>JAKRZM010000937.1:565293-708024 GCA_036379175.1 Heliconius cydno galanthus | reverse complement strand
CTTTGAGTTGTGAAGTTGACAGTACTAACTTCGTGCTTGTTTACAATTTGCAAATGAAGTTGTGACTTAGCAAATTTGCATATAATAACGGGTAATCAAATCTTGCACTTACTTCAAAATTTAGTAATTAGAAGTATATTCTTGTTAATTACTTGCGTTACGTGTTGTTACTTCTTAGTTATTGTGAAATTTGTGGTTCAAACACGTTAATTTTAAATATAGTATCACTTTTTTAATAAATACAGGGAGCGACCCGACTTAGCGTGTTGTGTGTAGAAGCACCGGAAACGGATCATTGGAAAATATACAAAAGTTTTATTTAAATATCAACTTTCGATGGCCGAAATAAATAACACATATTTCACCGCTAGGGCTGAGTAACAAATAGCCAATAATTAGTAGAATATTAATTTTACATATACCCGCTATATTCCTCATAGAATCCCGGCAGTTAAAGAGAAACTAGCACTAAAACAGTCGGTCCTATTTTCCTCACATTTCTGCTCTGGAAGCTGCGGAACTCAACGCCAAGTTTTCTAATAAAATTATTGCCCCGGTATTGAGTACATTTTTTTTTTTTACCTAACGTTGTATTGCAAGCAGAAGGGTACGCAGAGAATCAGAGAGAGAGTTCGCTGTTATCAATATATGCCCAAAATTATCGACTAGGAATGACTATTGATAATAACATTCAAATTTCAACAGGTAAGTTGGCCTCTGCCATCAGGGATCGTCTCCCAAAAGCTTTAGGGTCTACAAATTATACTAAATGCCATACAAGCGAGGAGAAATTTACCTATTTTTTTAACCTATTTAGAAATGCACTAGAAATTACAAAAAGTAAAGAGATTTTCCTAAGTGAGACCAAACTCACGACCATTCTACGTATAGTTATTTACTTACTTATAACTGTGTCAGCGTAGCATCTGTCAATTTATTAAAATATCAATACATTTTATATAATATCACACTAAAATTCAATTCTGATTTCAGTAATTTAAAATTCAGTTTTGTAGAATCAGTGATTTGCACCGACTAGATATCAGTCAGCAGTTGTAATTTCCGAAAAACCGTTTAAAGCCCCGGCTTGTGCCCGCAGCCCCGCATGGCGAGTGATAGCCGCTGTGGTTTATGTTATAGCATTGTATACATTGCGACACATTTTTGTTCTTTAAAGACTCCTGTGAAGAAATTTATTGAATCATTATTTTATTAAAAAACCAAGAAAATGAAAATGATTCACTTACTTGACGACAAATATCCAATATTAAGAAAAAGGTTGGTTAGACTTTTTCACGGTTTTATTCTTATTTTTATTATATATTATTTTTATTTTATTTTTATTTTACTCGGAGAACTTTTGGGGGAAATGAACTATTTCCATTTCCTCATTGTTGTAGTAGTATAAAGACGAAACGCGCCGCGGCAAAGCAAAAAAATGAAAAAATTAAATATTTCTTTCCCCCAAGTGGGAATCGAACACACAACCGTCGCATCTACAGTCACACGTTTTCACCCCTCGCCGCAACGGACTCAAAAATAATGAAGCTTGTATAACATAACCCTTCTTTTGATGCAATCAAGTATCAAAGAAAATCTAGCGATACTTCACTCTGTTTCTATTTTCTTATAAAAAACAAGATTAAGCGGCGTTAAGTTCTGCAAATTACTAAGCAAATTACGAAACTTGGGTGGAAAGTGGGAAACGGAATGTCTTATCACTAGGTTCACTCTGTCGATCCTGCCTTATGCGGGGATAAAAATTAAATTAAATAAAAAACGTAATGTATAACGAATTATTTCAAATTCCCTTCGAACTATTGTAATTGTAATGTCGTCGTAACGACATCGCGGTACCGAGGCGACGTCCTTTGTGTGCGCGATCCCGATACTTCACGGTCGCTTGCTCATCGCACTAAACTTTGATACACGGTTATACGATAAACGGTTCTCTACTTTGACTATGCAAAATTGACAATAATTAGTTTTCAAGTGGAGAACAGAGTGTCCTTACTCTAGGTTTTCATTGTTCCGCTTAAATTTAGACAAATAATTTATATTTCTAAAGATTTTATAACTTATAAATCATAACTGCAATTTCAGTAAGATTTTTGCTATATTGTAGGCATTTTTTTCATTGATTGATTGTTATCAGAGACATGTACCACAACTCCACTCCTATGTTTAGAGTGGGGTTGGCGACTATTTTTTATTTCAGTAGCGGCTAACCATGGCCCAACTCTTAGACCGTTCTTATTTAATGCTGTAATAGACGGTCTCTCGGCTCTCATCCAAGACCAGCCTCCATGACTAACGTTTTTTTTCAGCAAGTATCAAACCGACCCTGGCAATAAAAGTCAATTAGAAAAAAAAACTTTTTATAGGTACTGACAGAACCAAATAACGAAGCATCCCGTTGTCACTTTTCTGTAGTTACAAATATTGCTATCGAGATTGAAAACTTTTCTCGAATCATAAAACCTTTAACCTTCGTATGGAAATCGTTATGCATCGTATGTATGACTTTGAAAAGAGCAACTGTTGAGTTTCTTGCCAGCTCTCCTCAGCAGAACTGCCTTCCGAACCGGTGGTAGCTTTTTGTTCAAATGTTCATTCGACGATTCAAAAGTGCTTATTATAATCTATTTGAATAAATAATATTTTGAATTTGAATTTGAGTTTGAGTTTAAGTTTGAGTTTGAGTTTGAGTTTGAGTTTGAGTTTGAGTTTGAATTTGAATTTGAATTTGAATGTATAGACAACTACTTTACAACTGCGCATATGAGTATAACAAACATTTGTTAGCATTCTTGTTCCACAAATAATAAATTAGCAAAACTACTTTTACATTAAATCAAATTATAAACTTGTGTATCCGAGCTTCGTAGGTTTCTAAAGCTCAACTTTGAAGTACGGAACAAACTTTTACTCTTAACTTAAATAATAAACAGAACGGAAGCTTCGCTACAAATAAATTTACAATAATGTGGTTTTCAAAAGAAGTATTCTGTTGACCTATATGTAAAATAGCTTCTTGGGTACCTTCAAAAAGCACGTCTATCTCCACCTTAAAGGCCGGAACGCACCTGTTGATCACCATCAGGTGACCCGAACGCTCGTTCGCCTTGTTCTTTTTCCATAAAAAAGCTTTATGTTTTTCCCCTGTCTCATATCACTCTGTTTCCCGTTTTACGCTGAATAGTAGCAGAGAATTGAATAGTAGCTGTACTCCAGTGCGAATTGTATCCACGAATTTTGAGTTTATAGTCCATCTGTGCCTGTGCACCTCGACGGCCCCCATTTCACCTATTGGTAATTATTACCGGTTGCTTCTTACGAAATTTCTGCGATTTGGGAGTCATTGGGAACCCGTTAAGCTCGTTTTCAATCGCGAGCGGAGCGGGCTCATTAAGGACTACGTCGAACTCGCAAAAGTAAACTGCACACCTGTATCTTTGTCTATTCGGAAAGTCAACAGTAATGAGAGTTGAAATGAATTCGCTCAGTCCTGGGGAGTGGAGCCTAGTAATTATAAACAACAAATCTCTTCGTCGGTGGAAATGTAAACCTATTTTATTTTACTAATACTTAGGCGGATCAGGAGTCAGACCCGTCTAAGCATTATCCGCTCTTTGATGTGTTGCGGCGGAAACCAGGCTTTAGGATAGAATTTTAACAGTGCTGCGCCATTTTAAAGCTGAGGGGTTATAGTATTTTTTCCTCTTTTATCGGAATATAATTATTTAGTATCAAAATCCTTAACTGATGATGATATAAATAAAAATCACAGTTCCACAAAAGGAAACACTTTGATTAATATACTTCCTTCCGTCTCAGTTATTTGTCACAACGAATATATATTTTTTCAGGACACCATTTATTATCTTTTGTACGTTACAACGACGTAAATAAATCTTAGTTTTAGTATCTATTTTGTCAATTTCAGGTAGTGCCATTCATTGTGTGTTCCATCTAATTTCAGTAAATTGTGGAGTACTAACTAGGTAGAACCTAGTGACACCATAGTTTACTTAAATTACGCTTTTAAAAAGAAAATAAGTTAAAAAATAATACAACAACTCTCTTTTTGCCGCATACCAGGGTAAGCAGAGTAAACCTAGTGTTAAGACACTCCGTTCTCCACTTTTTATCGTTTTCCGGTTCGAGTGCCGCACATTTTAAGGAAAATAAGAACCCTTATAAGATCATTTCGTTGGCCGTCTGTCTGTCTATCTGCTGCGCCACAACGGTCCTGTGGATGACGTTTTTTTTTCAAACACTCCTACTTACTCCCTCCTCCCTCCTGGAGTGCCCCTGCGATTTTATACAGGCGACACAACAGATTATTGATTATATTAGCGACTATAATAATAGAAATATTACTTAAAATTTACATAAATTTAACAATATATAAATAAAAAAAAAATCAAATAAAAATTAAATATTTTAATTGCTTAGGTTAGGTTAGGTTAGGTTTTCTGTAGAATATAAAGATTCCTAGTTTTTCTGGCAATAACTTATGGTAGAAATAAATTTCTCATATGGATTTTCTCGCTACTAGAATTTATTTGAGGGCAGCCATAGTGCAAACACGGCAGGTTGTGGGATCGATTGCCACTCTAGGAAATAAAACATTTAATATTTTTATTTCCTCGCTCTGGTAACGAGCAAAGCAGAGCGTTGGATTGTGATTCTCAACAAAGATTGGGAGTGTCTTAATGGGAACAGATTGTCTTAGCACTAGGTTCCCAGGTTTTTTATTCCTACCCTTCTATGTACGGTATGGAAACAAATATTGTAAAGGGCAACCATGATGATGAAAATACATGTAACGTCCCTGAACCTACCTGATAATATTATATCACTTCTTTCCTTACTTACCTACCTATTTAGATACAATTTGAACGAACTAATCTATTATATATAATACAAGAAAATAACTTTCCAAAATCCTGTAGAAGAGAAACGAGTCCTAAACATAAATCTCTCGCAACACAACTCGTTTACTTTTTACGATATGCAAATGCCGCCATCACCTTTATTAGACCACTAGGGTAATTTACAACTCTGTGTCGCCAGCACCGCGTAAAGGATTTTCGCAAGTACGTAGGTATAAAGAAATAAGAAAAAAATAAATGATATTCACGTTTTTTCTACAATTGGATTTTCTCTTTTTACCTAACCAAATTAGAAATTATGTCATTAGTAGTATCCTTCGAAATACGTATGAAAGTAAAATATAGCTAGTTTTAGTTGCTCGTCAGGTCTATGTGTGAGTTTCAACAAGTATGTTGACTTCTAAATATATTAGACGAAACACGATATATGTATCATCGAATCAGAAGTTTAAGTTTACGTGCGTTAGTTTAGTTAAGTTTAAGTTTGAAATACTAACGCCTATTTGTTAGCTGTGTGTCTGAAATGGAACTACTGCTTTATCTTGTCAGAGCGACGAAATGATTATAGTAAATAGTATAACATTTTAAACAAAATATTATAGTGTTTATTAGATAGAATTCAGCACCAATAAAACTAAATTATAATTAGTTATTAGTGGAGCGTATTTTGTATGCACATTCGGTGGACTAATAATGTCAAATGGAGATCAGAGTTCATGGCCTATACGTATATTATCAAATATATATACATATAGATGATGAAGGTCATCGATCGGAAAGTGGGGAGAGGAGTGTCTGAACACTAGGTTTCCTTTGCTTACTTGCCTACATTGTATGAAGGATACAGCGTAAAGTAAAAAGTGAATATTGCATACAAGTAATTAGAGTTCAGAAGGAAGCCAAGTTCGCAATTCCAAGCAGGCTGTGCGTTTATATTGTATTAGTTTGAAATTCAATTAGACGTCAGGAGCATGGCGAGTTAGTGAGTTGCACGCGGCGTCACTTGTAAATTTGTTTCGGAGTTCAAACTGTTGGCCATAATTTCATAACTTTACTTGTAAGTTTCTAATTTTATCTTCATACTTTACAAATCTCCTTCATTACTGAGAGACTGACACACATCGCACAGACGAAACTACTGGACTTAGAAAGTGTATATTTATCTTGTAAGCAGGTTAGGAAGTAAGGGAGCACTAAGAGAAGGAGGAGGAATTTCCTAAATTCTATATCAACTTAAATTTGGGCAGTCGATTTCAGTCAATTCGTCTTAATGAGCACGCAACAGCTGTTGGTTCGTGGGAATCGAATCTATAGCCTTTGTGTTTACAATCGCACGCTTGTACCCCTGCGCCACTACCGTCCTCCTTTTATAATCATATAAAAATGCGAGTAAAACGACAGGTAACAGCTAGTCAGCCCAAAATCGTGCTCTATTCCAAAGAAACGTATTTATATGTATTTACTTAAGGCTAGAAATTGACGGGACTCGTTCGATCCTTTCTCAATATTTACTTTTGATTTCGTTTCGGACGCGTATATTTAATTATTTTATTTTGTTATATCCTATTTTCTTCTGTTTCTATAAGTGCCTTGGATGATATACTTGTATTGTAAGTCTTTAACAAATAGATGGAGAGAGAGAGAGAGTATCTATATTAGAGCAGTTTCTGGAGCAGTTCCTATTCAATGTTATACATCTCTATTTCATGAATATTGTAACTACAGTCTACTGTGCATCTGCAGAACAGCCATATCCCTTATATATTAATTATTTAGCCAATATTACATAAGGATATAAGGAATAGAATACTTTTAATCAATATAACACGCCCAACGATTTTCTTCCAAACTTTTAAATCAGCTTAACGCTGTATTTCACACAAACCGCAGAGGGAACCTCCGTTCCCCACTTTTCGCCGGATTATCTCCATAATCCGGCGGGAATTAAAAAGTATTTGCATGTTGAATGGCGAAACTTAACGCCGCGCGAAAATATTTCATTTTCTGGAGTGGGGATCGAACTCACAACCAATCGTAGTTATAGTGACACTTTATGTCCCTGCCCCACGACTGACCTCTATCCAAACTTGTATAACTGCAATTTGGTTTAAATATCTTAAAATGAATTATTGCATTTGAAATGAACAAGCTGCTCCGTCCTCTAGTTTGTAGATGGTCTTGCTAATTTGCCACTACTTGGCAATTCTATTCCGTTCGCCAGAACCACTGTTCATTTTGTTAGTTCCAACAAAGTGTATTTAAGTGGGTATTTCTCATTGAAGATTTTATTATGTTTCGTATGAATCTTTTAAAGTATAAAAAAACTCTAATCTGTGCTTCAAGGCAAGGAGCGAAACTCAACGCCAAGCTTGGCCTCATTATCAGAACGAGGATATTAAACATTTCATTTCGTCTAGTGGGAATCAAACTCACATGCTGCCTCGTTTACATTCGCACGGTAGTGCCCCTGCGCTATGGCTGGCCTTAATTAAAAAAATCACATATAAAATTAAATATCTGACGAAATTCAATTAAAGCTAAAACAAATAAAATAAGTAATATTGGAAATTTCAATATATTACTACTACAGTTAGGGATACGTATTTGCAAGTTTCTCCTACGTTACGAGGTCGTAAAGACCGCTCGGTTCAATGCGAACCTACTCGTATATCGCGTACGTGCCTGAGGACTTTACATGCGATTCCTTATCAATACTTTATGGCCATGGACTTTTAATGTACATGTCCTAATGGGATCGGAGTGTCTTAACACTAGGTCTGGGTTCCCTCTGCTCACCCTGCTATATGCTTGATGCAGTGTGAAACTAATAAAAACCAATAAATATATATAAATAATATTCCTATATAAATAATTTATCTAAAATACTCTTCTAATCTTCAAGTTATATTGAATCTTTATAGCTTTCCATGTCCAAATACAAACCATATTATGATGCAAAATCTTTCAACTCATTGCTCAAATAATGCTGAAATTTATGATGAAACTTTCCATTTGCTAGGTTTAATATTATTTTCGTATGCATTGCATCGACTTTGCGGTATTGAACATCTCTGTGAGAGCCATTAGATTAGCCAGCATCTCTGCATACCTCTTCTACCTCATCCACTGTCATCAACCACTTAAGAGTCCTCATGCTTTTCTTTGAATTTACGAAAACTTTTTTCAACTTTATGATTTGTTCCACTGCTATAAATGGCATGAGGATTTAATGTTAAAGACTCCGTTTCTACTTATCACCAATTGTACTTGTATTGTCTTAAATTCGACTTAACACCGTGTTTTCTTATAAATAGAGAAGAGAAATGCAGCATATTCACATCTTTTTCTACAAATCAGGCAAATTAGACAGAGAGTCGAGACACCAACGAGCTTATAGACGGTGTTCCACTGTACTACGGTCACCTAAATTTAAACCTTACACAACCATCATACCTTAAAAATTAAGTAACATTATTAACCAAGTGGCAATTTCCCAAGTATTCTACGTCAGCTCTGAACATCATAATAATATGTAAATGTGATAAAGAATATCAGAGCCCTCGCAGTGTCAGTCAACTGTCTACATCACGTAACCGCACGATGAGGGTAAGCTGGTTAGATTTTATATATCAATAGTTAAATACTGTTAAATATTAACCCTTGTAACTGATTTTACGGTTTATTGTCAAAGGGTTATTAATTATGGTATTCTTTTCTAATTTCACGTTGAATTAAACGGAAAGGAAAAGTAGGATAGACAGAGGAAACCTAGGAACTTAGTGTTAACACACTCCATTTCCATTAAAATATTCTGTTCCCCACTTTCCATTTAATACTGAAGGCATTATTTTAAGTGGTGGAACTCAACACCGCGCTTTACCTCGTGATCAATGCGTAATATTAAATATTAGGTATTTGGTTTCCATCATAAAATCAATCTTTAACACACAAAATAAATATTTGGTAGGCAAAGAGAACACAGTGTCATAGCACTTCGGTATATATTGCAAATGGTTATCTTTAAAATGAGTTTTAATATTCACAATGTATGTATGTATTATAGCATTCATCACGTGAAGCATTCAAAGGGAAATGCAAATTGTGACCCAAGTAAGGTAATTTGCATTGGTACCAAGTCATCTTCATTTACCGAGATAAGGTTAACAAATCACGCAAACACGAGAGATCTCCCCTAATTAGATATGGGTGCTAGTGAAATTTGGGAGCATAAACGTGATTATTACTTTACGAGTATAAATACTAGTAAGTACCTACTGACTTGTTGGAGTTACCGAGTGACTGATGGAAAACGTTTAACCGTCACGCGAGGTAAAAAGCTGATATACCATGTTCCTTGCAGTATAGGAGAGCTCTAATAAAGACAGAGGGAACCTGGGAACTTAGTGTTAAGACACTCCGTTCCCATTAAGACGCCTTCGTTCCCTACTTTCTGCCGAAATCTGGTGACATTGCGTGTTGAGTGGTGAAACCCAATACAATGTGCCCCGTTATCAGAGCGAGGAAATTAAAATATTAAGCATAATTTTAATTCGCTTCTATGAATTCTGAAACTTAAAAAAAAGACAGACAGACAGACAGACAGACAGACAGACAGACAAAGTTTTTTGTACATTCAACCAATAAACTGAGTCACATAAGAGCTCGCATTTTTTATTTCCTTACGAATTATTTGTTACTCAATATAAATAATATATCATTATAAAGGATCTCGGCTTAATTAGTGAACGCTTTGAACAATGATCATTAATTAATGATAGTATTTAAAGCGCGAGAATATCTTAATGATGCTTAGATGGTGGATTTGATTAATTAAGGAATTTTGCTGTCTATTGAAGTTATTGTATGGCTGTAACAGACATAGGTATATAGACATATGGAAATCTCTTTACAATGATAATAATGACTGGAAACCGCTGGAGTTTGTGGGTTCGAAAAAATTAAATAATTATTTATATTTTCATTTCCTCGCTCTGATTTTCGGCGCAACCAAGACGCGCGGGTTTCAAGACATTTATACGGTTTTTTTAAAACAGTATTTTTCTTGCCGAAGTGTGGAATAGCTCTTTAAAAATTATACGTATGCATATTTAGCCAGTGCAATGGTTGTGAGTTACATCCAAAGTTAAATATAATACATGATATATTCCAACCTTCTTCAAAGAATAGATTATTTAAAACAAAAATAATTTTCCAATCCTAAAAGCAGTTCCTGATGATAGCAACAACGATCAACAAAAACGAACTATTCAGCTTCATAATATGAGTATAGATATAAGTCTCGAGTACAGACTTTGAGCGAATGTCCGAAATGGTCGTAACTCTAATCGGCCATACGACCTCGCCCCTTTAATTTTGTCAACATTTACTCAGGACGAGTAAACAGTAGGTTCTACCATAATAGATAGTCTCAAATCATTTAAGGTCTATGTAATAAGTTACTCGATTATATGAAATTGATTATTGATATTGTAAGTTGCAAATATTTATCAAAGTCTCCAGACCTGAGAAATATTTGCAAATAGTAAAAAAAGTCGGCAACAGAGTGTTTTAACACTACAGCCAAAGAACGACCCCTTACCCATTCTGCTTTCGTAGTATTAAAATACTCCGTTCCCAATATTTTCGAAACATTGCGTGTTGAGAGGCGGAACCCAACGCTGCGCTTTGGCACCACAGCGTGAAAATTAAAAAATGTAATATAGAACTTACTTAATTATTTGAAATCGATGATCGATATTGTAAATTGCAAATATTCTTGTTAAAATGTCTTGAAACACAGAATTTCAATCTTATACGGATGTTACGGATCTGGATACGGATACGGATACGGATAAATAAATAATATTATATTATAGTTTAGACTACGTTTACGGAGCTCTATACCATCCTATATACAAGGATCTATAGAGATGTCATTGCTTGTGTTGTTATTAGTATGCTGCATATATGTCTTAAGGTTAAGTTCAGTTTGCCTACTCTAAAATTTAATAATATTTTTTTTATTGTCCATCTGTTCTAGATTTAATTACTTGTTCAGATGAAGTACAAGGGTACTCCATCTATAATAGTAATTGAACTACAAATATTACCAAGTCTGTTATCTATTAAGAGGATATACCCACAAAGTAAATAAACGATCCCTTTAAAGTTACCACAATATAAACATAATTGCGCTAATTGGCTGGTTTAGGGAAACAACACACTAATAATTACTACAACTATAGCAGAAACTGCTATAAAAATACGTTCATGTCACCATCTCGATACAGTGCCACCATGTTTAAAGTAAATGTGATGGTTTCGATCCGCACTAATAACCATCCTAGCATTTAGCAGGTTCCCCCTGCCTTGCTTGCCATATGTGGGATACATGGAAAAACTTAATAAAAGGAGCTTTTCACATTTAAATACCAATTTCCACACCAAAGCACAAACATTGTAAAAACAAATACATTTCATTTCAACGAACATCAATCAAAGTCGAGTAACTGAACAGAATTACACCATGTTGTAATTATTCGGTCTCGTTTTAAACGAAATTTATATTAACTTTAAAGTTTAAAGCTTCGGAACTTAGTGAGTAAACAAATTTTAATAACCATTTTGGGGCTTTTGATAATATTGATATTTAATAGATGATTTTGAGTAATCGAATTAGTTTGTTATCTTTTAATATAGTTAGTACTGACACAGTGATGGAATAGTAATTAATGGTCAATGGGAATTTAGTGATCTCTTTAAGCTTTGTGCTGTATATCTAATGATGTTAGTTAATTAGTCAGTCAGCCAGATCGAATTCAGGAATCAGGAATCTCATCAACTCAACAAAACAAACAAAAATCTATATAAGGTTTTACCATAAGGTGCAAAGCACGTGATTATTTAATATGAGCAACCTATTTGTATGAAAACAAGGGGTAAAGTGCGATAAATACTGTTCTGTTCTCTGCCACTTAACGGACAGAAATATCTTTATATCTTACGTAACGGTGTTACAGAATAACAGTAACGGAGTGTCCTCATATTAGGTTCACAGGGTCCCTTTACCTTCATATGTGCGGGGTACAGCGTGAGACTAAAAAAATAAAATATCTTTTAATTTTAGGGAAAAGCTTCATTTCAGAAACAAAATACCTTTTTAGACAAAAAAACAGTGTCTCTAAACCATTCTACCGTATTCCTCAAAGGGTTCTTTTACTGAAATAACAAAGTTCAACTTCTCCCCCCTCCTCGCTTGGATCTCTGGAACTTCACATCAATATGTAAAGTCATGAAATTTGTTGGGTTGTGATTTTCAACATTTTGTATATAAGGGTATTGTCACACTGGAGGCATTTTTTCGTCTTCAGATGGTTTGAGGAAAGATCTTTTTATATCGTAATAGTAATAAGACAATATTTTGTGCACTAAAAAGTTGTTATTTTTTTGTTTGATGCTATATATATGAAAATTAGAAACAGTTCAAGTTTTGTTTTATTTATATTTGAAAATATATTTCTTTGCATTTGGTTGATAGATTATTTCCCCGCGTCCCGACAGACCTCTTGGCTTGCCTTACTTGATGACTATTATTCAGACAATTTACCGTGTAATAGGCAAGTTGTGTAAAATCAATTGCCGTGTTTCTCTTTCTCTCACTTTTTTATTGGACTAATTTACCATAGCTATAAAACAATGGAAAGAGTTACAAATGATCGAAGATATACAATATAATGTGATGTATCACAAGCCTACATTTCACACATTAGGAAGGTTTTGTCGGTGACCCCAGCTACCTTTGTAAATCCCCGGAGCTCCCGGAGCGAGGAGAGTAATTTTGTTTGGATATTTTCGAGGATATGACGCGGACGTGAAAACATAATATTTTATACATTTAATTTAGTACAAATATGTAACAAACGTACATATGTATAAAATGTGTTAATTCCACCAAATTTTTCTCTTTGTACCATATAATATATGGTCTGGTAAATACGTGATTTTGTATTTACACATGGTTTGTGTTAATTTTTATCTTTTTCTTTTTTTTTAGTAGTTTCACGCTGTATCTCGCACACAGCAGAGGGGGTAGGCTGGGGGAACCTGGGAACCTAGTATTAGGACACTCTGACACTGTCTTTCCTTCCTTTTCACAGAGTTTTGGAGGTATTAATGTGTGCTTGTGCTGTGCTTGTCCCCAGAGCAAAGAAATAAAAATATATTTCATTCTGTTGAAGTTAGTCTTAGCAGAGCGAAAAAGCAAGAAAAAACCGAAAAAACATAAATACTTAAGATTTGTGTACTAAAAATATAAAAAATAGGTAAAAGACAAAAAAAGAAGTTAATTAAACAAGCACGATGACAGAATTACAATTTCCAAAGTAATTTTGTATCGGCCGAAGTTTTTTCATCTTTCAAGATTTATAACTCGGGGGCCCAGAGGCCTGTAATGTGTATTTACAATTCACCCAATACTCTGTTTAGGGAAAAACGTATAGAAATGAAGTTTTGGTCAAATAAAATATTTATTTTCCCGCTTTATGTAATTTTCACCGTGCGTCACTATGGCGTGGCGCAAAGCAAAGCATTCGACTATAGACGCGTAGGTGATGCAGAGGCAAAAAGGTAAGACAAAATTAATTAATCTTATTTCCTCTCTGAGCTAACAAGACAAAGCTGGGCGTTGAGTTCCGCCATTCAGCTCGCAATGTTTCGAAAACAATTGGTGTGGAATAGAGTGCCTTGACTGTAGGTTCCCTTATCTGGTCCATCTGCTGCTCCATATCCTGCTATATGCGGGATACGGTGAATCTATATGTAATTTTCACATACATGAGGTATGACAACATGAGTTGGTATTAGCAAAGTTGTGATGAACCTTTCCGCTCTCTGGTTTCTGTTCATTTTTGTGATATAAAAATGGTACCTAAGAGTACGATATACTTAATGAACCGTTTTTTAACAGATCTTGATTAGGTCGAGGTGTAACAAACTATGTAACTGTGTAATTAAATCTAAGTACCACTTGTATTAATTGTATCCTTATTGAAGTTGGCAGTTGTACGTAGCTTGGATGACAATACATCATTCTGGTACCAATGAGCTGATGTGATCGGGTTTAGGCTCTATAGTACTTGTTAAATTTGTACTTCAACAAGTACTTCTTCCTCCTGGCATTAGCCGGGATTAATGCCAGGAGGAAAAGTACTTGTTAAATTTGGTGTAGAAAATCGTGTAATTCAATAAACGTTTTAAAATATGATTGGAAATGAAAAAAGATGAAGTGACTTTTATTATGAATATATGCAATATAAGTTTCAACTCCACTATGAATTTAGATTTACGTTTCAACAGCAACGCCGATACATCAGCTCTGCGTGGAATAACAATTTGCTAGATTGTGTATGACATTCGAAACATACGGGAGGGTAAAAGGATCTATAAAGAAAGGTTTTTACATTTTTAAACTGTTATACTACACTTTATTATGCATTTTTATAAATATAAAAATTGTACACTTAGGGCAATTTGAATCTCATTCTCGTCACGCCTCTTTCACAGATTCCAAGAGGTGCAGCGTTTATATCCGTTCCAATTTTTTTGTTCATCTTCTTGTAAGGTGTATCTTTTAATGTAAATAAATATTTCACAGGCTCATAGCCGTATTCAATGGACGGGCTACAAACACGTCAAATCTCACCCCTAGCTCTCGTATTAAAGACGTGGTGCGCACGAGATTATGCTCGACCAAGGACGCTATTCAATGCGTGTTTATATGACTGGGTGATTGTATAGAATGGGGAAACGTATGAAGGATGAGTTTACACGACACTTTCCAAATGAACTCTCCTCCTACCCTGCTATGTGCGGGATACAGGTGAAGCAAAAAAAAATCTAATAAAAGCGTGTTAAAAGCGTCGGTAAATACATAAAATTCAAATACTAAACGTATGTTTCCAGAAACAAATGCAACGCATTTATCAGATATACGGTATGCATGAGCTTTTACAGTATTACTCATACTAGAGTACTACGCTCGGATTGCACATAATTTAATAGAGGTTATTGACTATTGATGTGACGTCCCACGCTTCACGTGGGTGATACTTTTTTTGTACAGCTGGCTTTAGGATTGATTCTTGCCTTCATCACTGCCACGCAAATATTTTGGTTGCATTTCCAAGTATAAGTTTTTTATTTTTTCTCATCTTTCCTTGGGTAAATGGACAATATTACAGCACAGTTTCTTCTTTTAGCTCTCATCTCGAAGATATGATTAATATCCTGGGGTAGTAATTGTTTTTCTGAAATGATTTTCTCTTTTAAGTTTGAAATTATTTTACGCATGAATCTATCATAAGCGAAGTGAATCGAGTATGATTAGGTACTTTGCAATTCCATGATAGACACTCCTATAACAATAAAAACTTTGGAACGCATTTCAGAATTACCAATACATCATCAATAGTGCTTTAGACTTTGGAACTGCGAAATTAAAAAAGCGTATTCCATTTAGAAACCGATCAACGATCACAATTACAGAAGTTCCAATGAAATGAACACAAAAATGCTTGCAAACAAAATATATTTCAATTTGTACGTAAAATACGTAGATATACACGAGTACGTTCCAATCAGAAATTTAATATAAAAGTTAATTTTTGGTAGCATTATTAAATCCTTTCATCTGCATTTCATTGGATATAATTTATTTCGGCTTCAAGCTGTACTGCACACAGCATGGTAGGCTGAAGAAACACTCTGTTCCCCACTTTCTGCCGAATTCTGAAAGCATTGAGGATTGAATGGCGGAATACAATAGCACGGTTTGTCTCGACACCAGAGCAAAAATATTAAATATTTCATTTCTTCAAGTGGGAATCGAACTTACAACCTGTCGCGCTTAAATTCGCACTTAGTGATATATGTTATGATGTATAACTTCACGCTGTATCCCGCTTATTCCAAGACCAAAGAGAACCTACTGTTGAGACTCTCCGCTGCCGCATCACACAATTTTCGCGATATTGTGTATTGGGAGGCGAAACTCAATGCCGCGCTTTTCTTGTAGCTAAAGCGAGGAAATGGTAATAATTTATTCATCTGATTGAGAATTAATACTATAACCGCCCCAGTTCGTTCTCTTTTTTTTAGTTTCACGCTGTATCCCTCACAGAGAGCAGGCAGAGGGAACCTGGGAAACAGTTCACATTAAGACAATCCCGTTTCCTACGTTTTGCTGAATTCTAGAAGCATTGCATGTTGAGAAGCGAGGAAATAAAAATATTAACTATTCCAATTCTTCAAATGAGAATCCAACACACAAGGTCACACGCTTGTGTCCCTATGCCACGACTGGCCTCGACTCACTCTCTTTTAACATACGAACATATATGAACATATATGAACATATATGAACATATATGAACATATATGAACTAACCCTTAATAGTGTACATTTTGAATTTTCCTTCAATGGAGCTTAAAGTGGCTTTACGCTATCTGACATGATTTATAGACGTTGGAATGGATCTTTTAACCCTCAACTTGGCCCAGTCGAGTGGAATGAGTCATACACTCGCTAGGTGTTAACTTGTATCCTAAATATTAACTTTGTAGCTAAAGTTGTCATTTGTAATAGATATTTCTTATAATCATTTAGGATTTTTAATTAAATTGAGTCCGTGGTGGTGTAGGGAGAGAGTGACGACACTCAACGCCGCGCTTTTTTTTATTATCACAATCAATCATCGTGTTTACAGCCCTCCCTACATTCCCTCTACCTACCCTGCTAAGTGCGCGATACAATGTGAAGCTATTTTATTTTTAACACTAGTAAACTATTATATTAGTATGGTTTACCAGTTTCCTTAAGCGAAACGGCAGTAAGAACCAAGCGATAAGACACATATTTTCCATCCACTTTGGTCATGTTGAGTGTTAAGTGGCGGATATCAACGCAGCGTCTTGTCTCACCAAACTACTCTCACACTAAACACCGCGCCGGTGTTTAGTTTACGTTAACGCCGCGTTTCCTCTTGTTACCAGAGCGAAAACATACAAATAATTATTTCCCTCAATTGGAAATCGAAATTTCGCAATTACGATCGCCATCGATTCGTCACGACGGCCTTAACAGATGTAAATAAAAATACTTAAATATACAGAAAACAGGAAATCGAATTAATAACTATCGTGTTTGTAGTTGACACCAACTAAACCACTATGGAGTTAATTAACAATTTATCTAAAGAATTTAATCCAAATGCCGTGCATTAAGATATCCTTTGGAGAAGCATCGGAGTATAAAAGACGGGTCAGTTAACACGACCTGACCCATTGTCTTAGCACTAATAAAATGACTGAATGGAATTCTTTTCTCAACACTAGTTCGATTCTTCTTCTAAAGGAGTGGACAAATAAATATTTTATTAATAGTGGAAAATTACTTTTAAATATGAATCTGTAAAGTGAGGAGAAGACTTTCCTTACTCTAAATTCTCTCTGCCTACCATGGTAGGCGGGATAAAGCGAGAATCTCGTTTTTATATGTATTTGTTGTTTTTCTGTTCACACATTCTCCGCATATAGCTAACAGGATAAGTAGATCACAATGTTAAAACACTCCGTTATATCATATCATTTAACTAATGTTTAACTCCTCTCGAGGCTTTAACAATACATTTCTGCCTATTGTTTTGACAAAATTGGACAATATAAACCACACAAAGGAGTGTAGGTTCGATGCTTAATCACTACAATTAGTGCCGACAATGTGAGGTTGGTATTAACAGAGATAAAGTAATGTACACTCAATTTATACTCGTAAGCCACTAACGACTGTTCGTAGCTTTCCGTTTTGTTTTTTTTTACTATATACGTTTTTTAGTTTCACATTGTATCCATAGCAGGGTAGCTAGAAGGAGCCTGGGGAGCTGGTGTTTAAGACCCCCAACAAGACACTTCTGTTCCCCACTTTCCGCCGAATTCTGGTGTCATCCTGTGTTAAGTGGGGCTACGCATCGCCTCGCTTTGCCTGCTTATTAGAGAGAGGAAATGAAAATATTAAATATTTCATTTTCTCGAGCGGGAATTGAAGCCACAACCTGATGGCTGACCTATTTTGTCAACAATAGTAAAATGTTGAATATAATGACGGGGACAAGTGAGACCAGTACATAAAATAACCGTAATTTAAGGGTATTTGGCAAAATGACTGGACTATTTAGGAGGTCGGAGTCCCCCCATCATTCAATATAAGCCGTTGAACTTGAATTTTGTAAATTTCATGTATCCCGCATGTAGAAGGGTAGGCAGAGGCCTTGAGACAGCAGATATGAAACCTGCAATGATTTTTTGTAAATTAAAATGTATCCTATTCTTATATATATTCTTATACGTATAGCAATATTAAATACTTTATAGGTATTGGTTATGCGACCTTTTACAAAACAAACAAAACGAAACTTTATCTTTTAATTGCTTTGATCTAGAAAAGCAAACAGACAGATGAACATCAAAGTCATATTACAAGGGTTTCGTTTCTTCTCTTGGGGTACGGAACCATAAATGTTTCATCTAATGAGAGGCATCTAGGCTAGAGCTTTAGTAAATTACGTTTAGAGGATGATTCAGTCAATCCGGCTGCGTTATTCCATAAATATGTAAATGTTAGGTACCTACCTATATTGTGCATAAATAAATTATTTATAAGGAAAATATACAAACAATAAATATGATAAAAGGAATAATAATGCATCAGCTAGAAATATATAATTAGAAAATGAGTTAAGTCCGTCATGGCGCAGCGGACCAGCACAGCATCTAACTGTCGGTCGGTCTGTCAGCAAATAACGGTTGTGGGTTCGATCTCTACTCGCGGGAAACAGAGGGAACCTGGGGATCTAGTTTTAAGCTACACCAGTCCCATTGAAACACTTCCGCTTCCTTCTTTCCGCCGAACGCTGGAGGCATTGCGGGTCAAGTGGCAGAACTCCACACAGCACCTCAACGGTGGATCACAATTTATTTTTCTCGTTAGTCTGGAAAAACAAGTTTCTTACTTTAATTAAATTTACTTTTGTTGATTGGTCGTTAAGTTACCATAACTTGTTTTACATGGTAAAGTCACGTTTACACTAACATATCTAGAGATATATTATAGTATATTTAAGTATAATGTTTAGGTCGTCGTGCCCTCGTGCGTGCGATTGTTAACATCATGGCTGTTCCTTCAATTGCCACTTGGGATTGAAACATCCAATGTTTCCATTTTATCGCTCTTGTTACGAGGCTTAGCGCTGAGTTCTGCCACTGAACACGCCATTAGAGAATTCAACGGAAAGTAGGGAACGGGAGTGTCTGAATGGGAAACAGAGAAACTTAACACTGGGTCTCCAGGTTCTCTACCATGCTATGTGTGGTAAACAGGGAAAAAATATTTTTGTATTATAAATATAGTTATATATCTAATTTTGACTAATTCATATTACAAATCTTTGATATCCTAGGCTTTATTCTAATAAAGCATGTATTTCTTATAAATATAAATCTTTCTTTAAAACCCCTCAATCTATAAGTGAAAACCGCATTAAAATACTTGGGATACATTAAAGGATTAAGCCTTACACCCCACTTAAAGTATCTACAGTACTGCCTACTTTGTACGTACCTAGAGTTAAGATTTAACGTATATTCCGTAACAAACTACTGACTAAGACTACGTTGCACTAGAGAGGGGAAGCGAATAAAAAATATTCCCCCAAGTGGTAATAGAATCCAACACCATCGTCTTTACAAAATACGTCCCACAGCGTCCTAATGGTCTCAAGGCCGAAACGTAAAAATTTTTGCAAGATTGTTACAAATCAAATCAAATCAGCTTCACGCTGTATCCCGCACACAGCAAGGTAGAGAGAGGGAACCTAGTGTTAAGATACTCCTTTCCCCGCTTTTCGCCGAATTAAGGAGGCATTGCGTGTGCGGAACTTGACGCCCTTGCCCTTTGCCACCAGAGCGAAGAAATGAAAATATAAATGTAAGCAAATATTTCACTTCTTCAAGTGGGGATGGAACTACAACCAGTCGCGTTTACAGCCACGCACACTTGCGCTCCTGCGCCGTGATTGGCCTCAAGCCTCAAGATTGATACAAACTTAAAAATATGCGCATGTCTTTGGTTTTGAGTCATGTACCTACGAGACCAGAAAAAAACAAATATTTTCCTTATACAATAATACCTACTTATATGTTTCAAACGCGTTTAAGATCTTGTAGAAGTAACATATTAATATGTTTTTAATATTAATCGTAGTGTGCCTTTGTGTTTTAGTAGGTGAGGTTATTTTTTATCTATACTAATATTATAAAAACAAAGAGTTTGTTTCGTTAAATGCATTAATCTCAGGAACTACTGGTTTAATTTTTCTTTGAGGTGAAGTCCATTTGTGTTGGAAGATTGTAGGTGTATTGTATTGTGATTGTAGGTAATTGTATAACTCACTTTTCCTGCGGTCAGTTACATTGGACTTGCAATGTGTCATAGTTCTTTCCTCTATTTTTAACCTATAAAATATGGAAAATGCTTTAAAATAACCAAAAGTTTCCCAATTTTTTTTGTGTAAATATAGAGAGCCAAGGTGAATATTAAGTAAGACGTCGTTCTCGACTTCATTGACAAAATAACAGGAGAGTTTCCGAGTTCTGTGTTCACTCGGGATAAAATTCAATCTCTAAATTTCACTTGACGTTTTTTTTACGTACTATATACTTTATTATATATATAATTTAGTGTACTTCCAGCTTGTACTGGAACATTTGATGAGGTGGTAAAAAATAACCAAGTCATTTTAGAGCTTGTACCCTAGTCCTAACTTTGTTTACGTCTGTGTACCTCAAGACGGAAAATGGATAATTCTAGTTTCTCCGTTTCCGTAGAGATTTCGTGAAAATTTCTCGTAGTCTCGTCCCCTACACTCCCTAACTTTTGAGGAGAGTTTTTTATATGTTTCAGATGGAAATTTCATCAGATATGACTACAATTATCATCCTGAGGCGTTCGGGTGGATGAAACTACACAGAGTGCCAGCAACTTTCCAGGATGCTTGGCTAAGATGCCACCTAGAAGGTAACAATTATTTTATTTTCACACAATGATAAAAATATTTAGAAAAGGGTAAAAAGTTTAAGCATAGCAGGATTAGGAACCCAGGCATCTTGAAATCGCTAACAAGTCAAGCTGTAAATAAAACATATAAATCAGGTTTATGCTGAATCCCGAGCACAGCATAGTAGGCAGGGGGAGCCTACCCTAGGAAGGGGGAGCTAACCTAGACGCCACAATCACCAAAGTGAAAAAAATGAAAATATTTAATTTTTCTCAAGTGAAAACCGAACCCACAACTTTTCGCGTTTACAGTTCCACGTTTGTGTCCCTGCGCCACGTCTGGCCTCAAATGATTTATGTTGATGGAAATTATTATAATTTTATTATTTTAATTTTTCCATTCTCTTAGACAAAGCGTTGAGTTCCGCCACTTAACACGCAATATCCCGGAAATTAGGCGGTAATGGTAAACTCAGTGATTTGAACTAAGTACTTTAAATTTGATTTGTTCCTCTCCAGGTTCTATTCTAGCATCACCAACAACTACTGCGATAGAGTCAGCCATGAGAAACGAAATGAAGATCAAAAGAGTGTCTTGGAGTGGAGTATACTCGGGGATTCATGCCACTTTCTCTAAAGGCGACTTTTTCTCCGTTGAAGGTTTGTCACATTTTTGTCACGTTTAAATAAATAAGAAGCAATAATCATATAGTTTTTATTATTTATTTATTATGTAGGCCACCGTTACATACAATATGTCTTACTATACAGGTGTACCGTTAGGCAAGATGCCAATAGATTGGATGCCAATGGAACCAGACAATAAGAACAACGATGAAGATTGTATCCTATACGTGGCCAACGGTACTATAGCGGATATAAACTGCAATGATGTTCATCCGTACATTTGTTACAAGAAGAGAACAAAATTTATGTCTTTAACCGGATGTGGAACTATTGACAAAGGTTTGTTATTTTGTAACTAGTTTGGTGTTTAATGTTTGCATTTCGCGTTTCCCCTGAGAGGTAATCGAACCAACAATCATCGCTCAACAGTTTACGATCATTCTCAGCTTTACCACGACTTCGTAATAGCGCAGCAGCATTTTAGCTATTCGATTCGTTGTTTAACAATGTAACTCGGACCACATGATTTTCTAGTCTGTTCCCCTTTCTGCTAACAATAATAAGATTTATGCGGTTCAAAGTTTTCGGACACGCTCTCCTTAGGAGTCTAAAGATATATCAGTAAAAGGTACTTTTATTTCGTTTCACAGAATATGTCCTAGAACCAGCGACAGGTAGCTGCTACAAGTTCCACCGAGTCGCCAGGAATTGGACACGAGCGTACATGACGTGTGCAGCTGAAGGAGGCCACCTAGCGGTCATTAATAGCGACAGTGAAGCTAATGTCTTGAAGGGAATATTTGCTAAGCATCCTCAAGATAGCTTGCGTTCGAACCTGGAATCCATTATGAAAGAGATCGTCCACATTGGCTTCCACGATTGGGGTGAAAGGGGTGTTTGGACAACTATACATGGTTAGTAATGATATGTGCAATTATACAGCGTTTTTGCTGCATTTTGTAAGAAATGAACCGCGTATTTAAATACTTAATTTCTGGTATTTCCCATGGATCTACAGTTATATAATTTGGCACGATGCAAGAAATTTCTATACAAATAAAAGAAAAAATCTAAAAACTGAAAATTTATAGATATTTCATATAAAAACCCATTACAATCATATATTTACTATTAATTTCATACGAAATGAGTGCATACGCTAACTATATTGTATAAAAACAACTAATTTCAAATGAGTGCCTACGGGCGTATGCCTTGCTCTCTCATGCAAACTTAGTTAACTTTGGGATTTTATCTAAGTTATACTTCTTGTTGACCTACAACCGCGCAACCTACAAAGCGAATCCGACTCGCACTTGATCGGTTTTTTCGTATCTTTTAAACTTTATTCATTTTTTTAAACAAAGAATTAACATAAAACATTTTTTTAGGACAATCATTAGTAGAAGCTGGTTTCGACCTCTGGGCTGAAGGTCAACCTGATGATGCACCAACAGGAGAGTACTGTGGAGGAATGTTTAGAAATGGACGCTTGGACGACGTATGGTGCCATAAGAGAGGACCGTTTATATGTGAAATGTCACCCGAAAGCTTGTCTGCTGATGATGATCCCTTAAGTAATTTATTTTTAATATAAATTAGTCGAGTTTAAAAGAGAATGGCTATGGTTCTGCATATTATAAGGTCCTCATTGGATTTCGTTACTTAACACCTACTGACTTTAAACTTAGCGAAAAATAAACTACATTGGCTCTATATCAATCTATACTATCTATACTTCTAATACTATACAGTTGAAGAGTTTGTTTGGTTGAAAGTCCTCATCTCAGAAACTAATGGGTCCTTTGATTTGATTTGGATTTGGTAATCAATTTATTAAGAAGGGCTATATTACATCAGCCCCGGTAACTACTTACGCCAGTAAGTACTACTATACGAGTGTAAAATACGAGATTTTGTATTTTTGACATCACTTTAAATGAAGAACTTTACTTAGTAAGATCTTTGATTTTCACGATTATTACACATTTTAAATGAAACAAACAATTTAGCCGGATTGATCGTGTATATTTAGTATTAGTATCTACTATATATTTTTGGAAACCCGACGTTTCGAACACTGAGCAGTAGTCCGTGATCACGGGGAGAGTACAGCAGGTGGCATTCGTCTCTTAGACGACATCATTATTATATTAAACTATTCCAGAGGTTAGCGTGTTAAAGCGGGCAATCTCTTCAGCTTTACTATATTAGTATGGATTAACTAACGCCAAATACGATTTCTGTCTAATCCGCTATAAGTATACGGGATAGAATATGATGCCTTTTTAATTTTAAAAATTTTTGTTTACAGGTAAAATCTAAGGTTGCTGGTTATATAACGAAGCCATCAAGTCGATACTTATTATTATTATTATTTTATGCTAGTTTCTAATCATAATAAACAAATATATATTTTTCTTTAAGCTTCACGGCACACATAGCGGGTAGGCAGAGGGAATCTGGAAACCTATGGAAACCTAGTGCCTAGTAGTAGCACTACACTTCGTTTCGTAATAAAGCATTGCGTGTTGNCTCTTAGACGACATCATTATTATATTAAACTATTCCAGAGGTTAGCGTGTTAAAGCGGGCAATCTCTTCAGCTTTACTATATTAGTATGGATTAACTAACGCCAAATACGATTTCTGTCTAATCCGCTATAAGTATACGGGATAGAATATGATGCCTTTTTAATTTTAAAAATTTTTGTTTACAGGTAAAATCTAAGGTCGCTGGTTATATAACGAAGCCATCAAGTCGATACTTATTTTTATTATTATTTTATGCTAGTTTGTAATCATAATAAACAAATATATTTTTTTCTTTAAGCTTCACGGCATACATTGCAGGTAGGCAGAGGGAATCTGGAAACCTATGGAAACCTAGTGCCTAGTAGCACTACACTCCGTTTCGTAATAAAGCCTCTTTACTACAGCGAAGAAATGAAAATATGAAACATTTTATTCCTCCGAGTAGGACTCGAACTCACAACTGTAGCGGTTGTCGTACACTTGCACCCCTGCGCTCCGACGCGACGATCAATTTTGATTTAAAATTAACTTTAGTTAGTTAAAATTATTAAAAGTTTTTGAAAAATGATATATTACTCTTTTATTTTTCTATTATTCCATTCTGTCCCTTTGGTTTTAAGAAATACATTAAAACATGAAATTAAAATATGTTTTTTTTCCAGACCGGACATAGACCACACGGCCGTCAAATGCCGTGCCTTCCTACTAGTACTAGTATTTGATTTCTTTTTTAAATAGGTGATGACATAAAACACTAAGTCTTGTCACTATATTCCTTTTCTATATATTCATGTCACGTTTTCAATAATTTTCATCACACTGTAGGTATAGAATAACAATAGTATTTTTTTTTTAATAAAATATATAACAATCATAAAAAATATATAACACTGGTTGAGGTCTGTCCTGGCGCAGAGGCACAAGAGAGTGGCAGGTAGTGGGTTCAATTCCCATACGAGTAAATAAAATATTCGCTATTTTCATATTCTCGCTCTGGTACCGATGCAAGCGTGGTATGTTCCGCATCGTCAAATCATCAGGAATCCGTAACAAGATTTTCTCACTTAAAAAAAATTAATTAACTATTTTGTGTAATAAATAATCAAAACAAAGAAAATTTTAGAATTATGGAAACATGTTGTTTTCAAAGTTGTATACAAAAACCTAAATAAACAAAGAAAGAGCATACTTTATCTATCATATCTTTATCACTTATGTGCATTTATATATGTGATTAAAAAGTTGATATCAACAGATGACATCAGGCGTTTGGCCTGTTCACGTCCCCAGATGCTGATAGGCGAGCTGTCATATCATGTTCAGGGTTTTAAGATTAGAAGCTTTATTTAGGTCATTGGGAATCCCATTGTTTTCCTTTTTTTAAATGTAGCTTAAACAATACTTGAACTTAAATCATGAAACAGATTAGAAAAAAAAACTCTTAGTCATGTTAAAAGAAAACTTTTTTGTATCTCACATATTATATAGAACGATAGGAGATAAAACTTACTGTCAGCCTTTTCCGTCAGCATTCAAAACATTGTGTATGAAATACCGGAAAAATGGGCATCAAATTCACACTCACAATTTTTCCTCTTATATTTAAACAAATTTAAATAAATAAACACAAATAAGAGGCCAGTCGTGGCGTTACAAACTTTACGTAGAGCTACAAAATGTGACTGTAAAATCGACAG
Source organism: Heliconius cydno galanthus (assembly GCA_036379175.1). NCBI lineage: Eukaryota > Metazoa > Arthropoda > Insecta > Lepidoptera > Nymphalidae > Heliconius > Heliconius cydno. The sequence goes on along the minus strand of JAKRZM010000937.1, from coordinate 682,162 downwards.
GTTGTGGGTTCAATCCGCACCCGAGTAAAAGAAATGTTTATTTAAATTTATATTTTCATTTCTTAACTCTGGTGTCGAGGCAAGGTGCTGCGTTGAGTTCCGTCACTCAACACGCAATGCCTCCAAAATTCGGCGGAAAGTGGGGAAGGGAGTGTCTTAACACTAGCTTCTGTCTGCTTTCCCTGCTGTGTGCGGGATATAGCGGGAAATTGATTGAGCGGGGAATTGGGAATGATGACGTATTATAAATACAATTATCATTTTCTAAATACCAGAATTCCCAAACGGAAAAATTAACAAAATAAACATCATTGCTATCATGCAAAAAATATATATAAAGCAGTTCTCAAAAGTAATATAAAGTCGTCTGGCGGTTAAGAGGTCACGCGATATTGGCTTTTAATCATTTCCATGTTAAACAGACGTATGTACCTTAGTACTTATTAGTTTGACGCAAAAAGACAGGTCAATACTGTGTTTATATATATAAGATTAAGCAGCTGGTGCTCAGTTGGTGATATATCTGTAGCATAACAGCATATTAACGTGATATGGAGCTTTTGCGATACTTCTTCGTGCTTTGCCTGTTTTTATATGCAGGTGAGTTGTTGTGTCAATTTTATTTATCAAAAAGAAACAGTTTTTTTGCTCTTATAGGATAAAGTGCGGCGTTGAGTTACGCCACTCTAAGTGAAAAAAGTATTTTAATACTAGTATTAAGAGAACCTAGGTTCTCTTACTTTTCAAATGTTACTCTTGTGTTTCAAATAACAAAGCTGGTTTTTTTGTGAAAACAAAACTAAAAAAAGTGTAAAAAAAAAATAAAAGAAGTGAGAAGTGAAAAATAAAAAAATATGAAAACAAAACAAAACAAAAAAGAAAAAAAACAAGTCCATAATTTGTTTCCAACATACCTAACACAATTTTTTCAGGTTCCCTCTGCTATGTTTGGGATATAGCATGTAAATTAAAAATACTTCATTAGAATGAGTAATTGGGACCGAATCTTCCCATCACAGTCTGTAAAATTAATTCCCGACTGACTGACTGACTCACTGATCCTTAACTGACTGACTTGACTTAATTAGCTTGATTTTTTTCTCTTTTGTTTTATGCCGTAGGATCTTTCCGTTTTTTTATAATTTCGCTTTCTTTTCAAATGTTTCCCATTTACAGAGGCAAAAAGCATACATTACGAATATGAATTCGACGAGGACGCTAAAGTGTGGCTTAAGCTGCACAGGGTAAAGGCGACTTGGCACGAAGCGCGCAAGATGTGTAATATGGAAGGTAACTTTTCATTATATTTGTATACGTACCTATATAGATTTTTTAAAAACAACATCAAAATTATATAAAAAACAAAAATATAAATAAATATATTATTATAAGCGTGCCGTTGAGTTGCTAAACTTTAACTTCTTAATCATTACAAATTAACTTCTAATAACTTCTTAAATTTTAGGTGCTATTTTGGCATCACCGTTGAACAAACCAATAAAAGTCGCATTAGAAGCTTACTCAAGAGCGTATGATATCGATCAAATTTTCGTCGGAATACACGCAACGTTTTCCGGTGGCTTGTGGCATACAATAGAAGGTAATTATTATTTTTTAATTTCCCACTGTATCCTAGTGTTACCAAAGCGAAGAACTCAATTCACCATATACTCTTCCCAGTGGGAATCGAATCCATTTCCGTCGCGTTTACAATCAGATCCTGTTCCACTGCGCCCGGAGAGTATATAAAGCAGCAATATAGCGAGAAATGTTTTTATCTCACGTAATACATGGAATACGTTTCAGATTTGTAAACAAGCTAATAAACCGTAGTGACCTTTTATTATCAGACATGTTTTCATTTAACTTAATAAAAATACAAACATACAGACATGTATTTACACTTCTGTAGCACGGTCACCAAACCTACTTCTAGGTAGCCTAGAAACTTGATGGACTTCCACTTTGTGGTTCAAAAACAGAATTTTACGTCTTGTAGCTTACACCAACGATTTCCGCCACTCAACACGCCAGGTTACTCGCTGTTTCTCCCATATATCCCCAGCTATGAGCGTGAAACTCGGAGAAGGTTACAGGCGGTTACTCTTATTTGTTATAGTAATGAATATTTTAATTTTCAATGTAGAGGAAGCTGATGATATATATACATATATTTATTTCGTTGATTTTGCGCACCTGGCGAGGTACAGGTAGGCAGATAGGTAAACACAAAATAATCCTTACTTTTTGTATTTTTTTAGGTGTTTCATTAGAAAAGTTGATAGATAATCTAGATATAAAACAAATCAACAGTGACGACGATCGTTGTTCAGTGTTAAACGCTGGATCACTCATAAGCGTCAAATGTTCAGAGATGTTCCCATACATGTGCTACAAGCGACAAAATTCTGATGTACAACTGACTAGCTGCGGAACCACCGACAGAGGTAATGTGAATTGCAATTTAATATGTAGGTCAGTTGAAGTATTAGTTTTTACCGTTACAAAAAGACCGTACGTACAGGCGCCAGGCAGGCACGCCCACCGAGGGTTCCGTACAAACATTTGAGATTTCCCATTCATCTGATACCTCAGTTGAACTAGCGTCTTTAATACCAAAACTTGCCCCCCGTTTTAAGGTACCTTTGGTGATCCTTATGCAGCGTACCAATGTTAAGATGTCGTGGGCCATATCCCCACTCGAAGAAATAAAATAGTTATTTAAACTTATGCTTTCATTTTTTCGCTCTGGTGTGAAGGCTTACAGCGGCGAGTTGAGTTCCGCCACTCAACACTTAATGGCCATAATATTAGGAGAAAAATAGGGAACGGGGTATCTTAACACTAAGTTCCCTCTGTCTGCTCTTTTGTGTGCGGCATACAACGTGAAGCTGATTTATATAAGTAATATCTTTTACAGAGTACATATTGGATGAGAGAACTGGTAACTGCTACAAATTCCATGCACAAACAAGGACTTGGTGGGATGCCTTCAAGACATGTTCAGCAGAAGAAGGATACTTAGCGATAATTAATAGTGATACTGAAGCACAAGTCATTAAAGATATTTTTGAAAGGTATCCTGACACCGTAATTAAATCGGAACATCCAAATGTTATCAGTCTTGGCATTATAGATTGGGAGCAAAACAGGGAATGGTACACGATTCATGGTAAGTATATTATATTTTTTAGCTTAAGAATTTATTCCGTACGCAACAGTGAACAGTCCAACATTAAGTGTTAAAATGTTCTGTCTAAAGAGTCAAATGTAATACATTGCGGGTTGAGTAGAGTTATAACGTTACGGGATACGAAGCACTTAACTAAAATGTTTTTTTTTTCTTACTTTAACTTGTTTGAGGTGAAACTATTTAAGTAAAATCAAGTAAGAACATTTATGATTTACTCGTAGATATAAATTAATAATTTAGAATTAAAATAAAACATAATACAATGTATTTTATTAATTTCAGGCGAGCGTCTAGAAGATTCAGGTTACTCTTACTGGAGTAAAGGAGAACCTAATAACGCAGGCCGAAATGAATTTTGTGGTACAATGTTCCGAAACGGATTGTTAAACGATGAACCATGCTCAAAAAAAACAGCTTTCATTTGTGAGAAAGATGTAAGAAATATTGACAATTCCAAAGACGAAACTGGAGTAAAAACTACTGAAGAATTGACGGAAATAAAAATGGCGACTACTGAAGAATCAACAAAAACAAGAATGTCGACTACTGAAGAAACAAAAGAAATACCAATCTGGACTACTGATGAAACAAAAGAAATACCAATCTGGACTACTGAAGAAACTAAAGATATACCAATCTGGACTACTAAAGAAACAAAAGAAATACCAATCTGGACTACTGAAGAAACTAAAGAAATACCAATCTGGACTACTGAAAAAACGGCAGAAATAACAACTTTGACTAGTGGAAATACATCTGGAGTAGAAAGTTCCAGTACTACTGAAGACATGCCCGAATTCATGCCAACTGATATAGTATTAGCTTATGACATTTATGATGAATTCCGTATTAAATAAATTAAGTAATAATGATTTTATATTATAATGTATATAATCTTAATATAAATATTTTATAGATTTCTTTTTGAGTATTTTTTGGGTTGTAAATATCACTTTCAGGATTTTCCAAGAAAGCAATTATAGTTATTCGAAATCAAATTTTAAGAAATTCAACTAATCATCTTAATAAACTAATTTAAAAACTTTCGGTAAAATATATATTATGATAATTCTGCGTATATTTATTATTTAAAGCCATTTTTTATTTTAATAAAATTTTGAGTTTCTTTTTTTTCTTGACTTTAATTAAAATTTAAATTATTTTTTTTATTCGAATATTGGCCTAAGATCCCATTGCTTAAATCTGCAAGCTTATATTTAAGAATGACACATTATATTAGAATAGATTACACTAGGGTTACCAAGAAGAAACATGATGTAATTAATACCTTATAGTAGATCGATATTTGTAAACATTTATTTAGTTAGATTATTTAGCCGTTATAAAATTATAATTTAAATGAGTATTAGTATTTAGAAAACAGATTTAGCAAAGATTCAATATCATGGATCCATTATTTCACTTGAAAAATAAGGATGATTTCATCTTTAAATAGTTTTCTGTATGTACTTAATATGATTAAAATCACCATAAACAGGAAAAAAAAACTGATTTTAAGATTGACCTTCTATTACATAATGTTTTTCTTTAAAACATAATCGTCAACCGGAACCGGAATAAAATATTTCAAATGATGGCAATCCTCTCTTCTTTTCCAGGTAACCATGTGTTATAATGTTGAGAAAAAAAAAGTTTTAATTTGATAAAAATTCATAGATTTATTAAAAAAACATATGAGAGCAAATTATTAACATTAAATGACTTGTTTAAACCAGACAAACATGGGCTTGCAGCAGACTGAGAGCTGGCAACAATGGTTTTTAGAACTCCCTATGTGATTTTCTTTCAAATGATGTGGAATTCATATAAAAAACATGTTAGTACAATTTGCACATTACCATAGATTTAAGTAAAGGTGAATGCGGCAGGATTCTTTTAGGCAACCCTAGTGTAATCTATTCTACTATCATATTTCTTGAATATACGTTGCATTAAAAAACAGATACCTATAGATTTAAGCATAGGAATCTCGACCTATATATATTGTTTTAGCTTCACGCTACGCCTGCTTCGCTTCGCCCTACTTCGACTAGACATTACGCGTTGACTAGCTTAGATACTTTACCAGAGACTACGACAGAAGTGCTTACAGATAGACGTTGTGATTATAGGCATGCTATAGTGAATTATATCTTTTACATAGAACTTGAATGTAGATGTGACTTAATTGAAATAATTAACAGCTTGAACTCTCAACCACTATGATAACAATTATTGAGGATTGTTTATATAAATAATTTTGTCAAATGGAAATCCCTATATTTATAAGCAATCAGTGTTTGATACGTCAGCGTGAATTTGATATTTTGTATGTTATTTAAAATATAATGTTACTAGTGGACCCGGACGCGGCTTCTCCCGCTTGAACTATACGTATATTTAATATCTCTGAAATAGCGAGAGAGAATCGGCACTATTTTAACACCTTCTCAAGAATTGTTATGAATGCTCAGTAACGACTAAAAGGCATATTTAACATTTTGAGTCTAGTTAGTTTGTTTGTAATAATAAATACACATTTTTTACAATATTCTGAAAACATATTTAAATACGAGCGTTTCTCCATAATGTAGTTGTGCGCATACCTTAAGTTGGCGCTACCACTGAAAGGGTCCCACTTTCAAGTTAGTAAGTACTCATACAGTCTTAACAACTACATGTTAGACTATTAATCCTCCAAATTTCAGATTTGCTGAATTGACGTAGGTCTGGGGGCCTTGGAACCTCAGTCTTCTATAAGAGAATTTGAATGTCGATAATTTATATTGACATTATTTTATTATTGAGGTCAGTCATATCACAGGGGCTCAAGCGTACGTGCGGCTTGTAAACTCGATGGTTGTGTGTTCGATTATCACATTAGGAAATGCTAATGTTATACGCGAGATATAGCGTGAAACCTCCTAACATATAATAATATTACGGAAAATATTCATCTACGGTTCATAAATCGGTAGGTCTTAGGTGAAACGTAATTGTCGCGGCGCTCGGCGTCCGCAAACTTAGTTTGCTCGTAATTAGAGGAGATTGGTGGTATCGACGGCGTCCTGTTCCTGATGCAACTCATTTATCTGAGAACCCGATTAGAGGGGCTATTTCGCCGATAACTTTACATGTACGTGTAACTTATTATTGGAAATAAATATTATACAAAATTATATGTTATAATAAATTAGCACTCGATATTTAAATCAGCTTCGCTGTATCCCGTGCATAGTAGGATAGGCAGAGGAGACATTCCGTTCCCCATTTTCTGCCGAATTCTGGAGGCGGAACTCAACATCGGGCTTTGCCTCTACACCAGAGCGAAGAAATGGAAATATAAATTTAAATAAATATTTCATCTCCTCGAGGGGGGGATCGAACCCACTACCAGGCGGTTTTATTCGTCTAATTCTAGGTTCCCTCTGCCTACCCAGCTGTGTGCGGGATAGAGCGTGAAGAATTTTTTTTTTAAAATAAATGTAGAAATGCGAATAGTTTATCAGTTTTTCCTACATACCGCTCAATCCGCCTTTGGTAGAAATATATAAATTAAAATTGCTGGTAAATCAAGTGTCATCGTGATTCATAATATTATTGTTTGCGATCCTTTCTAACCTAACAGCAGAGGACACGCTATTGCGACAGGATGGTTACAATCAGGCCGCTTTCGTCAACATAAGATTACCATGAAAGCGGATTCTTAGTATAGCGGTGACGTAGTCACTGTCAGACATTCAAGTCCATATTTAAGAGTAAAGTAAATGTGTAAGAAAACAATGTATTATTGAGACAGTAACATACCCTTCCTAGCAATCAGTCGACCATTTATTGAAACTCTTTTTAACGTCATAAAGTAATATAATGTTATCGAGGGGTTAAGAGGTTACGCGATATTGTCTGTTGATCATTTCATTTTGTTCGAAAGTGGTAATTTTGTAGTTTCCTGCAAAAATACCAATTACTATTATATTTATATATATATGAGAGTAAACATCTAGTGCTCAGTTGGTAAATATTTCTTTAAGCATAAAAACGTGATATGGAGCTATTGCGATACGTCGTCGTGTTTTGCCTGTTTTTATACGCAGGTAAGCTATTGTGTGAAGTTAATTTTTCCAATAAAAAAATAATTTTCCTTCTTTAATCTATATATATAAAAGGACTTGTCCTCACTGACTGAGGTAAGACGCACGCACAGCCGTAACCGCTGTGCGTANTAATATTTTAATATTAGGTTCCATTAGTTTACCATCCCCATCCCGTTTGTTAACTCAGTCAAGGAATTCATATTATAATTGCGAAATATTTCGTCTTATAATCCTAATATCGAAGTTAATAAACACTATTAAAAAGAATTTCTGTTGAAGAAAATATCATAATAGCACAAATGAAAGGTTTTTATGCAATCAAGGGACTGCATTAAAAAAATAAACCCAATATTTCATGCGAATAAATACCTAGGATCATTTCTTCCACTAATTTCATCTTCTTTACAAGGAACTTGAATGGGTCCCGCCTATTAATCCTAATGAACTAATGGGCTAATGTTATTTGCTTTTTTGTATTTTAAATCTTTTCGATAATAACTTTATATTTTTTTGTTTACAGAGGCAAAAAGCATACATTACGAGTATGAATTCGACGAGGATGCTAAAGTGTGGCTTAAGCTGCACAGGGTAAAGGCGACTTGGCACGAAGCGCGCAAGATGTGTAATATGGAAGGTAACTTTAAATTAGATAATCAAAAGTAAATAAAAAAACATGAATGTTACGAATTATTAATATTTAAACACATTATAATATAACCTATATCAATTTATAATAACAATATAAAGCTATACTAACAGTATAAAGCAGAGTTAGTTCGGTTGAACGCGCTTATCTACTACTGATTCCAAAAATATAAGCTTTTTTCCATGTATTCTGTAGGGGCAACTACTAATATTTGTTTAAATTTTAGGTGCAATTTTGGCGTCACCGTTGAATAAACCAATAACAGACGCATTAGACGCTTACTCAAGAGCTTATGATATCGATCAAATATTCGTCGGAGTACACGCAACGTTTTCCGACTTGTGGCATACAATAGAAGGTGATTATTTTTTTTATTTCACGCTGTATCCCGTATGATAACAAAAAGAATACAATGTTAAGACACACCATCCTTTCACACTGCCCCATTATTCGAGACATTGCGTCTTAAGTGGTGGAACTCAACTCTGAATCTTGCTTTGTTACCAGAGCGAAGAACTCATTTCACCATTTACTCCGCCAATTGAAACCGAACCCACGACTGTCGCTTAGAAACATCAGCCTTTTTATAGTTGACATCAACAAATTTATTTACGGCCCCTAGTATTTATCTATTCAAATAAGTAATATTTCGATTTTGATTTTTAATTTTAAGGCCATTGGTGGTTAAAATTACAGGAAGTTGATGACAGACATACGTATAATCTATTGACTTTGCTTACCTACCTAAGTACAAAAATAAATAAACAAAAGAAAACAAACGCTTTGGTTTTTAATCCTCACCTATATATTTTTTTTACACAGGTGTTTCGTTAGAAAAGTTGACTGATAATTTAGATATAAGTAAAATTAACAGTGGTGACGACCATTGTTCGGTGTTAAACGCTGGATCACTCATAAGCGTCAAATGTTCAGACATGTACCCATATATGTGCTACAAGAAAGAAAATTCTGATGTACAACTGACTTCCTGCGGAACCACTGACAGAGGTAAAATGCATTTCTGGTAATTTTATATATAGATCACTTAGAGTAATAATTTTACTGGTTTCTTACAAAAAAAAGAAACAAATATTAAATATATGCATAAGTCTCATAATTCTGAATATACAGTTGATTTAATATGAGGGATTAATCAAAATGAATAATGCAGAAGTAGTTTTAATTTTTATTTTGATTTTATAAGTAACGAGAAGACAAGGTCTTCCAAATTTACACGTATTTCACAATACATATTATTAGGTAATAACTTTTTGGGAAAAATAATAATATATATTGGTCAAGGAATATATGTAAATTGTGAAAATAATTGTAAAATTCTTCAGTTATTAATCATTTGACTAATAAACGACGCAAACGTAATAAAAATATGGACCGTGCTAAGAACAGCTCTCAGTGAAGATCGATCACATGAAGACCTTTAGGTGATGTAGGCCCCAATTCATTTGCATTTTGTATATTTTTTCATAATATGGTCAAATTACATTTACTTACTTACAAAATTCGATTGATTTTTTACTCAGCTTATTGAGCAAGGACTTAGAAAATATAATTATAGGCAACATTTAACATAAGTCATTTCGTCAACAGAATACATTCTGGACGAGAGAACCGGCCACTGCTACAAATTCCACACACATGGAAGGACCTGGTGGGATGCATTTAAGACATGTTCAGCAGAAGAAGCGTACATGGCGATAGTAAATAGTGATACTGAAGCACAAGTCATTATAGATATTTTTAAAAAGTATCCTGATAGCGCAATTATGGCTGACTTTAAAGGGGTTGCCGGCATTGGCATTGTAGATTGGGAGCATAACAGGGAATGGTACACAATTCATGGTAAGTAAAATATATTTTTTTTTATCTCCACGCATTATCATGTAACAGAGTAAATAGAAAAAAATAAAAATATTGCAAGTTGAGTGGCGTTAAGATTTATAAAATGTGACAGGAAACAACACTTAATTATTATTTTTTTGCATACTTTCAATTTGTTGTTTGAAATAACACTATTTAAGTCAAACTAAGTATCAGCAATTGTTATTTAGATATTAAAAATATTATATAATAGATAAACTTTAATAACATGTATTTTTGTATTATTTCAGGCGAGCGTCTAGAAGATTCAGGTTATTCTAAGTGGAATAAAGGGGAACCTAATAACGCAGCACGGAATGAATATTGTGGTACAATGTTCCGAAACGGATTGTTTAACGATGACCCTTGCTCAAGGAATACGCCTTTCATCTGTGAAAAAGATGTAGGAAATATGGACAGTTCAGAAGACAAAACTGAAGGTAACAGCCCGACAACTACTAAAGAAACGACAGAACTAAGAACATCGAGTAGTGAAGAAACGAAAGAAATAAAATTCTGGACTACTGATAACACGGCAGAAATAACAACTTTGACTAGTGATAATATATCTGGAGTAGAAAGTTCCAGTACTTCTGAAACTATACCTGATAGTCTGCTTTATGACATGTTTGGCGAAGATTTGCCATAGAAATTAAATAAAGTTATAATAATTTCCCTTAATTTATTTTATAGTTAATACAGCTAATGCATAGAAATTGTTTTATTCTTGAAATAAATAATGAATAAATTTCTTTGATTTTCATTTTCGCTCTGGGGTCAAGTCAAAGCGCTGCGTTGAGTTCCTGCACTTAACACTCAATATTTTAGGAATTCTGTGGAAAATAGGGAGTGAAGTGTCATATCACTAGGCGCCCTCTGCTATTCCATAAATATACATAAATATTCACAGACCAGTCGTGGTGCAGGGGTGCGACTGTAAACACGTGACGTTGTGGGTTCGATTCCCACTCGAGGAAATTAAATATTAAATATTTTAATTTCCTCGCTCTAAAGACGCAAAGTTCGCCGTTGGGTTTCACTCTTTTCAACGAAAATACCTGTATATTGGGAATGTGGAGAACAGAGTGACTAAAAACTAAATTCTCAGTGCCTTTCCTGATGAAGAACATTAAAAAGCCAAAGAATATGTTTGGTTGATCGCGTTTTTCTCATGAATTTCTGATACACAACCTGCAGTTAGAGTTATCTACCACACTGGACGTGTCATACACAATGAGAAGTTATTTCCACCTGATCACGCAGGCGAAGCCGCAGATGTGATCTAGTGACATACAATTAATGGAATTAGCAAATATTCCACGTGGTCGCTTATTAGGTGATCAATAAGGCGTCAGCTGTGGTAGAACAGTATTTATCGCACTTTACCGTTGTTTCCATACAAATAGGGTACTCATATTAAATTGTAACGTGCTTTCTCCTTTCTAAAAAACTTATTGCCTAACTCGCCATGCTCCTGACGTCGAATTGAATTTCAAACTAATACAATATAAACGATTAGAACGAAATAATTTGGCGGAAAGTGGGGAATGGAGAGTCGTAACACTAGGTTCCCTCAGCCTATCACGCTGTGTGCGGGATACAGCGTGAAGCTGACACTATAAACGCACAGCCTGCTTGGAATTGCGAACTGGGCTTCCTTCTGAACCCTACTTGTATGGAATATTCATTTTAGTATATCGTGGAGAATATTTGACGGAAGAATAATAATAATTTATTACCCCGATTGGGAATCCAATCTGCAACACACACAGTAAAATACTTTAAATATTATCTTACTTTCGATATAATTATACTAATAATAAAGCAATTTCTGGCAAAATAATCCCACATATTATTATAAGCCCGCATATTAAATTATTACAGTCAAAATATAATGTCGTAATATTGGAATTGAAATGAAAATTAGTATATTAACAATATTATAATATGACACCGTCATAGTGACTAACTGTAAACGTGACATTTGTGGGTTCGACTCTCACTCGGGGGAATGAACTATTTCTATTTTCCTCGTTCTGGTATCAAGACAAGGAGCGGCGTTGAATTGCGCCATACAATTAGCTATGCGCCGGAAATGTAGCGATAAATGGAGAACAGAATGTCTTAACACTAGTTTTCGTCTGCCTGGTGGAGCGTCGGAGTACAGCGTAAACAAACCTAAACAAAATATAATAACAGATTTAAAATAATGTCAACTTATACTGCACTTATTCCTCCCAGAAATAACACTATAACGTATACAAGTCTATTTTATCTGCAATCTATTTTATTATTCCTTTATTATTGACGTTTGCATACCAAAGAATATAGACTAGACGTACTGTTAAGACACTCAGTTCTGACTTCGGCTTACCATAGCTTGGTAATGAAAATACAATGAAATTACCGACAATATTATATTTATATCTATATCTATTTAATAATATACGTATAGGCCATGAACTCTGATCTCCATTTGACATTATTAGTCCACCCCGCCCCATTGGATACAGCGCTCGTTAGAACGAATGTGCATAGCAAATACGCTCCACTAATAACTAATTATACTTTAGTTTTATTAGTGCTGAATTCTATCTAATAAACACTATAATATTTTGTTTAAAATGTTATACTATTTACTATAATCATTTCGTCGCTCTGATAACAAGATAATGCGCGGCGTTGAGTTCCGTCACTTGACATTTGGGTAACGGAGTGTCCTAACTCTAGGTTCCCTGATATGCGTGAAAAAAGCGTAAATGCGTAAAGCTGTTTTTTTTAATGTAAATATAAATGTAAATATAAAGAATAAAAAAAATCAAGAAAAACCTGAAATAAGTTAGGTTTATAACATTACAAGTTATGGATTAGTTAATTCTGAGCAGCGAAGGCGTCTTTGTTATTGTTGAGGTTTCAAAGTATATAATAAAGTAACTTCTATACTTCCATTTCAGACACACAGCTAACAGAGAGCCGTTAGTGTTTCATACAGATAGTAAACTTTGGAATTGATAATACATATATCTGTTAGCGAATCGTTTGTTTCGTCTTATATATTTAGAAGTCAAAATATATATAAATACTAGATGAAACACGAGCGACTAAAATTAGCTTTACTTTCGTACATCATTGGTACGTACTTCGAAGGCGATATTAATAATTACAAATAGAAAAATGGAGTTAAGTTAACTCTTGTTTATGATATTAATACTATAGGGTAATCCTGCTTTTCTTGATACTCCATGAATTATTGGCACAGTTACGTTTAAAATAAAAAAACAACAATTCACAACCATCCAGACCACGACCATTCGACAAATGGNTGTACGAGTCATGAATGTAAGTTAGGTACGAAGAAGATTCTCCGTATCCAAGTAGGACAACTTCTGCAGCCAGGTATTCATAACTGCTTTACATTTCGAAGAAGACAAAGGGTAAATGTTGATAATTTTATTAACATCATTGTATAAGCGACTGCTTAGGACGTAGAAGTGAGAACGAGCTAGCTTGGTTTTGCAACATTCGATATCACAAACCTTTGGCTTATTGCGCTTACAGATGGTCTTGAAAGGAGTGCTCCTATGCTTCCGCAGTACAACTGATTTTATAAAAAGTTGTCTAACTGTTAAGACTGAGCTATTACTATAAACTAGGTCGATTACTATAGACTAGACGTAGTGTTAAGACACTCAGTTCTGAACTTTTTCCTTAAGTTCGAGATATTGCGTTGGCACATCGGCAAGAGCGTGCAATTGTATACGTGAGAGGTTGTAGGTTTGATTCCTACTAGAGGAAATGAAATATTGAATATTTTCATTTACTCGCTCTGGTAACGAGGCAAAGCGCGGCGTTTAGTATAGCTATTTAATACCCATATTTTTTAGAATTCGGTTGAAATGGGGAACGGAAATGTTTTATTGGGAACTGAGTGTTTTAACACTAAGTTCTTTGGATCCGTTTGCCCTGCCTACCCTACTATGTACGGTGTACGTGCTAGCGTGAAGCTAAAAAAAATATTGTGTGATCATAAGCGGAGTTCTATGCTGCGCTACGGCTTACCATAGCTTGGTAATGAAAATACAATGAAATTAACTACGTTATTATATTTATATGTATATCTATTTGATAATATACGTATAGGCCATGAACTCTGATCACCATTTGACATTATTAGTCCACCGAATGTGCATAGCAAATACGCTCCACTAATAACTAATTATAATTTCGTTTTGTTAGTGCTGAATTTTATCTAATAAAGACTATGATATTTTGTTTAAAATGTTATACTATTTACTATATTCATTTCGTCGCTCTGATAACAAGATAGTGCGCGGCGTCGAGTTCCGTCACTTGACATTTGGGGAACGGAATATCCTAACTCTAGGTTCCCTGATATGCGTGACAAAACGTAAAGCTGTTTTTTTTTTAATTCTTAACTAATACATGTAAATATAAGAATAAAAAGAAATCATGGACAACCTGAAATAACTTAGGTTTATAACATTACAAGTTATGGATTAGTTAATTCTGAGCTGCGAAGGCGTCTTTGTTATTGTTGAGGTTTCAAAGTATATAATAAAGTAACTTGTATACTTCCATTTCAGACACACAGCTAACAGAGAGCCGTTAGTGTTTCACACAGATACTAAACTTTGGAATTGATAATACATATATCTGTTAGCGAATCGTTTGTTTCGTCTTATATATTTAGAAGTCAAAATATATATAAATACTAGTTGAAACATGAGCGACTAAAATTAGCTTTACTTTCGTACATCATTGGTACGTACGTAGGCGATATTAATAACATAGTTACGAATAGATAAGTTAAGTTAACTCTTGTTTATGATATTAATACTTATGTAGGGTAATCCTGCTTTTCTTGTTACTCCATCAATTATTGGCACAGATACGTTTAAAGTAAAAAAAAAACAACAATTCACAACCATCCACACCACAACCATTCGACAAATGGCAATCAATATTGGAATCGATGTATGTACGAATTTATAAAGTTGGAAAACTATATATATTTTTTATTTTGGCAATTAATAAAATATCTGTTTTCGGCCAAAATAATGTGAAAAAATATTTCTACTGTTACCTTTTCTCTCTTCTTTTAAAAAAGCATATAATTTCCATAGATAATATTTCTTTTAGAGATGTCGCTTAAAGTGCCAATAACTGGATTTTTCAGATACATAGTCGAGATACATAATAATGTAAGAGTGAACTTGGCGTTATCTCAAAAAGGCATCATATAATTAATTGCCTTTGAGAAAATATACTCGTAGAAATGCATCTATTCAATGAATGAACAAACAGCTCTCAGGCGTTTCTCGATACAAAGCAAATAGTCTATGAAAATACGTATTTTCTTCGTTGAAAACTTTGATAGTTGTGTATAATTGATATTCAAAGTGGTAGAAAGGAAGTATTTTATTAAGTTAAAGGAAAAATTATTATGAAGACATTTTTTATTTTTTCACCAATAGAAGCGTGCGACTATAAACGCTACAGTTGTGGGTTCGATTTTCAGTCGGGGAATAAAATATTTAATATTATCAATTAATCGCTCTGGTTACATTCAGCGACGACAAATCTTAATGGGAAACGGAATGTCTCAACACCAGGTTCCCAGGTTCCCTTTGCCTTGCCTACTCTTCTACCTATGGGATACAGAACGTGAAAAGTCTCACATACGAGCATAAAATTCACACATGTATGTCCCCAATATCTTTAAACTTCCTACCGATATATTCTTAAATCATTCTTTAATTACGCTTAACGTTGAATCCTGGAAATAAATAGCAGGCACATCATTACAAAGTGATGATTTTCATTTTCGAGACATAACTTGTTGAATGGTAGAACACAACGCCGCGCTTCGTTTAGTTACCAGATTGAGTGAGCTCGGAGCGGGAATCGAGCCCACAATCGCTCCGTTTAAAATCTGACTCCGTTCCGCTGCGCCATGACGGCTTCATAACTAACATTTCACTATCATTTAATTAATAAAAGCAGCTTCATGCTTTTTCTCGCTTAGAAGGATAGGCAGTCAGAATCTATTATCAAGACTCTCCGTTCTCCACCTTCCGTCCGAAATTTGTCCATTGCGTGCTGAATGGCGAAGATACTTTTTTTTTCTTATTTCTTTATACCTACACATTTGCGAAAATCCTTTACGCGGTGCTGGCTGGGGAGACAGTTGTAAATTACCCTAGTGGTCTAATAAAGGTGATGGCGACATTTGCATATCGTAAAAAGTAAACGAGTTATATTGCGAGAGATTTATGTTTAGGACTCGTTTCTCTTCTACAGGATTTTGGGAAGTTATTTTCTTGTATTATATATAATAGATTAGTTCGTTCAAATTGTATCTAACTAGGTAGGTAAGTAAAGAAAGAAGTGATATAATGTATAGAACTATTTTAAACAGTATAAGATTATTTTTTATCTAATTAAATAAGTTAGAACATTACATGCATTTTCTTCATCATGGTTGCCTTTTTTTTAATACCACACATACCAGGGTAGGCAGAGGGAATTTGGGAACCTGGGTAAAAAACACTGTGTTCCTATTAAGACATTTTTGTTCTCCACTTTCCGCTGAATTCTAGAGGCATTGCGTGTTGACTGGCGTAACTTGAAGAAAAGGAAAATATTAAATATTTAATTTCCTCGTGTAGAAATTGAACTCGCAACCTATCGCGTTAAGAATGTTAAAGGAATTTAATATTAAATGAATATAATGTTTACTTTATATTCGAAGAAATATTTTTTTTACCTTCACGCTGTTTCCCGCACATAGCAGGGCAGAGGGCTTATTTAATTTTCGATAGTAACCTCTCTAACATATTATAGGTATTGTACATACATTATTGATATTGTTGATACTTCATTAAATTACTATGTCAATTTCGAAAAAACTTTGCTGTAAATCTATCTCATACCATTTTGGGTTATGTAAAACCTATTAGCGTGCTTTCAAGCGATTTCCTCCTTTATTTACATGTATTAGGTGCTATATTTCAAATGACAAATCTATAAACATTGTATCTTAAATGATATTATTTACAAGATTTCGCCCTGTGCCTATGTAAATGAAATTTAGCCTTTGTTCGTGACGTGAAATACGTTATTAGTTAGTTTAAGGGGGTTTAAGGGGTTCCAGAAACAGGCATTTTGGTTTATAAATAATGTATGGAAAAATTGAGATGCGATGAAACATTTCGTACAGTATAAAGGAGAGATCCTTTGACAATGTTGTTATGCAATTTGGTGATGATTGGCTTTTTACTAAGGACGTGGATTCTAATTTCACAAGAAATTTTGATAAATTTAGAGTATCAATTATAGAGTTTATCTTGCTTAGTCAATTCAAATAAAAAAATATACTTTTTGGTACAGGTATATTTAATGTTATAATAAGAATCGAAACATTTGTAAGAACGACCGAGTGAGAAATCTCATTTGAGAACTTTATTTTCACCATAAGTTATTGCATCAGCCATAAATACCATGAATCCTTGTATTC
Organism: Heliconius cydno galanthus; assembly: GCA_036379175.1. Taxonomy (NCBI): domain Eukaryota; kingdom Metazoa; phylum Arthropoda; class Insecta; order Lepidoptera; family Nymphalidae; genus Heliconius; species Heliconius cydno. The sequence continues at coordinate 664,814 of JAKRZM010000937.1, read as the reverse complement.
TACAACGAACCTAAGTAATTAAAGCCCATGTAATTAGTGCGCAGCACCAGAAACACTCATTTTTCAATATTAATCACGCTTCGTAGAACTTAATATTTTTTGATCGGTTGATTGTGAAATACGAAATATATTATATTATCTTGTATTTTTGCTGATTCAACGTTTAAATAAACTTTTGATTAAATCGATTTTATTAAAGTCCCGTAGTGCAATCATTATGTGAGTATGTGCATATTTATTTTTTCTTTTTGGGTTGGCAGACAGACAGGTAGGAACATCGTTTTAAGACACTACGTTCCTGTTAAGACACTTTCGTTCCTCACTCTCCGAAGAAATCTGGAGGCATTGCATTTTACGTGGCTAAAGTTAAAAACTACCTTTCTTCATAATATGCACAAGTAAATTTAAGTTTAATGACACGCTCAGTTCGAATAGGAACGCTTAAGTTCTGTGAATCAATTTGCCAACCGACTGTAGTTAAATTTACATGAACTTTGAAGGTTGTGCTTTTCTTTACTTTGGAAAGTGATGACAACTTTATAATCTACTTATCTTTTGTCGGTGTGTGTACAATTTAATTATATAGTTCTTAGCTTCACACTCTATCTCGCGAAAAGGGCGATGCGAGTGTTAAGAATCCAGTTCTCATATATCGCGCAGTAAACCTTCCTTTAACTAGCAACCAAACGTACGACCACCTCGTACAACACAATATACAAGAACGTAAGTATATAGACAGCAGCTACAAAGACAAAATTATACATAAAATATTGTTTATATTCAATTCTGCTACAGTAGGATAAGAAATTTATAACAAGATTACTTCAGCTAAGGTGAGAACGATTGCGTAAATCCCTAAATGTGCCATTAAGATAGGGCTCTAAGAGACAAATGGTGACGGATGAACGCGCTGACTTGTTTTTTCTTTAAGACGGCGTATTATATACAATATTACTAGTGTCTTACCCGCGGTTTCACCTGTGACATAAGTATCTGAGGTGATAAATATTATAAGACGTAATGTATGAGAAGAAACTATTTAGCTTTCCATAGATTCACCTCTGAGTGCCCAACATAAAACATTAAGTTGATCTTGATGGATGTCTCAAAAATAAACATAAAATAGGGAACAGAGTGTCTTAACACTAAGCTCCTTCTATCTACCTCTATAAGTAACTATTTTATATCGATGTTGATTTATAAAAGAATCTACTTCTTTTACGACACTGCTGCAAATTCATTTGTAGCGAAACTTTCTTTATGTTTATTATTACAGCCAAGAGTAAGAGTTTGTTTCATACCTCAAAGTTGAGCTTTAGAAAGCTTTAGAACCTACACAATGTTATAATTTTATTTAATGTAAAAGTAGTTTTGCTAATTTATTATTTGTGAAACAAGTACTGATAACAAATGTTTGTTATACTCATGTGCGCAGTTGTAAAGTAGTTGTCTATACATATAATAGTTGAAGGTTATATAACTCGTGAAAAGTTTCCAATCTCGAAAGCAATATCTGTAATTCTATGCAAAGTGGCCACGAGGTACCTCCTTATTTGGTTCTAGCAGTACGATTTAAACGTATCTTGTTCTATTTGTCTTTTATTGCCAAGGTTGTGTTGACTGTCTTCCGAATGAATACATCACTTTGTGCGGACTTCAAGATCCTGGATGGTTAGTCCTTTGGAGTCTAGTCAATCAATCTCATAAATGAGTGCTATTTTATCGCCATATATCATCAACCATGAAGGCTGGTCCTGGATGAGAGCCGAGAAGGCGTCTATCACTGCATTAAATAAGAACGGACTAAGAGCTGAGTCTTGATAGTCCCTAGTGTAATTGGCAATGGCTTGGTGTCACCAACAGCGGTCCTAAACGTAGAGGCGGAGTCGCGGTACTTTTCCACGAAGGTGTATTTTATCAGAATAAAAAGAACCCAGAGTAAGGACACTCTGTTCTCCACTTGAAAACTAATTATTGTCAATTTTGCATAGTCAAAGTAGAGAACCGTTTATCGGTGTATCAAAGTTTAGTGCGATGAGCAAACGACCGTGAAGTATCGGGATCGCGCACACAAAGGACTCGCCTCGGTATCGCGACGTCGTTACGACATTACAATCGGGCTAGTTCGAAGTGAATTTGAAATAATTCGTTATACATCACGTCTTTTTTATTTATTTTAATTTAAATTTAGCTCCACGCTGAATTCCGCATGAGGCAAAATAGGCAGAGGGAACCTAGTGTCAAGACATTCCGTTCCCCACTTTCCACCCGATTTTCGAGATATTGTGTGTTGAGTGGTAACACTCAACAAAATGAAGAATGAATGAATGAATGAGAATGAATGAAGATAGAAAATGGAAAACAGAGTAAAGTATCACGATATTTTCTTTTGTAACAAGACAAGCCGCGGTGCCGCCAATCGACATTACACGCTTTATCTTGTTACTAGAGCAAGGAAATGAATTCATTCCTCGGAATGGGAGCCCATAGCCTTCGTGCTTCTGTAAGTCTCGGTGTCTTTAAGAGACAAGAAGCATCCGCAATGTATACTATACAATGCTATTATGTAAACCAGTGCGGGTAGATCACAATCAAAGCTGGCTCGCCATGCGGGTAACAGCCGGGACTTCAACGGTTTATCAGAAATGACGATTGCTGACTGATGTCTTGTGCAAATCACTGATTCTACAAAACTGGATTTTATATGACTAGTATCGGAATAAAAACTTAGTGTGATATTATATTCTTAGTCTTAATTGACACAGTTGTTTGTAGGTATGTAAGTTAGTAACTGTTCACCGGATGGTGGTGGGTTTGATCGACCTCAGGGAATTTTCTTTTGTACTAAAATATTTTTTCTGGGTAAATAATGAGAAAATATAATAAAACATATTTTATCTACGCATCAGATTTCATAAATAAGCAGAAAATAAAGCCGTTTCTGATTTCTTTTCTGATTCAAAATGAGAAATATGATAAAAACAATTGATAATTGAAATATGATATTTTATGATATACTAAGAAATTTATTTTAAAATACGAAAATAAATTTATGTAGCAAAGCTTAAACACAGGTGTTTGGTATCTGTTCAAATTTTTACACATTTACAAAAAAAATTTTTTACCTTTTGAAACCGCGCGCTTTGCCTCGTTACTAGAGCGAGGAAATGAAAATATTCAATATTACATTTGCCCGAGTAGTAATCGAACGGCAGCGTTGAGCCCCGCCACTCAAAATGCAATGCCTCCAGAATTGGGTGGAAAGTGGGATCATAACACTAGGTTCCCTCTTGGATTGCTGTGTGCGGATACAGCGAGAAGCTGAAAAGAAAAGTTAAGGTGTGATTCAACCTCATCGATTTTTCCCCGTCTGTATCTTTATCCAATCAAAATACACTCAAATAACATGTAATTTGACTAACAAATAACATTTAGAGGAGTTTGTAGACCCCAAAGTTTTTGGGAAACAATCCCAGGTGGCAGAGACTCTAACCAACTTTCCTATTGAAATTTGAATGCTATTATCATTACCATGGTGTATAATTCTGAATATGTTATTAGAACTAAGATTTTAAGGTTTATGCAATCATGTTGTTTGTTACATTTATGAGGCCATAGTTGTAGGTTTGATTCCCGCTCGGAGGATTACCTAGGTCCCCTCTGCCTACCCTGCTATATGCGGGTTACAATGTGAGGGTAAAAAAAGTGAATATGTCCTTATTATGTACCTAGGTCATATAACAAATATAAAATATGAAAAGTTGTGAATTAAGTTTTGATAGCACAGCGGAATGATATATTAACTTATTTTCATTTCCCCTCTAGTATAATTACCATTAAAAAGTACCGTTGAGTTCCGCAGCTTCCGCTGTACGCAACGTAAGAAAAATTGGGAGGAGTGTCCTGGCACTAATATCTCTGCGTCGTGTTGAATTATTATTTAATGGATTATTGGCCCTAGCGGTGAAGTATAAATCAATGACACACATTTATTTCAACCATCCAAAGTTGTTATTTAAATAAAATTAAAATATCTTTTAGAAAACATATTTTTTTTACGGGATTTGAACCCGCGTAAAGTATATTTTAAATGAACCACATAAAAATTCAAATGAAATTATTTTCTATGTTACACGCTATAAAGTTAGACAAGTTGAGAAAGTTGGGGGGTCTTGATATTTTCTCGTGTCAGCGATAATGAAGGTTAGTAAGTGCTTAAATAAACGTTATCTGACGCACGCTGTGGAGTTTACTTGGACTTTGTGCTCTTGGAATATATCATTAATTATCATTATTATGTTTATTCAAGCCATTTGTGCCGCAAAAGCAAAAACATGTCTGTAAACGAGACAGATTGTAAGTTCGATTCTCACTCAAGGATGTGTAATATTTAATACTTTAGCTGCGTCGAATTCTTCCACTCACGACCTTCTGTTCCCCATTTTCCGCTGAATTTTTCAGGGCATTGCGTGTTGAGTGGCGGCACCCAAGCCAGGGATTTTTGTGTTGGTGCCACAGCGAAGAAATGACAATATGAATAAATAATAAAAGCTAAATAATAAAATAATAAATCATATTCACGAGCTAGGCACAAAGATATGCTTTGTGCCCTGCGCCACGACGACGGCCTCCTTAATCTCCCTGTACTACAAAGCGGTAGTTCAACAGCTCCAGGATACATTTGCAGTATTTTCAACCATCCCAACTATCTATATCCAATCTAACCTTAAAAATAATGTAATTCTTAATAGAACAGCGCACCATGATTTCTCCGGGGACGACTTTACTGAATCGCTTTCTGTCGACTCTTTTCATTGAATCCATTCTTTTGTGCTCATAAAAAATATCTACAGTTTTTCTTGATGATTCCAGTCATTCTATACTTTGTTTAAAACAAATACCTTCGCTAATATCTGTATATAAAAAAAACAAATTGCATGTATGTACGCGCTTAACTCCTGAAGGACTGAACCAAATCTTTTGTCGGGTTTGTTGATTTTTTTGTCGGGTTCGTTGTTGTTAGTTATGTTAAAAAAAAATCTTCGGGGGGTGTGATATAGACTATTAGTGGTCTTGTAACTTATTAAGGCTGATTTGAATCCGGTAAAAGCTAGTTTCAGTTTTCCATTTTAAGCTCACTTGCATGTATCAGCGTATTCGTACATATATTCACTAATTCACAGACAAACACAAATTCGATTGCAGACCACTTCATTGATACGAGTCACCGAGAGTAGACGTGGAGACTGTCTCCATTGAGAGTGGGTGGAAGGAAGAGGCAAGGGACTGAATTTACATTAAACGTAACCGAATTTGAATCTCACGTCACAGCTTTAACAATCAAACACAAATGAAATAAAAAAAACTTAAAAGTAAAAAAAAATGTATATTTTTTTATATTATTGTGTATATATCAAGATATGAAATGTGAGGGTTTCGGCCCATAAAAGGCGACCGGACGAAGTTTCGGTCTCGCGTTACATCCTGTCACAGGCTTTTTATGCCTTATCTGTACGATTTCGACATATAATGGCTTTCACCCTTTTTTGTTAAAATTATTTCAATGATATTCAAGCTATAAAATTTTGTGAATAATAGAGATTGTTACTAAAGATGGGTAGAGTTCCTTTTTGTTTATATTCAGTTGCGTGTTGAGCTGCGAAACTTAACGCCGCGGCTATGCTTCGTTACCAGAGCGAGGAAATGAAAATATTAAATATTTAATTTCGTTTATAATTGTACGCCTGTGAGCCTGCACCAAGATTGGATTCTTCCTTTCCTATTTAGTGTTCAGCAATATTAAAAACTATTATTATTATCACATAGCCTCTCCTTAATGTAATGCAGTGTATTTATTAATTTATTATTTTTATTTTTAAAATTATAAGATAAATCCTATATATTGTTTTTTCTATTATTTCTGTTTTACTCATATTGTTTAAAATTAAACCTGGGAACGCCGTTAATATCAATTACACTTCCCCTTTTTATTTGAGGCTTAAAACCTTTCCTGCTGAGAATTTACGTTAATTTTGTCTCCAGCGACAAGTGATTCATAGTGGGGACGCAGGTGCCTTTAAATTGGGTACACCAAGATTATGCAGGTTTGGGCCATCTTGAACATTAACTCTGTTTTTCTATCTTAACTAACTTATTTTTTAAATAGGAGCTGGTTGTTTTCGTTAACTATATTTTTTTATATTTCTTCATAGTGGTCCGTGGTACATAAATGAAATCTGCTACCAAAGCACATCGCTTACCATTTTCCACTTGAATTCAAGACATTACTTGTAGAGTGGGGGAAATTAACGCAGCGTCATGTTTCTATAGATCGGCGAAATGAAAATAATTTTAATATTTTCTTTTGCCCGATCTATTGATAGGCGTCGTCGTCAAAGGCCATTGTGGCGCGAAGGCAAAAGCTGTAACCCGACGGTTGTGAGTTTGATTCCCAATTCCAAATTCCGAAAAGTGGGGGGCAAGTGGGGGACGGAAGTGTCCCAGATTCATTCTGCCTACTCTGTTATGTTCGAACTACAACGTGAAGCTAAAAAAAACATCATCACGAAGTTTGCGGTACATTCGTTATCACCGGGGTGTGAATATAGGGCCCTTTGTTTGCACTCTATATTTAGCATCAGTTGTAACTAATCCCCACTGCCGTATAATAGTCACGATTACAGTTTGATTTTGTATGTAAATTTTGACTATTATGTGCTGGTTTATTTTACTTAAATGTAATATATTTGTTATTGTAGGTTCGAATCCATTTTGAGTTTTTTTTAACTTCTCCAAGTTTCCGCTAACCAATCCGCAATTTTTTTTTAAATTGGAATACTTTTTGATTGTCCTTGAAGGCAAAGGGAACCTTATAATAAGATAGTCCATTCTCTACATTTCGCCTCATTTTCAAGACACTGAGTGATGAATATTGGAGGTTAACGCCGGGTTTCGTCTTGTTATCAGAATGAGTTAATGAAAATAACCTATTTCCCTAAGTAGAAATCAAAATTTGGCTAAATATGGAATTTTCTATTACAACTTAAAATCAAATAATGCACAACGTATACTACGCTGCGTAGAGCGCTGAAATTTAGCGTGTATATTTCTTGGGAAGTAGAGGTGTACTCCCCCAGGGAAATTTGAGAAATTCCTGAAAGCCAGACCCAGCAAATATCAGAATTTTGATTTTGAATCGAAACAAATTTGCGAGATACAGTTCATTTCCAATATTAGAGCTATTTATATACAGATATACATATGTATGTTGATCCTATCTTCTATACAAAAGATTCATTACCAGAGGGTGTAACACGACCTCTAGAAATTCTATTAAGGGAAGCCTTTATTAGTTCAAGAATAGACAAAATTATTAGATGTATTATATGTCAAGTACCAACCCAGAACCGTATGAATACACATATAATTAACAAATTAGGAACTTTGGAGATTCACACTAATATTACTCTATAAATTGATATATGAGAAACTTTGTATAGGAACTAAGATATCACTTTATATGTAACTAGATTTTATCATCCGGCTACGCTCGCAGGTTTGATGAAAATAATTAATAGTTTTTTTAGCTTCACGCTGTATTCTATACATATACAGCGCCTTCCGCGAAGAAATAAAAATATAAAATGTTCCATTCCCCTGTGTTGAAATCGACCCCACAATCGTTTACAGCCACAGGTTTGTTTGTGCCCCTGCGCAAAATTAACACGTGTAATTTAAAATATAATATAATCTAAAAGAACCATCGTAAGCAAATTTATTTTATTAAAGTAATTCAACTTTGCATATATTTACAGTAACTCGTCTTATCTCTGCTCTGTCGGTCTAAGCAGCAAACATTATAATATGTGATGCTAAGGTTGCGATTTTGCTTTAAATTTGTTAAGCTATAAATATTTGTAGCTTTTATTAACCGATTTTAGAAACGGATTTAGTACATATATATAGATATATAATAGCTGTATGTATAATAATGTAGAAAAAGCTGTATCAGTATTATGGGTACTTTCATTGTGCAAGTGCAAGTGCGCGTGTATCTAGATAGATATGTAGACGAACAGATGGACAACAAAATGATGCTATAAGGGTCCCATTTTTACCTTTTTAGGTACGGAACCCTAAAAAGGAAGCGGGTGTAGCCACGTGTGGAAACTAGTATCTTATAAATATATTATAAAAAATACTTTGACCTACTTTATACATCTATGTACGCGCAAGTTACTTCTACGGAGTTTATGTAATTATAGACGAAGTAACTTTTAATAAATGTATGAAATTATAAACTTTATAAGACGAATATCTTGGTAAAATAATATCTTATTATATATTCTTTGGAGACCGTCGTGGAGCAGCGGCACAAGTTGACTGTAATTATTGTGGATTTGATTCCCATTTAGGAAATTATTTTTTTCGCTCTCTTAAGAAGACAAAAAAAATGTGAAATATCACAACTAAGTAGATTTCTTCTTAAACAAAAAGTTTACTAAGTTTTCGTTAGGTACACACTTTGTGCAAATATTCACCCGCGTGGGAATCAAACCCACAGCTGTCGAGTTTTCCGCGAGACGGCCTCAGTAATTAAATTCAAATTAGATATTCTAATATTCAAATGTTGCAATTTTTTTCAGTGCTCAGAGGAAATCTGAAAATCTAGTGTTAAGACACGTCCAATCTCCATTTTCCGCGGAATTCTTGAGGCATTGCGTGTTGAGTGGCGGATCTTAACGTCGCGTTATGCCTAGTTACCAGAGTGAGTGAGTGAGTGAGAGAAATAATGAAAATATCAAATATTTCTTCACTCTAATGAGAATTGAACACAAAACCGTTGTATCTATACACTGCGCCATGACGGCTTCATTTATATTCAAATTGCTATTTGTAGATTGAAAGGCGCTGATATGTCACGCGAGTAGGTACCTCTTGCTTATTATAATAGTTTGCCTACAGCGCTAAACGCCATTACTCATGTTACTTACACGACTATGTGCAATTAATAAAATATATTACGTAGATTAGAGACCAGTCGTGGCTCGTAGCGCGACAGGATGTGGGTTCGATTGTAACACAGGGGAATTAAATATTTAATATTTTAATTTCTTGGCACTGGCAACAAGAAAAGCGCAAAAAAGACTCCGGAAAGCACGTCGTTGACTTCCGCCACTCAACTCACGCTATGCTTCCAGAATTTGGCGGAAAGTGGGAGAAAGGAAGTGATGGGGTCGGAGTGTTTTAACATTAAGTTTCCTGGTGTGCCAGCTCTTCGGGATTCAGCGTGAAGCTAAAAACAAAGAATAGACGTCAAGCAGCGGCGCAGTGTCAGTCCGCGACTCAACACCCAACTGCACACTAAAAGTGCGAAGTGAAATGTGAAGTCTTTCAACCACTCGTATATCAACCACTTCTACAGCTGTTTAATTCAATTAAAAGTTCACAAACTATATATTTTAGTTTTTACAACTAATATTGAGTTAGCTTGATTGAACTCTAGTAACTTGTGCTTCTTACTTCTGCTTCATTGCTACGTTTTATTTATATTAATTTATAAGATTTTTACCATTTTTGTACATTTTATTTGAGATACATAGTTATGAGTGTACAAAGAAACAATGTTTTTTTTTTAAATTACTCAAAAACAGAAGTTTATCATTATAATTTTGCCTAATTTTTCTCTTTCTTGGAAACCTTAAAATTTTATCGGGATTCTATTATCTATATATATAAAATCGAAAGGTCACTCACTCATCACGAAATCTCAGAAACTACACGTGCTAGAAATCTCAAATTTTGCATAGGAGTTGTTTATAGGACGTAGGTGCCCGCTAAGACGGGAATTTGCAATATTCAACTTCTAAGGGGTTGTTTTTGGGGTTGAAAGTTTGTATGAAACTTCGTTACTACAAATGCTAGGAGTCTCAAATTTTGCATGGATATCACTTATAGGACGTAGGTACTCATGGAGACTGAAATTAATAATAACGTAGTTCACGCAGGCGAAGCCGCGAGTGGACCGCTAGTTATATATATATGGGACTACTTAAATATCTATTATTATATATCTTATATCCACGCATTTCAAATTCTAGTTTACATTATTTAAATAAATCTTATTCTGTTTTTTATTTTACTTAAGTGTTACGTATATTATGAAATAAAATGTATATTACATNGAGTTACGGTCAACGACCCATTTCATTTAATATCTATATTGTAGAAGTAGACCAAATAGATACTCGGCTATCTTCAATATCTTCCTTATGGGATTTAGAATAACATCACATTATTTTTCGAGTTGCTCTCAACGAACTCTTTCATTTGATACCCATATTGTAGAAGTACATTAAAAATAACTATTTCGCCATCTTGCATGGTCCGCCATATTAGATTTAGAATGACGTCACATATTTTATCGTGCATTGTCATCCAAAGCAAACGTGTATACAAAATTTCAGTTCAATCGGTTGAGGATATCTACTTCAAAATTGAGCTCTAAGATTTCACCCGAACCCACATACATACATTGCAAGTTAAATAAAAGCTTTTAAAAAATATAAAACCCGTGACGAGGAAATTAATAATTTTTAATTATAATAGCTTTATAAAAATTATAGATTATATAAAACTGAGGCCAGTTGTGGCGCCAGCGACACCAGCGCGCGACTGTAAATGCCACAGGTTCACAGGGCTCGATTCGCACTCGAGGAAATTAAATATTTATTATTTTAATTTTTTCATTCTGGCAAAGCATGGCATTACGTATCGCCACTCAACACGCATTGCTTCTATAATTCGGGGAGCACAGGGTCTTCTTAACACTAGGCTAACGCTGCCTACTGCTCACTTCTGAAGCTAAAAAAATATATCAAATTGACATTAAAAACAAAGTGTGACTGTAAACGCGACTGGTTGTGGCACTCGAGAAAATGAAATATTTATTTACGTTTATATTTCCATTTCTTCGCTCTGGTGTCGGAGTAAAGCGTGGCGTTGAGTTCCGCCACTCAACACGCAATATCTCCAAAAATTCGACGGCAACGGAATGTAACACCAGGTTCCTACCCTGCTGATTTTTAATTCTTTTTCCATACATAATTTACGATCACATTCGGCAGTACAGGTAATAAATAAGCGACTTTTTAATATTAAGCTCATACTCTGGAGTCAGTGAGATGCGAAAACTCGGTTTCGGTGATTTATAACACACCTACTATTTTTTTCTCGTTATTGTATTCAGTAAATCAAGTTTGAGTTTTTTTAAGAGTCCTATAAGCTTTTGAGTGTTTTTATTACTTCTTATTAAGTTTACGTTTTACCCACCTTGCCTTAAACTGAGTATTGTAAAGTGGAGAAAGGAGCGTCTTGACACTAGCTTTCGCTTAACCTGCATCGTGCGGGATAGAGCGTGAAATAGATTTTTTATAAGACAGCGAGATTCATCATATTATTTCCTTTAAAAACTGAATGATGGAAAATATCAGCTTTGATCAATTTTCCTTTCAGCAACGCTACGATGAATTCAATTAATAAAATTAATTCTAACGAACAATATTGATACCGTCCTAATAAAATTATTCATTAGCTTATTTCGTAATTTTATATAACGTAGAATTTTTTATTATTATTATTGTACATTTTTGGTGACGGATTTTAATTCAAATAATATAGTTTGTTAATATAAAATAGAATTGGTTGAACCATTCTCAAAATAATTCGCCTATGGCGACAGAATTTCAGCTTCTCAACCATCTACGACGCAACTTGGAGCTAAACATCGTTCAGACATCCACAACTATCTTTCAGACAGGCGTATAAAATATACCACCTGTGCCACCAAAATTAAAATAATATATATTTTTAATTTCAATTAAATAAATCCCTTTTAATTACCTAAATATCTTTATTATACCTTGAAAAGATAATTTTATAGATTAACATAAAAACGCTATCGAAATTTTTATTAAGAATCTTATAATTAATTAATCACATACACATTAAACTGATAACACTTTGTCTTCTGAGTAGAGCGTAAAAATGAAAATACTTGTTCCAACGAGTGGGAATCGAATCCCCACCGTTGCGCCACGAGGGATAATAATAAATATGAAATATGGTAAATTCTAATAAATCAAGAACAGCCCCATTCTTAAATTGGGTAATGATATAAATGTTTCAGTCAATATTGATCAAAATCAAAATGAATATTCTAAACGCTAATATGAATTATATTAACATTTGGCTTCATTTCAATATTCAATTACGTTACCCTCATTCCAGCAATCTTTCAAATTAATCGTCTTATATACTTTACGTATAAAATGTTATTCTTAGCCGACTTCAAAAAAAGGAAATTATCACTCTTATTTCTATTATCTGATTTCATCTTTGAATTAGACAATATTTGGACAAAAAGTATTACATAATAAACCCTACATACTTACGAAATTTTGAGCAGCGTTGAGTTCCACCACTCAAATCACAATGCTTCGAGAATTCGGCGGAGAGTGGGGACCGAAGTGTGTTCATGGAGACGGAGTATCTTAATACTAGATTCGCTCCCTCTGCCTACCCTGCTATCTGCGGGATACAGTTTGAAATATAAAAAAAATACAAAAAGACATATCTAATAAAGCGATGCCTGGTAATGCCGATTCAATCTGCATTACCAAATAACATACAGGTCCAGTATACAGGTGACGCATTGTGCAACAATATTGCTATGAATATCTTTACAAGTAAATAAACCATATAAAACGATATAAACTTGTCTCTATAAATGTTGTCAATGTTAATAGATATAAAAACCAGATTGTTAATAATTTTAAAGTAAAAGAAACAGTTCAAAGTATATAAAATATGCATAAGTTCACTTCTGTGAACCAGCTTCACGGCGTATCCCGCGTATATCAGTTTCAAAGTTTATAAATTTATAATTCAAGGGAAAGAAATTAAAAAAGGTAGTTAAAATGAAGTCGATTATGCAAATCCTGATCATAAATTAAAGTTTCTAAAGAACAACCTGTCATGATCCTCGGCCTGCATACAGACGATATGACTGCAATTTTAAAATAACCTCATTTTATAAACTTTTATTAATTACTAGCGACCCGCTCGCGGCTTGAACTACACATTTATTTATTTACTAATGTGAATTGCTTACGTACTACTAACATTTAAATAAATACTTTCATTAAGACACTTCGCTTTCACTTTCCCCCGAATTCTAAAGACATTGCATGCGGAATTCAACGCCGCGCTTTGATATAAAAGCGAGTTTCATTTTCTCGAGTGGAAATCGGACCGACAACCTGTGGCGTTTAGAGCCACACGCTTATGTCCCTGCGCCACGACTGGCATACATATTTATTATGTAAATACCTACTGCAAATGTGTTTATAATGTTTTCTACTCAAAATGCAGATTTGAAAGCATAATTACAATTTAAAAACGCAATAATTACTTAACTTAGTCGGTTTTCTTGGAAAAATATTTTTGCGTGCAAAATGTATGCATGCAATATAAATTTTACATAATTTAGCATTATAAAAGTTAGCGATAATTTTTTTAAGTATAACTAATTAAGCGTATTTTCAGGTTTTTTGTTTGCGAGCATTTTGGTAAGTAGAGGGAAACTTTTTAGAGTTCCGTGTCCCAAAAGAAAAATGAAGCCCATATAGGATCTCTTTGTTGTCCATCGGCCTGTCTGTGCGTTTTTTAAAGATGGCGATGGATATGAAATTGACTACGTAATCAAATATCATACACTTCCCGAAGATTTATAGCTACGTAATTTGGCAAAAAGTGAAGCGAAGAAAAGTGAAGTAACTTACAGTAATAATAATGGAAAAATCGGAATAAATGGGACTGTACTACGGAAAACTTCTATAACCCTAGCGGGGTAAGCAGCCACACCCTAATGTTATGAAACATCGCTCTTCACTTTATGCCTATTTTGATTTTGAGTGGTGCGTGGACAACGGGAGTATTCTCTCCGCCTATCCTGCTTCATGTAAGATACAGCATAAAACCAAAAAAAGTCTCCAAATCGACGAATTAAGGTTCAAGTAGTATCTTTGATTTTGAAGATAAAAATAATAATGGTAATTGATCAAAAGATATATTATTAATTCATATATTAATAACGATAGTAATAAAGTACTAAATGAAGAGAAGAAATATCTAAGTCAGCAGATGAAACTCCATAAGGAATATAATTTCAAAATACTATAATAGAAGCACCGAATTCTAAAACCATTTAATTTCCAACTGGCATTTCCGCTCAGAAAATATAACCCACTTATGACAAATCTTTTGAAACTATCTTCGAATGCCTTTCACGTTCGGTTGCGGCGGTGAAGCGTGAAAACGTTTAAGACAGACACTTCAGCTAGTGAACGCTACCTACGGTTTTGAATTTATAATGAAACTAGCTTTATAAGGCGACATCGTTCGCGTTCGCGCGGCGATTGTGGGTTCGATTATGACTCGGGCGAATAAATTATTATTTATGAACATTTATTTAATATTGAAATCGACTTCATTATTTTGGTAACAAGGCAAAAGCGCAGTGTTGACTTATGCCACTTAACAGGAAATGCCTGGAAAATACGGTGGAAAAGTGGGGAATGAAGTGTGTTAACACTACGTATCCTCTGCCTACCCTGCTATATGCGGGATACAGCTTATAGCTAATAGCTTACTTCAATAAGATTTCAGTACAAAGAAGTGAGGTCATTAGTGAGGTGGACGTGCGGGTCAGTAGAAGTCGGATATCCTATATCAATAGGAAGTAAAAGCCAAAAGGACTGTCATTAAATCCTTTCTTGTTTTATATTTAGAAAGTGTGTCATTTCACACAAAAATATTGTAGTAGTTTTTGATCCTTTATTATTATTTTTTTATTTAAATAAATGCAGTTCTACTTACTACGTCGTGCTGATTATCACCTATTCAATTTCACTGGTTGTCTGAAAGATATCTTTATTTTTGAAAGGTTTCTTTCTTAAATATTTTAGTAAAAAAATATATATATTTGGAAGTCGATGTTACTATTACAAAAACTTATTTTTTTTCTTTGGTGTATGAAAATAATTTGCTAGCATACGTAATATCTGAAATTAGGAAATGAGCACGTCTAAGTGCCAGTAAAAACCCCTTACAAGTTTATTTAAAACATTTACTTTCATGATCACAAAGCTTGAACAGTACATCCTGTAGTAACGAACAAAACTACCTTAACCCTAATAACCTTAAAATCAACATCATATTGGAATATAACAGCATTTTATGCTTTAAATATTCACTAAATTAGACTAGTTTACGTTTTTATTTAAAAAAATACAACGAAATCAAGCATTTTTTTATTTAAACAAAAAAATAATTCGTAAACTACTTATTTCGATGTATCTATATGTATATAATATACGATACGTAGTTAGTTATATTAGTAATTATATATTAAAGTTTATTTCTTCTATATACAGAGTTGCATTACCATATTTGGGCTCAATAAATATGATAATGCAATTGAAATATATTATTTCTATATAATAATTAATATTTACAAAATAATATTTACAATATATTTTTATAATGAACTAAAACAGCTATAATACATTATATTTACATTTATTCTATTCTACGAAGTTTCATTTAGACAAAAATAAATAATCATTCATATATATATATAGATATTAGAATTCATTTATATTAAAATATAACACAGCTACAATAATTTTAAATATTATAATTTTAATACTCTTTTCATGTCTTATAGGTTGTGATAAAAGGAGTCGCACGCGAATTGTACAATATAATTATATATTGTAACATGCATATATGCATATTATGTATATGTGTATATGCAAATGTATCCTTGCATATATGCATATATCTTTTCTAGATACAATTACATTTATACTATAGTAGCCTGATCCGATGTAATATGCGTGCGGCTTCTCAACGATTCTCAGACGATATCGTGGCAAGAGTTTCCATTTCCGGTGCGTGTGGTTTTCGTCGGCTGTGGTCTCCCCGACATCCCCTCGGTGTAGAGTGGAGGGCAGTACATTACCTGCAATAAAAAAGAGAGTTGTAGTGAAAAGTGGAAGGGATTTATGTGCGGGATACAGAGTGAACCTAGAGTATTTTAATACTAAACATTCAATTTCATACCGGGAAGTTAGATACTCGTAGTTGTGGTGGTCTAAACGTTTATATTCGTGTATACTAAGTTTAAGAAACCTAGTTTGCTATCAATTAATAAGGATTTTTGTTGAGGCCGGCGTGGCACAAGGGCTAAAGCCAGTGACTGTAAACGTAATGATTGTGCACTGCCACTTAGGGGTGGGGGGATGGTGGGGTGTATTAAATTTTTAATATTTTCATTTCTTCCCTCAATTTCCCTCCCTCAACACGCAACGACTTAACAATTAAGCGTTTCCAGGTTCCCTCAGCCTGCCCTACTATGTGCAAAAAGCTAAAACGATATTTTTATTTTCACTAAATCCAAAGAAGGATATTAACTAATTTATATCGTTTTAAGCTAGTTGAGTATTAACTAAGTTTATATATGTTGGAGCTTAGGATCCTCCAAATATTAACTAGAACTATAAACTGTCCCTCATGATATCCTATTAAGGGTATAATCTTCTACAAGATTAATTTGTGTGTCACACATATATCACTATTTTGGCGATTGCGTATTTAGGGTTCTGCACCTCTAAATAGAACGCGGAATTCTTATAGAATCACCTTATTGTTAGACGAACTAACGGTCAAGTGGTTGTGAGGCCCGACTATAGACTGACAGACAGACTGACAGATGCACAAGGAAGTGATCCTATAAGGATTCCATTTTTAGGTTTCCGTAAAAAAATATCCTCCGTCTGTCGTTAAGGTCGCATAGAGGTATCAGGCTGAAATAAATTAAATATTCAATTCCAGTCTCTTGAGGCACAGAGAAAATACGAGCATGAAATCCTATAGGATATTTGTCGTCGACCTGTAATTATGAAATTGGCAAGATGTGAGAAGTCACAATAGATACAAATAAAAGAAAAAATCCGCAAAATATTTTTTTATTAATTTTTTCTAGACCGGGCACCGACCCCTCCACCTCAAACATTTTTTTTCTAAAATCACTAAAATTACTATACTTAATTGACAAAAACACCAACGGAAGGTAAAGTATACAAAGTATAAAATACAAAATAAATCTATGGAAATCCCCTTCGGAAATTACAAACAAATATTAGCCCTCCAATCAGAAGGTCGGGCTTAGCGTGATCAATTGTGTAAATGAAAGAATGGAGCTGAGATTTTAATATTGATTTAAACTTTAACGTTTTATATCACGTATCACTACTATGCATGAGACACATATGTATCCCAGGGTAGGCTGAGGGAACCTAGTGTTAACCTCTAACTGTACGGGCGGGGCCAAAGCACCCCATGCATTATTTTTTGAATTTCTTTTTGAATTTACAAACTATGATCGTGCGTTTTCTGACTTTAAACGTGATGACTATGGGTTCATATCTTACACGAGAGAATGAATTATTTTCACTTCCTTCTACGTGGAGATTGTGGGCTGGGTTGTGGGTGCGACTCGAAGGAATGAAATCGATCTCGAAGACAAAGCGCGGTGTTGCGTTAATTCATCACGAAATGTCTCATAAATTGGGTGTAAAGTGGGTAATGAAATGTCTTAACATTAGGTTGCCCACCCTGCTATATGCAGAATACAGCGTGGAACAAAAAAGAAAAAAAAAACAATTGATGTTCAAGCGGGCGAAGCCGCGTGGGTTATATATACATTTATTGACCAAAACAAAAAAGTAATATTTATTAAGATAACGCAAAGAATAAACACGAGGAGTTTGATTGAAAACCGACGTAACGACGAGATGAAAGGCTCGTGACATTTAATGCCTTAAGCAAACTGGTGGGTCTCGAAAAGGTATTATTCTTTCCACTCCACATGACTGATATTTAAAGATTATTTATATTTGATTTTGTTTTTTATTTTCTTTTCGTTTTATTTTTGTATCTGTATCTTCACTTGGTATCCCGTATATAGGAGGATAGGCAGAGAAAAACTTATATTGAGATACTCCGGTCTCCGTTCCCGCACTGTTCAATTTTGGAGACATTGTGTGTGGCGTAGCGGAATTGGAACACCGCTTCATATCCTGTTACCAGAGAAGAAATGAATATAAGTCATTTATCCGAGTGAGAATCGAATTCACAACCGTAGGGTTTACAATCAGGAGCTGCACCGCTGCGCCAAGGGTTCTTTTTTTCCTTAAAAGAAATGGAACCCTTAAGAAATCTTAAAATCACTACGAAACCAACTTTAGCTTTAGCAAATTTTCACAAACCCTTTCGTTACAACCTACATACAAGTCCCAAGGAATCCCTGATCAGCCAATACCGGCCTGTCAAAAGATTACACGCTCAGATTGACATTGAATAGACCCATCGAATGTATGACGGCAAAGAAATACCCATGTCACTTCTTATTTGAATATTTTTTTTACTTTGTAATAATATATGTAAGTATATTAGGGTCAATCGTGGCACAATGGCACAAGCGTGCTCCTGTAAACGCGATGGGGTGTGGGTTTGATTTCCGCTCTGGTAACGAGGTAAACGCCTTCAGAAATCGTCAGAAAGCGGGGAATGTATACGTTTCGTCGCGAATAGAGTGTCTTAACATTAGGTCCCTAAGTTTCCACTGCCTGCGTCGATCCGCCAAGTGGGAATTGAACTATTGAGCTTATAGTAAGATGCTGTTCTGCTTCGCCACGATGGCGTCATATTTTTGAAAATTGATAGTTAAAAATAAATCGATAATTGACAAAATTAAAGTAAAATCTTTTCACCAGTAATAGTAGCCAGAGTATTGTTTAGATCACAGAAAGTTCTTAAAATTAAAAAAAGAGCTCCTCAAAAGAAAAAAATCTCTATTATTTGACAACTTTTTATCAATTTCAAAGGAATTGCTTTCTTTGGCCTTCCATTGATGTTTCGAACAAAAGTTCAGAGAATCTCAGACTCGACTGGATTAAGAAGACTGAGTTTTATGCATCGCCTATTCTTTATACGTATTCGTGAAAAAAATCGGTCAAGTGTGAGCCGGAATCGTCCACTGATGGTTCAGTACCAATTTTGTAGGCGTCGTACCAAGTACAACAAGACGTGTGACGGTCAGACAATAAAGTGATCCTATAAAAGTTATTTTTTTTCTTTTGAGATACAAAACACTAAAATTAAAAGAAGTCAATGCAGTTATATGGACAATGGACAAATGTCTAATTGGACATAAAGATTATGGGTTTATTTCTTACTCTGAGACGGTATTTGATATGTTGAGAGTTTTTTTCGTAAGCACATTTCATTAAGCACATTTGTATCGTAGAATAATCGAAAAGGTACAAAGGAAAGGTAATTTCAAGCCGTTCATCACTTTTTGTAGATGTTGCGCGTTGACTGAGTTCAACGTCGCGCTCTTTCCTATTACTAAATCGAGGAAATCAAAATAGATTGCTCCGAGTGGGAATCGAACCCACAAGCGTGGCGCTTACAAGCAGACGCCATACCACTGCGTTACGCCCGACTCACTTTTCAAGCCGATTATAGTTCTTTGAGCTTTGTGTCTAACATTGTTATGTCAGACGTGGGTGCGTTCTAATTGAGAATAAACCAAGCGTAGGTTTCGCAAGAAACTTTGCTATACATTTTATTATGCTAAGTTGAGGCCGTAGTGGCGCAGCAGCTGACTGTACCCTCGACGGTTGTAGGTTCTACTGGCACTTGGGGAAATGAGTTACTTTTATATTTTTAATTTTTTTCAATATGTTATTCCACACTTAGGAAAAGAAAATAATATTAAGAAAACGTATAAAAAAAGTAATAATAATAATAAATATAAACTCTTTATTTCACACCATAATACATAGCATAAATTAAAATTTACAATAGCTTAAAAAATAATAAAATGTGAAGNATGTCTCGAAAATTAGGGAGACCATAGTGTCTTAATATTAGGTTCCTTCTGCGTACCCTATATGAGGGTTACAACGTGCCGCTAAAAAATCTGCTTTTGTTTTTCCTTATTGTAAGTATGTTCTTTTGTTTACTATATATCTGAAAGACAGTACTTTATACATTTATTTAGGCGTTAGTAGCCATTAACCATACAAAATGAATGTTGTCAATAAGAATATTTTTGTATTATTTTATTCTCTTAAACATTTGTCTTACGAAATTGGAGTACATTTACTGGACTATTTCAGCTGTAAAAATATTAAGTCTGAGGAATGAGGAACAAAAATTATAAAAGTATTTCTTTAATTTAATTTTGTAAGGTTTATTTTTATTACATAATTTACTGTCATTATATCATTTTAAAGTACCTACTCGTAATTAAAAATCTGAAGTAGGACCGATCATTAATTTTTGTTTGTTTAGCTTTAACTCAACGCGGCACTTTAAAACAGAGTGCGAAGACATGAAAATAATTTGAAATATACCCTTAAATGTCGAAAATAATTAATAGGTATATCTTTTCCCCGAGTGCGAATCGAATCCACAACCTGTTGTTTTACCGTCGCACGCTTGTGCTCCAGCACCACGGCTGGCTTCATATATCATATAAGGCGTAAAATTAAATTGGCTAAAAAAATATGAGACAAGACCCGATAAATCATAAATTATTATAAATAATTCTCAGTTTTGTTTGAGCGTTCTTTAACTTTAAGAATATTTTTCTTTGAAGTTCACAATGTTCCCACATAAACAATGTTTCCTTTGTTAAAGTTTAATAATAGATTGGAGCCTGTCGTCGACGTACAGTGATCGCTGTAGTTTTTTTTTAGTTCCACGCGTTTTCACGCATAGCATAGAGAGAACGAATTCTGCCCCGATTTGAAAAGTCGCATGTTGAGTGCCGAAATCTAACGCCGCGCCGCGCTCGACAGTTAAAGTGATAATGTTAATAGAACATGAAAGTAATTCAGATCATAAGTAAATAAAAGTGAAGTTCAAGCGGGCGAAGCCATTATATTGTATTTAAAACTAGCGACCGAATCGCTACTATCGCTATGGAAGCGTTCTACCAAATAAACTCTCCATTTTTAAAATATTAGTATCTAGAAAGTAGGTAATGTTCCTTTCAATTTATAAGTAATTTTTCTAACCTTCCCCGTGGATTCCAATGATGGCGATGCGCTAGCATACAGGTCGTAAATTATTAATTACTTATCTTAACGAGTAGTATCGAGTAAAATCTGTACGTAAAGAGATATCTATACATTTGTGATTAAAATTTATTTTTTATAATTTAATTAATGTAAAAAGCATGTATTCTGCTTTTAATGTTATCAAATGGTGGCCAGAGGAAACCTAGTGTTAAGTAAATTTCGGCTCAAATTTAGAGACATTATGTGTTGAGTTGCAGAACTCAACGCCGTTCTTTGTGTACTAGAAGGCAGATAAAAATATTTTAAAATATAACAATATTCCTGATTGAATCTACAGAAAGACGTTATAAGACGATATATTAAAGCTGTTGAGTCACTCGAGGTTCAGTTAGTATTTATATATTTAAGCATAATATTTACGGCTTCAACTTTTTTTCTTTCCACTTTCCGCCTAATTCGGGACGCACGTCTTGAGTGGTGGAACTTAACGCCACGCTTTTGTCACACGAAGAAATGAAAATATTAGTAATTTCTTTACCTCGAATGGGAATCGCACCTACAACCTGTCGCGATTATAATCGCGTGCTGGTGCCACACTAACTACTATACTACTGTGTACTTATTTATTAAGCACGTATCGGACTGTAGTAGGTATAAGTTATAAGTCTCTTTGATTTGTTTTATTTTCTGGCAAAACTTTTGTAATATCAAATTCTGAGTTTATTATAACTTGTGAACAAGTCAGTATCTTGGTTTATTATAAAGTTGTGACGGTCGTGGCATAGTAGTACCGTGGCATAGTATGTCCCATGAGGCTGTGGATTCGATTCTTGCTCTAGGGGAGAAATTATATTTAAATTACTTTATTTCTAAACGAATATTCAAAGGAGACTCAAAGGATTGTATACATTCTTGGGCTCAGAATGAAAAGAGATGAAAATGATGTGATTTAATAGATTGAGGTTCATCATTCCCTTCCTGAAAATTCTGACAACCTGAGAGCTGAGTTATTAGAGATTTGGTAAAAGTGAGGTTAAGTTCACAGCACAATCTACCTTTATAAAATAGGTGATTATCAGTAGCCGTTAAAAATATCAAGCAAACGGGAAAGCACTCGACAAACGAGAAATGCAAAAATCATTACAGAAGGTGTCAATGTCACTCAGCTGTCACATCTGTCATTTAAAATATGATCGATTTTAATCGATTCAAATGGATTTCATTTTGTTTTTTTTTAGTAATTAATTGATATTTTCTTTATTTGTACTAGTAGTAATTATGTGTACTTATAAGAAATTAAGTCACACAAAATATTGATTAATTCAGTTATAATAATTCAATTCAATTGATAAAAGTATGCAATATATTTTTTTTCTTATGACGTTATCACGTTAAATTATCGTCCGAACACCGACTATACTGACAACCACTTTTATATGTTCCCTTGGTAGTAGTGCTCCCCTACAATCCCCCATCAACCCCATACCAAACTTGAAGTTTCTAAATCCAGTAGTTTCGTCTGTGCGTTCTCTGTCAATCACTCGGTAATGAAAGAGATCTATTTATGTATGTAGATTAAAATATTAACAGTACTAACTCTAAGAATAACACTTCAAAAATAACTATAAAATATTTATACTAGAGTTTCTTAATGAAAATTCCAATTGGAATAGTCCTTTACGCCCACTCTAGAAAACAATATTAGATAGAAGATCCTATGACGGGCGGAAACTTTACACTTTATTTGATTAAAGTTTATTAAACAGAGCAATACTTGAATGACTAATAGAATGTTTTGGATCTTAATGTAAAGGAAGGGTTTAGTGATTCTTTTCTCTGTTCTTCTCTCTAAATGAAAGAGTTAAAGTTGGGTAATTATTTTGAATTCATTGTTTGGGAAAAACACAACATTTTATTGAAAACTGATGCAGGTATGTTTCAATCTTAAACTGTAATTTACAGAAGGGTTAGTCATGATTATACTGCAGAAAAAAAATTAAACAGTAATATTTGTTGGCTTGAAACATCGTCATAGGTGTCAGTTTTTTCGATATTTTTTAAAATCAATATAATATGAGAATTACATGAAAAAGGTTATTTTTCATATTTTTCTTATAACTATCACAACTTGTCTATCACCTGTTTTCGGCTTATCGTTGATTTCTGGGACACCCTGTATAATCATTCCTCCAAGACGAATCTACTACCATTATGTTTTCATTCCCACTACGTTTTAAAGAATCCATGAAGAATTATTATTAAATTTTACTTGTTATCCATGGTAATTTAATTCCAATACCCCAATGTTTTAAGACATTGCCTGTTAAAAGGCGGAACTTAACACCGCGTCCAAGATTTACAATGAACACTAAATCATACATTACCTTTCTGAAGGCGACCCTGAAGTTCTCCGACAGGAAGGCATAAAGCACCGGGTTGACGCAACTGTTCATATAAGCCAGGACATGCGAGACTATCTGTGCGGTCACCGTGAAGTAGGTTATGTTGTACGCGTCCAACGCTTTCACTAGCAGGATTATCTGTAAGGAAAATTAGGATGACTTTAGTATTTTTTTAAAGTGTGGCGTTAAGTTCCATCTCTAAGTTCGTAATGTCCCGAAATTTAGGAGAAAATGGGGAACGTAATGTCTTGACATTATATTATTTATCGTTGCCTAGCCTGCTTTATGGATACAGCGTCAATCTCATAAAAATCTTTGAAATTATAATATCGATCGTGACTTATAATTAAATTTAATGTTAATATTCAATACATAGTAAGTTTTGATCTCCACGATCAATTATGATTTTCACTTCCATTTTCGTACAGAAAGTGGGGAATGGAGTGTTTTTACACTATATTCATCTTATTCTGATATATGCAGGAAAAATCGTAAAACTTAAATAGGAAAAAAACTTAATTTATTTGAATCCCCACACAAAAATGGTCACTGTTTTAATTTCCTTTTATCTTACAAACATGTAATAAGCAAAGCATTTTATCATCATTGAGCTGTTCCTAAAATAGATAAGGAACTTTATTAGTTCAACCAGTGATAACGCAAAATATATTAAATTTCCAATAAATTATATATAGTTTTTTTTAAACTTGTGAAATCTGTAGGTTTTTTATCTTTTTATATGAAAATTATGGGAACAACGGAGAATGAAATTTGGCCTAGTTATAGTTAATACTTAATATAGAGGAGCAGGGTAAAAAGCATAATATTCCTTAAAAATAATATCATTTATTCTAAAAATAATTTATTCTCTTAAATGGGATTCGAACCCACAATTGTCGCGTGTAGCTAGTTTCTTTTCCACTACGCCACGATGACCTCGACATGGATAATAATTTATATTATTATAATTATAAGCACGAGTGAGCAATTTCAATTTATCTCCATTCCATTATACACGGGAAAATCTGCGCGTGACACTTTCTACCTTTTATTGGACAATAAATAAAGGGGTTGGGGGTTCACTAATTCCGGTACATTGAGGGTGGTTTTTGTTTATGTTGATTAAAACAACGTGTTTACATAAATTACATTAAAATACTCTGAGATCATTATGGCTCAGTGAGTTCATTGCCCCGATCACGGCGTTAAGTTCCGCCACTCTACATGTCTCAAAATATGGCGGAAAGTAGTGTCCTTATACTAGATACAAACTTTATGTGAAATAAACCGTGAATAAAAAAAATTAAAAACAGAACGTAACATTATAAAGGAAACTAATTCATTGAATTTCCAACAATAATCCATATTTATAGCATAGCTTAAGAAGAAATAAAATAACTGGTTAGTCTTCATGCAACTTAATCTTAGTTACTTATTAAAATAGTGGAGGTAATAAATATCAAGGACTTACTTCGAAATAAGCTAAAAACTGGAAACTAAAAGGATTGTAAGGTCAACGGGAATTACAATTTATAAAACTAAAACTGGATAAACTTAAGTTTGGATTTTTTCTCTTTGCAAATTTTTACATTTATTAGTATTGTAAGTTCTCACGTCGCGTCGTGCCATTTTGATTAGTCCTACTATCGGTCTTATTACTTACGTATTTTACTTTATTATATCTTTATCAATTTTTTTTCTTACATATTCTTATTGGATAACTGTGCCTAATAACTAGTTACGTATTTTATAAGCAGACCTTAACAATGATTGTTAGCTAAGAAATCAAACACACATATCTCCACTTTTCGTCAGTTTATCGAGCAATGCCTTCGTGATGGTACCTTCATGCTCCCATAGTAGTTATCGAACCCACGACCATCCCATTTACAATCAGACTGTACCATAACGTAGAGTTATGTTAAAATCAATTAATCTGAATTAGGTTAATTAATTGAATCAATAAATCCGACCTAACATTGCTTCTACATAATTTATCAAATATTTATAATACCCGAGGCATATTTGTTTTAACAAGCGATTAAATTTGATATCAAAGAGGATTTTTAATACATTAATTTTAAACGCTTTGATAAATATTTGTTTGCCTCTTTCACTGGATATGTAATAAATTAATGATTGTATTTTATTTTTTTGTTTGGCTTATAACCAAATAATCAATTGAAATTTTGTAAAACATGTAAATTCTAAAAGCAGCTAATGCGATGGAAATAGTTTTTTACTAATAAGTCTCAAGATCTTCAGAATCAGTGTAAATGGAAAGGTATTAGAACAAATGAAATAAAAATATATCTGGGAAATATAAGCATATAAGAGTAGTAAGAGTAAAAGAAAAGAAATGGATGAGGCATGTTGTTGCCGGTAACAGTATTAATGGTGCCTACGCTGCATTGATGAGATAGCGAAATGTTAATTTAACATATAAACGCTCGGCTGTATACAGTGCAGAGCTGGAATAAGAAGCTGGAGAAAGAAGGATAAACGGTGTTGAGATACGATTCGCGATATGTGGAGTCACTTTCGCTAATCTAATCTGAATACACAATGAAGAAAAACACAAAATGGCAGATACTAGCGAAGATGTCACAATGAGGTGTCATGTGGTTTAGGCATGTCGAGAGAATCGGTGAAAAAGGATAGTAACACAAAGAGTTCTAAAGCAAGAGTGAGTGGTAAGAGAGATAGAGAAAGGCCTCGGTAAAAACGTGAGGTCATATAACAGTTAATGACAGAGGACAAGGCGAAAGAGTAGTAGTATGCAGAGGTCGTAGCATTTGGGGCTCCGTTCTTAACGTAACGTTGTCCTAATGTGCCGCGAAAGCCTCGAGAAAAAGTAACTTGGCTAAAAATGTTAAAACGTTTAATCTTTGAACTTAGGCTATGTTGTTCTAGTTAAGATCATTAATTTGTTTTATTTATAGCAACGCTTCAACTCGCATATCCGTCTTATCGATTGATTGTAGATCAATTTATATTAATTTGTATCGGGGCGCTCTTTTCAGCATTTATTTAACATACCTTATTGAGGTGCAAAGTGCGCCGTCGTACATATCAAATACTATTTTAATAATTTTCTAGAGAATTTTAATTTATAATTATTGGATTTCTAATAACATCATAATTATATCGACTGAGAGGCCGTTGTGGCGCAGTGCACAGAATCTATCTATAGGCACGGCGGAACTGGATTCGATTCCCAACCAAGGGACACAAATATTACTATTTTCGCTCTGGAAAGAAAACAAAAATTTCCGCCAATTAACGCAGTGTTTAAACAGTGTTTAGCACTAGGTTCCATTTGCTAGCTATTAACGGAATATAGCGTGGAGTAAGTACACTGCTCTACGCGGTTTAAGCTGCCTTAACCGTGTCACGGCAACGTTGAAGCTGCCTTATGAAATTAATTACTATGCGGTTGTCACTCTAACAGCCAATGTGCAGAGGAAGTTGTCGGAAAGTGATTGTACATGTACATACATACATACATACATGTATTATAGGAACGTCGGAACTTAGGAAGGAGAATCTGGAATTAAGACATTCGTCGTTTCACTTTCCGCTCCAATTAGAGACTAGAGACTATAGAGACATTACGCGTAGATTTTTTTGTAAATTCACGCTGTATACTGCATAAGTATTATATTGTAAGAAACGTAATTGTAATTGTAAGAAATGTATGTAGACAGAGGAAATTTAGTACACATTGCGTGATGAGTGGCGTAGCTTAACACCGCGCTTTATTTTGTTACCAGATCGAGAAAATGAAAATAATATATTCCCTGAATGGGAATTGAAATTTTTACGCAATTAAATATACTAATTGATTTGTTTACGCAAATAAAAGGCTCTGCCACTGCGTCACGGCAGACTCATCTCGTGTGTCTGATATTGTGAAATTAATTATTTAAATAGACTCTTTCTCACGAGTCGGAATCGAATTCATAAGTATGATACTTATAGATAGATCAGCCCTTTGGGTCTCTATGGTTTCCATATATACTTAAACACATACTATAACAATAGCGGTCTACGTAATGTTAACACAGTTTTCCGCATGAGCCTCCGCGTTGTTAATACCATACGTTAATATAATTGTAATGGTTATGAATAGACCGCTTTATTTAATTGTATTTTAACTTAAACAAGATTAAAATTTAAAAAATCCTTATAAATGTATAGCTTACTCAGCTATAGTGTAGAGAGTAGTGTAAGTGTGTCGACACTCTGTTCTCCGTATTTAATCTGATTTAGAGTTATTGCATCTTATATGTTGAAGCCCAACCCGGTCCATTGTCGAACCGTTCACGTTCACAGTCAGTTCTTGGTTCAATTCACCACACTGACGAATTATTTGTTGTAATAATAATAAATGATGCGGCGTTGAGTTCCGCCACTCAACCTGTAATGCCTCCAGAATTCGGAGGAAAGTGGGGAATGGAAGTGTCTCAATGGAGACGGAGTGTCTTACCACTAGGTTTCAGGTTTTCTATACCTAAGATAGGGAAAGAATATCTAAAAAATACAGCGTGAAGCTAAAAAAATAATAATAACAATAATAAATTCAACATTTTGAGCTTTGTAGTTTACTTATATTACTTACCTATTCAGAAGTTTGCATTTCTCAGCATCTTTAATTAAGACGAAATTTCAATAAGATAAGTTTCAAGACCAAAGTGGCTTTATCAGAAACTTTATTATTATTATAATGTTTATTAGAATAGAGTGTTAGCTTGAAATTGTGGCGGTATGCCACTTTACCTTGCCAAGATGTTTGTCTTTGGAATTTCTTGATTGGTTCCACGGCATATTAGATTATTAGTTTTAAGTGAATTACATAATTAATTATATAGTGGGAGTTAAGTATTGTTATAACTCAATTGTTTTAAAATTGTAAACAGCATGTTTTTGGAAATTAACGTTTCATAAAAGTAGATAGTAAAAGAAAAGTCTTAGTGACTCTTTATTTCGTTTCCTAGTAAATATTCAGTCGTAGTCATAATTCTTCGAATAGGCATCTTTAATTTTCCAGTTATACCATCCGAATAAACTAACACAAAGTAAAACTAATTTCAGACCACTATACTCTTCCTGTTGTACTTATTTTATTAAAAATACTACTACTTCTGAAAGATTCAATGTAAATACAATAATATAAAATCGTCACCTGTATCGGGCACCAGCAGACCGCAAACACCACCACCACGACGACCACCATTCTAGTAACTTTTTTCCTTCCTCTCCTACTCTCTGCTGATACTCTGCCTCCTGGAGCACTCTTCCATAACCTTGACAGCATGCACATATAGAGCACACTGATAAGCGCTAAAGGTATCACATATGATGATAAGAAGAAGGACATTTGAAAGCCCAATTTGCTATATCCCTGCTCTTCTAAAAATACACAGGAGGAATGATTTCTATGGAAATAGGAGTACTCTCTCTCGCCATGGCATATTCCCACTGGTATTGCTGTAGTTAGAATAACTACCCATATACAGGCAATAGCTAATAGCGCATTTCGTTCAGTCCTTATAGACATTGATGCTATAGGATGTACCACTGCCATAAACCTATCCAAGGACATAAGAACTAGTGTGTAGACAGAAGCGTGCGCTGTAACCACGATGAAGTATTGGACAACTTTACACCACCAGTCTCCGAAAGGCCATCTCGGCATAACATAGTCGGTAGCAGTGAAAGGAACGCAGAATATTACAAATAGTAGGTCAGCAACAGCCAAATTGATGATTAGAAGATTTGTGGTGGATCTCATTCCAGGGTTTGCGGCAACAACGAGAACTACCAGCGCATTTCCAACGAGTCCAACTATTCCGATGAATCCAAAGAAGATGGGTACAACTCTAGACACGACTTTCTCAAGGAGCTCCCCGTTTTCATATTCTGAACTGTAGTTGCATCCACCAACACTAGCTATTTCTTCGCTTGTCAAATTAACGCATATATTGTAAAACTCGTCTTCTGTAGACTCCATTATGATGGAATTAAAATACCATAATCACTGGTGTTCTTGGTTTATTGTTTTGTGCTATTGTTTTGTTTTTATGTAATCTGAAACAAACAAAAGTTTATGTTAGTACTTGTTACTTGAAATAAAATTGTAATTATATATTGTTTAATTATATTAGACTTCTATTTTGTTTTTAAAGTGAAATAGAATTGAACGTGGGTGAGGGCTTGTTAGCTTAGACTAAATATAGGATAGCTATCTCGATGCGATGTATAGATGTACACATAATGGTATAGTATTCGAATTCTACTCGAGAAAATTGCAAGAAATGTAGCATCACGCATTTTCTGCACACCATAGTAGGGAGGGAGGTGAGGGAACCTGATGGAACCTTAAAATATATTAAAACATTAGAACACCGTTGGATGACTTAATTATCAGAACAAAGAAGTGTGAAACAAACTCTCATCAGTGGAACAAAGTTCCCTATGCCGGTGTAATTTGTCGTTTCATGTCATGAATAACTTCCTCAACTTTGGTGAATGTCAAAGCTCTTTGTGTTAAATTATAATTTAATTTTGGTTTAGGGTTTTCCAAAATTATTATTTTAAAGAGTATACAGAAAAAAATATGATATATCATACATTTTTTACACTTTATTGGACAAATGTAAATATAATAAAAAAATTATAGCCACATAAAAAAAACTATTTAAGGCCGTCGTAGTGTAGAAGCACAAACGTGCGACTGTGAGCCCGTTTGTGAGATCAATTTCTATAGGCCCTATATATTTTAATAATAATATATTTTATTTATATTTTGATTGATCTCTTTAGAATAACAGAAATAAGAAGACTAAACAAAATTCGTGGGAGATTTTTATTCAAAGTTATTTGACGAAAATAATAACTGATTCCAATGTCCCTTAAGTATACCTAAACTTTTATTGTATTTAATACTATCTTTTGTGCGGTAAAATACTGGTCCCCCTTTCCGCCGAATTCTGGGGGCATTGCGTGTAGAGTGGCGGAACTCAACGCCGCGCTTTGTCTAGTCACCTGAGCGAAGAAATTAAAATATTTGATTTCCTCCAGTGGAGATTGAACTCACAACCTGTCCGTTACAGTCACACGCTAGTGCCCATGCGGCACATATCGGACTTTACATCATATATTTAATTTTGTACATATATCATATCTTTTATTTGTAACAACTGTACTCATTGTTAGAACTAAATTGTTATCGCGTGCTATATTACAAAGCTCTTGCGTCATTCATCACGGTATAATAAATTCTGAGTATATCTAAAAATGTTTGTCTAAAATAAACTTTCAACGAAATATGATGAATTCAATGAAAAACAAAACGATTCAAGCGTTACAACAGCTCAGGATGATTATTAAAAATGTTTTATGTTTTAATTTCTTTGTTTATTTTACATATATGTAAGTAAATACTAGTTGCCGGTCACATTTCTATATAGGTTTCCACTACGGTGAATACTGAAAGTGAGTTCACAGTCCTAGCTACATGCTAAATTTTAACTTTCTAATCCCAGTTTTGTAAGTCGTCTGTAAGTCGTTTCCGTTTGTAAGTCGTCTGTGAGTTACTCGGAATTGGTAGAGGTTTGTATATATAGATGATACCTCGTGTGTGTGAAAACCATCTCTCTTTTGTCTGAAAATCTTATTAAATTTGGTAAATTATAAGAATTATTGAGAAACAAAAACTGAGATTCTAAATGTATTTCTCGAAGCAGAGTTGCCAATTAGTTGGAGATCAGAAATACGCGATCTAATATTAGACTTCATTTAACACTCGCGTAATGAGTACTATTTTGTTGAACGCTTTGAAAACATACGATGAAATAAATATTGTGTAGCTGAGCGCGCAGGGGTTAGAAACATTTTGATTATTTATACAAATATTTATTATACGATAAAGTAAATATATAGAGATCGTTGTGGCGCAGTGGGTGGTTTCTGACTGAGAACGCGATGTGTGACTTAGTCTGACGAGATTTTTTCATTCTGTTTGTCCTACTTATGTCTTTATTTCTCTGCTGATATAAGACGTCAACTCAGAACGTGGTATTGAATTCCGCTAGTCAACACTCAATGTCTCCAATAGGGAGAAATAACAATTAGCTTCAAAATTTGGTTTTCTCTGTTTACCTTGTTAAACGAAAAAAAAACGTTAAGTCTGAGTAATTTAACATTGTGGACATTGCTGTATACAGATCTGGGAAACTGGGAATCCAGTGTTAAGACACTCCGTTCCTTTAAAGCTATTTCCGTTATCCATTTTCCGCCGAATTCTGGAAGCATTCTGTGTTAAGTGGCGAACCTCAACATTACAATTTGCCTTGTCAACAGAGCGAAGAAATAAAAATGTTAATATTTTATGACTTCGAATGGGAATCAACACAAACGTTGCGCTTAAAGTCACAAACTTGTGTTCCTGCGCTACGGCAGGCGGCCTCAATAAGAAAAAAACTAAAATTCTTTATTTTCCGAAAAATTGAAACAAAATACATAAAATGTTTCGAACACCAACCATAACTATAAAATGTACTGGAGCCCACAACCGATGCGTCGGCGTTTCATTTCCTGATGAACAAAACAATTTATTTATACAAAACTAGAGTTGTGGAACGAGGAGATGTTGGAACACTAAATTGTTTATCAAATTAGATATATATAGTTTTTGAAATCATAACTTCCCATATAGATTTTGAACTGTAAAAATATTTTTTTGCTTATAATATTTTTATCGACAAGTGTAGAGTGTGATAATAGAGTCAATGGAATGGAATATATGTTGAGGTGCGAAGGTGCTACAAAAATGCTAGTGTTGTCGGTTTTAATACCACTTGGGGGTATATGATATATTGATTATTTCATTTCCTCGCTCTGTTAACGAAGTGAAGCGCCGAGATGAATTCCCTCAATCAACATCTAATGCGTTGATGGATTCGATGGAAAGTGAAGAACGGAAGTGTCTTAACACTGGGTTCCTAGTTTCCCTCTACCTACCATGCATATACGGAAAGAATATAAAGAGTAATAAATACATATATTTGACTCTAAAGGAATGTTAAAAGAAAGCAAATATACATATAATTATTATTCTCTTTGACGAAATGGCCCTTTTTTAGCTATGATGTCGGGGAACAGCAATAAAAAACCTCGCAGTACGCACAGGTGCGAGTAAATTGTAAGATGCTGAGTTTGGGTAAGATGAAAGCTTGATTTTAGGGAAAATAAATTATACAATATATGACGCAACCAATGGCGTAGGGCCACAATTTGCGACTGTAAGCGCGACGGGTTATGGGTTCGATTCCATTCTCGCTCTGGTAACTAGAGAAAGCGTGGCGTTGACGTCCGCTACTCAACTCCACTCTCCAGAATTCCGCGAAAGGAGAGAATGGAAGTGTCTTAATGAGAACAGAGTGTCTTAACATTAGGTTTCCAGGTTTTCTCTGCCTACTCTGCTACGTGTGGAATTAAAATATACATAATATAGATACTAACATATAATTTATACATATGAAAAACACGTTACTGAGTGACTAACAGACAACATACAGACGAAACTACTAAGCAGAGTCATATTAGTGTTAAGACATTCAGTGTTAAAATGTTCTCCACTTTTCTGCAAATTTTCGAGACCTTGCGTGTGGAGTGATAGAACTCAACACCACGTTCCTTCGAGTGAAAATCGAAACCACAGCCGTCGCTCTCACAGTCACTAGACTATGCCGCTGACCTGCGCCATGACGGACTCATAATAAAAACGACTATACACCAATAGAAAAATAACTAATCACTTTTATTTCATTGTCGAAACCTGCCACGTCTAAAATAACAGTCTTTAATTTTATTAAAAATCTGGTTCTGGTTTTAAAGTAACCAGAAGACAATATCATATGGTACACGTGTGGAGCTAAATTGATCTCCCTTTTAACTTATAATGGAATTTTAACGACACTTTTTGAACAAAAATGGTTAAATTTGCTTAAAATATATAATAGCAGATTCACCTCTATATTAAAGTATGTTTTTGGGATTGTAAAAATAAACGGCGGTGTTAAGTTTCGCCATTTAAATAGCCATGTGTTTTAAATAGACGGAAAGAGGAGAAAAGAGAGTCAAGAATTTCCTCAACTTTACTCAAGAATTTGGCGGAAGGAGGGCAACGACAGTGTTTTAATGGGAACGGACCGTCTTTACACTAGGTTCTCAGAATCCTTCTGCCTATCCTGTAAAGTGTAAAAATAAATTTTGTGTCACCATTGCAGAGAAATAGAAATTTAATCCTAGACATTGTCCCTCGACCTTCAAAATTACAGGAAAATTCGAACCGATACCCTCGTGAA
The DNA here is from genome assembly GCA_036379175.1 of Heliconius cydno galanthus. Lineage (NCBI taxonomy): Eukaryota > Metazoa > Arthropoda > Insecta > Lepidoptera > Nymphalidae > Heliconius > Heliconius cydno. The sequence goes on along the minus strand of JAKRZM010000937.1, from coordinate 630,827 downwards.
CACAGTCAATAAAACTTTATCTCAACCATTTAAACCAATTTCAAAGTGGTTTGTCCCTAAAGCCAAAGGCGATAACTTCGCACGTCAGGAGTTTACCCCCACAATTACCGTAATGAGCGAGTAATGTGCTTTGACACAAGGTGTCGAATCTAATATCATTTCGTATCAAAAACACTTTAGTGCACAAAACAAATTAAAGTCCTCGTGGTGCATGGGAACAAGTGAGCGACTGTGTGGGTTCGATTGCCTCTCGGGGGAGTTAAAGCTATAATATTTTCATTTCCTCGCTGCGTTGAGTTGCGCCACTCAATGCTTCCAGAATTCGGCGGATATTGAGGAGGAGAGGCGGAAGTATCTTAATGTCTCAATACTAAGTTTTCAAGTCCTCTCTCTGTTTCCTGCTATGTGCGGGATGCAGCGTGAAGCTATCGCATAAAACATAGGTACGGCGGTATGGCGACTGACTGTAATCGCGACGGTTGATGCTGATTCCCACAGAAAGTATGTAAGATCATCATCATTTTCATTTATTAACTTTTGTTATCTATACTAATGAGTTCTGCAAAATATACCGAGTGGAGTGTCTTAACAACATTCTCATCCCACCGTCGTATTATAAATTCAAATGTTTGTAGTAAAAAAAGTTGCCCTTCACACCAAAAGCCCATAATTTTTTTAGAGAGTTCATCACACTAATTTCCGTAATATATTTTTCCAGAAGGTGTCGGCTATAATGACAGCTATATATAAAATACAATATTCTAAAGGGAGGCTATAAAAAATAACCTCCCATCACATTTCCCTCGCCATCAGCAAGTGTCAATTTTATGTCAATCGGTAGAGACGGTTTAAGTGATTGTCAACACTTTTGGACATCTGGTGTCATGGGGGAAAGCTTGTTGATATTTCTTTGGATACTTTTATATTTTGTATAAAAAAAAATCAATTTTTGGTCCTTTTTTCTCAAAACTGTCGGGAGTTTTCAAAGATGGCACCCAATGACGATTTTATTATGTATCTAATTAAGTAATGTACGTCTGAAGTTTTTTTGGATAAAAGTAAAAAGATTAGCCTTCCCCGCAGATAGCAGCATAAGCAGAGGGAACCTAGTGTTAAGACACTTCTTTCCCATTAAGACACTTCCGTTCCCCGCTTTTCATCGGATTCTGAGGGCAATGTGTGTTGAGTGGCGGAAATTAATGCCACGCTTTGCCTCGTTACCAGGGCGAGAAAATGAAAATATAAAATAATTCTTTTCTCGTGTAGAAATCGAACCCACAACCTTTCGCATTTAAGCTATGTCGCCGTGCCCCTGCGCCATAACTGGCCTCGATACGAGTAAGAAGACTAAGTTAAAACTACATAAATTGTACATTTATTGGATTCTGAATTTCATGAACTGTTAATAAATAGTATTAACGACTGTTGCTAGCAGAGTTTGTATCATACATTTTAAAGTTGAGTAATTTATAGAAAAGAAATGGAGAAACGAAAAGTGAAAAAGTAAGGTAAGGTAAGGTCAATTACATAATGATAATTCAGTGATAACAATTTAATTCAATTCATAATAGTATGCAATTTTTCATTAATGTTTTCTTATGACGTTTACATGTAAAATTATCAATTATCCCTACGAATCACCCAGTTTTCTCATCTTATTACTAAAACGAGAAAATGAAAATGAGTAAAATATATTCCCCCGAGCAAGTATAGAACCCACATCAATGACGTTTACAGTCATACGTTATGCCACTGCCCAACGACGGCCTCATAATATAAAAATATTATTTATCTATAGATAATATCAATATTCAGCTTTTCAGAACAAAAACAAAAATAGACAATCAACATATTTTTTGCCTTAAGTTTTGTTTGAACATGTATTTACTAAACGTAATAAATGTTAATTAAAAGATACCATTCATTGATCATGATAAATGAAGGCGAAAACAGATAATATCTATTAATTATTATGCCGTCGTGATGTAACGTTTCATTGAAGCGATGCGACGGTTGTGAGTTCTATTTCCGCTCGAGGTAATTAATTATTTCCTAGCTCCGATACAAAGCTCGGCAGTGAGCTCCGCCACTCAACATGCAAGGTCTTGAAAATTGAGCAGAAGGTGGGGAAAGGAGTGCGTTGATAGTACGACTGTGAGTTCGATTCCCACTCGGAGAAATGAATTATGGTTTATTAATATTTTCTGGTACCAAGGCAAAGCGCGGCGTTGAGTTCGGCCACTTAACTAACAATACTTCAAAAATTCCGTGAGGAGAGAATTGAGAGATAAAGAATCCTTAACACTAGATTCCGTCTGCCTACACGGCTATATGGCACACAACCGTGATGTTTACAGCAAGACGTGCCGCTGCGCTACGACGCGCTACAGCTTCTTTTTATATTATTTGTCATTATTTCCAAGAAAAAAGTTTATACCCATACAAATATCTTACAATATCAAATGACATTAGCAAAACATGCCATTTACTCTGTCTGTACAAATAAACCATCAATCATGACTTAATTTTTTGATTCTAATAAAGAAACGGCGAAATCCTAACGATATGCAAAAAACTCATCAATCATGAAAAAAAATGGATTTTGTTCGTGAAAGTGAGAGATTCTAATATATGGTAGATAAATTGACAGTTGTAAAAGGAATAAGTAATTGGGTAGAAAATAACAAATCGAAAATCATATTTATTTGTTACTGTCCTTTAATACTGCAGCTTCGCCCCCGTAGCCAATTGGGCCAAAATGGACACATTCATAGTGGGAGGTGACTCTGACCGCAGGTGCAATGGCATACATCAAAACCATTAACGTGACATAATAAAGCCTAGAACCTCCTTCGACGTTAGTCTTTGTTGGAAATACTGAAGCAAGTGAGCAACAAGCACATGGCCCATCACCAGCGCGATGGACTGACCAAGTCGACCAATACGAACCTCTCAAATTTCACGGGGTTTACTTTTTTTAGGAAACAAATAAAACATTGAACGTAGCGAGGAAAAATTTAAAAATTTACATTTTTTTATAAATTATCAAAAAGAATACTAAAGACAAAGGATACAAGTCGTATCTACGGCTTGTTGCCTTGAAGACAACCTCGATAGCCAATAGACGAGGCTAGCAATATTCTTCAAACTAATACAAAATAACATTGCAGCAGAACTAATATTATGAAAGTCAACATTCAGCAGAGTTCTTTGAAAGAAAATCAACTTCACTTGTGTTAATTATTTTTGAACTGCTCTTATAAAGTCGTAGAGACTATCTTGAAGATAGTTCAAGTAATAAACAGAAATGTTTTTTTTTACTTTTCCCCGAATTCTGGATGCATTGCATGTTGAGTGGAGGAACTCAACGCCGTGCCGAGTGGGAATGAAACCATCAAAACTTTCGTGTGCCCCTGCGCCACGACTGGCGTCTAAAAACTTTAAAAATCTATTTCGGTGTTAAGCTCCGTATGTAGTGTAAAGAAAATACTAAAACACTATAAATTCTAGTAACTTGCTAAAAATAACAGACGTAATGGCAAAAATGTTTAGAAAATATCATCACAACATCTCAAAATAACTGAAAGAATGGAATTTTTCTAAAAATTGAGGAAGCAAAATTTAAAAAGGAAAATAATTAACATTTCACTAAAAAGGTAAACGCGATTAATCTTAAAAATTACAACGCCATTACATAAATAGCCCGAGCCGAGACGTCCACCTTGTTCCTGAGTAACTTGGGTAGGCACAGGTATTGTGTTTCGGAACACTTTAAGATGGCATCCCTTAATGAAAGCCATTTTGCTTCACTTAACACCAATAGAATTAAAGTAATTAATCTTAAATTACAAGTAAAAAATGGAAAATAGATATTTTGTTCCGATATCCCTTTGAAATTCTTTGATTTCAAAGGCATGTCTGACTATAAAATGTCCGCTTTGGACGTGTCATTTCTTTTTAACCGACCGCGCACGTACAACGTTAAGTTATGTGCTTATTAGTCTATGTAATCATTCACTTTACTCCATACAATTTATTCTCTAAGTATTTAAATTGAATCAATAATTTCATAATTGAGATTTTCATGAGCCCGTCGTGGCGCAGTGGGGAAAGATCTGACAACTGACTGTAAACGCAATGACTGTGGCTTTGATCTGTTGTCGGATGAAAATGATGAAAATGATGCTACGACTACTCAACACGCAATGGCTCAAAAAATTAAACAGAATTTAAAATTTTTCCTCCCCGCAGTTGTGAATCGAACACAAGACCATCGCTTTTACAGTCAAATGCTATGCCGCTGCGCCACTACACTCCTATCAGGCGATTCATACATAAGATTAATCGAAATCGATTGTTTCTCCACTAAATGGAAACTTGGAAGGGTCGTCAGATTTAGATATCGATGTAGGTATAATAATAATCAAAAGCCTATTAACATTTCGGGGTCGACCTGTCGATTATACTCTATCCAAATATACTTAGTTTGTATTTAAGCGTTTAGAAGTTTTAGACGAATCTAGCCCTTGTTCGATTATGTGACAGATATTAGCTAGCACGGTTATAGATTAAAATTACTGAGTTTCCTTACGTTCTTACCTCTTATTTTTATATACAAAATTCTTCCGAGGCCGCTGTGGCTTCGATCCCACTCGGGGAGGAAATATTAAATATTTATTTTTTTCGGTCTGGTACCTAACTAGGCCAAAGCGTGGCGTTGAGTTGTTGCTACACAATGTCTCTAGAAATCGGCAGAAAGTGAGAAACGGAAGTGTCTTAACGAGGAATGTCAACACAATGCGTACCTGGCTGTTTGCGGGATACGGGAATAATACTATTTTCCATTTTAAATCATAAAATCCATGCAAAGATGGCGGGCAGCGACTAGTCTAATTTACAAATACAAAATTTGCTTTCGAGACCATTTTCACAATTTATTTTCATTTAAACCCATTGCTTCAAAAATGTACTTACAATTCCACCAATTATAACATTTTTCTGTTCCAAATCGACATTTTATATAAAAGTTTTCAGTAGACATTATTTATTTATTTAAATTCAATACGTTAAATAAAGAGTATATTCGTATGAACTTTATTTATTAAAATTGTATTTTTTTTATTTAAACAGAATATATTTTATACATTTCAAAGAGAATATCATTGAGTACTGAATTTTATATGAGCGACTGTCAAAGCCTTTGTGAGTATTTGTTAGTATTGGTGGAAGTCTAATTCTAACAATTATTCTTTGGCGTATTCTTTATTACTACACATGGCTGTTGTGGAAGGCCTTCGTGGAGGAGCTGACTAGCTGCCTTCATGCCATCATGTCTTCAGCAAGATTGCCAGGTTTGAGCTGTATGGCAAAATATGAGAATATTCCTTGGTAAGAGGTAGTGGAGGTAAAGTAAGCTGACGAAATTTATACTGTTCCCTATTATAACGAGTTTCTGATAAAAATATGAATGTAATAAATACTTAAAAATATTAAATATTCCATTTCCTCGAGTGGGAATCGTACCCACAACCTGTCACGCTTACAGTCGAACGCTTGTCCTCACGTAGATAGATATATTTAATATTCTAATTTCTCGGTTACTGCAACCATCCTTTGTACATTTGTACCTATCCATTGATTGTTTTGAATAAATTAAGTACATGTATATCATGTATGACTTGTACGAGACATTCGCTGATTATACAATTTGACTTTACAATAAGGTGTTTCTGTTGTGTATATGTTAATTTCCTACATAATTATTTAAATGGTGTACCTTCATTACACATACATATATACTAACTTATATCCACGGCTTTGCTCACGAGGTAAAATGTAAATACTAAGGGTGGTGTAGGCGACACTATATATCCATCAAAATCCAGCCAATCCAGTCCAGGGTACAATCCCGCACTCCATCAACACTAACAGGCAAAATTTTATAATTAAACAAATACTTTTGAGTAATAAAACGTTTGTGAATCCATCTGTTAAAATTCGAAAGCCCCTCCACAGTCATTGTTTGCTTTGATTGAATTTATTTCACAGCGTTTACACTCGACTGCTTTGAATAATTCCTTATTTTGATATAACGTGGATATTATTTAAATATCCTTTAGATATGTTTTTCATATCATATTTTATATTTTTTTTATTTTTGATATCATTTTTTTCAGTTTATAGGAAGGCAGAGGGAACCTAGTGTTAAAACATTCCGTTCCTCATTTTATCGAATTCTGCGTTTGAGTGGCGTTTTGTCAACAAAACAACAATCCTGATATCCTGAACCTAAATATACAAAATCTATCCGAGTAACATTCAGACGCTGTCCCATCGCAGCACGACGACGTCAATAAAATAATACGTAGCAATATTTATAACGTGAGTTGAATAATACAAATATGTAACTCAATTGGAAGTTACGGTAGTTGGAACATTTTTCAAAAGATAACGTGAAATTGTTTCATGTGAATCGAGTTTTGATAGATAAAATAGAGAAGAAATAGCTTTTAAATCGTTAAAGCTATAGTAGAGCAGTGGGATGATGTGCAGGGTTTAGTTCCGCCACTCAACGCAGTAGATACGCGAAGGTAAGTGAAGAAATAAATAATATTAGACAACAGTTTTTATAAAATATTTGGAGTACTTTTTAAGGAAATTACCTAAATTACTTCTAAAGCTGACAACAATTATTTAAATTAAAGCTTTAATGATTACTTTTTAAAAGCTGCCGTTTGAAGGTTGAAGAAAGTTCATTGTTTTGGTAGATTCGTCATTACTAAAACTGAAGATATAAATATAAAGTGGAGTAAAAGCGTAAATGCGACAAGTGCTCTACGCCGCCCTTAGCGTCGTTACCAGAGCAAGAAAGTGAAATTATTAAATATTTAATTCCTCCGAGTAGGAATCGAAGCCACTACCATCCCGCTTACAGTCGCACGTGACCCATGAGCGCACAGATCACTAAGCTTTATGTTCTTGTATGGCTTAGTGGTTAGAACTGTTAGACGGTATCGAAAAGGCGCAGGTTCAATTTTCACTACGCTAAAATTACTATACTTTTACTAAAAAATATTACCATTCATATTACTATCTCAGGTCCATCTCTATCTCCCAACAGAAATCTTGAATTCTCTAATAGACCTACAGTTCCTCCATATGTAACACCCGCTCAATCATTGTCGTCTCGAGCGTCGTTACTTTGTCGTATCCATTTACCTAATTAAGTTAGATAACCCATGTACGGTGGCTTTGTTAGTCAAATAGAAGTGACAACGTCTGGTGTTTATTCTCTCTCCACACTATCCCGCACAGCACGGTAGGCAGAGGGAACCTAAATATAATAATTTATTAATCAAGGAACTAGTATTGCGTCTCGTTTATCGCTTCAGTGTAAGCCATTATATCTGCGGTCCATAGTATCTCGGGCACTTAAAGTGTATCATAATTATATAATTCAATTTGAACATGGAAGCAAAGTTGCAGGTTAAAGCTGGTCATCATACATTGCGGTTGAGTTTCGCAACTTAACATGCAACGTCTCCAGAATTCGGTGGAAAGTGCAGAACGGAAGTGTCTTAATGGGAAAGGAGTGCCTTAACACTAGAACTCTGGCTTCCCTGCACACAGAATAAATAAGTCTGAAAATAGATAATCCTGTAAAATTTTGAATGAAATACTGAAAATTTACCATAAAAATTAAAACGTACTCGTGGAGGTAAAAACCGCCTCTTAGACACCGCCAAAGCACTCTAGCCAATTAAGTTACATATTTTTATCAAGATACATAAAAATTGTACCTACATGGTTTTAAGAAATTTTCTTGTTAGATTTTTACGAAGATCATTTTTAAATATAATTATTACTAGGGTTATATAATTGAGTTTTACGATATTTTTGTGAAATTGTAATATAAAATGTCAATGTTACATATGGGAATAGCGAAATAATTAATTTAAATTAATAATACGATAAACATCGTGTTGCAGCGGTACGACGACTTATGTATATAGTTCCCTCAGTTCCCCTCACACCGCCCATATTCACGAGACATTGCGTGTTAAGCGGCGGAACTAAACGACGCGCTTTGTCTTCTTATCACATCAATAAAATGAAATAAAATCCCCAAATAAGATTCGAATCTACAACTCTTGCGTTTACGGTCAGGTACTACAATGGCCGCAAAATATAAAGAACTATTATATAACTAGCGGACGCGCGCAGCTTCGCTAGCTTATTTAGGGGTGAATTCTAATAAACGATGAAACATGTGTTCCATGAAATATTTTTAAGAGTTGAAATTTCAAATTTTATAAAAATCGGTGGCGATTTGAAGATTTTTCCATACAAACTTTNTGTAAAATTTTGAATGAAATACTGAAAATTTACCATAAAAATTAAAACGTACTCGTGGAGGTAAAAACCGCCTCTTAGACACCGCCAAAGCACTCTAGCCAATTAAGTTACATATTTTTATCAAGATACATAAAAATTGTACCTACATGGTTTTAAGAAATTTTCTTGTTAGATTTTTACGAAGATCATTTTTAAATATAATTATTACTAGGGTTATATAATTGAGTTTTACGATATTTTTGTGAAATTGTAATATAAAATGTCAATGTTACATATGGGAATAGCGAAATAATTAATTTAAATTAATAATACGATAAACATCGTGTTGCAGAGGTACGACGACTTATGTATATAGTTCCCTCAGTTCCCCTCACACCGCCCATGTTCACGAGACATTGCGTGTTAAGCGGCGGAACTAAACGACGCGCTTTGTCTTCTTATCACATCAAGAAAATGAAAAAAATCCCCAAATAAGACTCATTTGAATCTTGCGTATACGGTCAGATACCACAATGGCCGCAAAATATAAAGAACTATTATATAATAAATAATATTCTTACGATTTTTGTTTCCCTACAGTGTTTTAAGACATCGGTACTACATTATTGCGTTACCGCAGTCGGAAGATTAAATTCCAAGCCGTAGTAGTAGTTTAGAGAATTTTCTCATCTAGGTGTATGCGGGTAACCCACGTGCCTTTATCTTGTCTTACGTATTAAGAGACAGTTAAACATGAAAATCTTTTCATGAGCCTTCATTGCGCAGATGCACAAGCATGCGACGGTAAACGCGACGGTTGTAGGTTGTAGGTTCGATTCCCACTCGGGAAACTCTTACTTGCTCTGGTAACCAGACAAAACACGGCGTTAAGTTCCGCCAACACGTAATGTCTCAAGAATTCTTTGAAAGTGGAGAACGGACGTGTGAAGCCAGGTCCCCTATAAGACTTACTGTCAACTAAGCCACGATTTTGAATCAATTTTTAATTAAAATTGTATATATTACAAGTTGTGGGTTCTTCCCCCACTCGGGGGAATGGTTATATTTATTTCACTTTTACTTCCACGCTGCAGTAGTTGATGCACAGCGTTGAGTTTAACAAGTGGGGCACCAATCTCTTAGTACTACGTGCTACGTGTATTCTGCCTTGCTCTGTTGCGAGAAAAAGCGTGAAACTACTTTATTTATTCATCACTACGTATATTTTTTAATTAAAAATATTTTAATATAACTTCATTTAAAATTCCATAGTAGACAATTTGAATTCTCTTTGTCTTTAAGTCTTCGCCGGAATTGAATCTGTTCTCCTCTAATTGGAGGAGCGTTGCAAAAACGCATACAAAGCTAAATACTTGAGTCGAGATGTGAAACAGGAACTTTTCTAAAGGCTTTTAATTAAATAAGAAAAGGACATAAAGGAATTGCTGTATTTACTGACTGTTCCGTACATGTTTAGCACTGATATATTATAGTAGTTCTAGGTTCAATCCCTACGTATATATATAATGTAGCTGGAGATTTTGTTTGGCTGAACGTGCTATTTTTGTGTTGGATGTTCCATTTATTATGTAAGGCTGTAGTCTGTACTGCATCACGTTAACTATTTCTTTAGATTCCACTATCTGAGAATAAGTGTAAGTATATAAGTGTGACCGAGGTGTCAAAGTTACCTCCTGCACTTGGAGTGTCGTGCAATTCTTAGTTATTTCAATTTACCAGACAACGCGGACAGAATCGCAGGCTAAACTTAGTTTCAATATAAAGTTTAAAAAATTCTAAGCTATTTGTATCGAGGCCAGGCCGTGCGGCTGTCTCCCGTTGTGGGTTCAGTTCCAAATCGGAGGAACCAAATGTTAAAACAATTAATATTTTCATATCTTCGCTCTGGTAGTTAAGCAAAGCGCGGCGTTGAGTTCTGCCCGTAGTATAAATGAGTTCATTGTTTCTCCTGTAAGAATATTTTTAGAAACTAGATCTTACTATAATATGTATCATCCCTAAAATTCTCACATTTTGTGCTCATTGATTTCACTCTTTTTCCCACTGAACGGAGGTATTTGCCACAATCTCTAGATATGTATTTATCCCAGTTAACTATTCCCGCTGTGTACCTACTGGCAGTAATCAAGATACTGTTTACATTCATAATTGATAGTCCCAAATATAAACATGCACCAGAATCCCAGTTCACAAACATTCGTATTGGGCATGTACAGTTGTTCCAACAATTCGTCGAAATAGAATTAAAAAAAAATACATTTTCTTATACATCTATGTGCAAAAACTCTATCGTTACTGTGTTACTGACAGACAGGGCACAGACGAACCCACTGGAATTAGAAAATTGAAACTTGACATGTGGGAGAATTCCCACAGAAACGGGAAAGAACGGGTTTCTTCTTGCCATGACGGATTACCGACGATTTGGGTACTGAGTGACGGAACACAACATCGCGCTTTTTTTTTACCAGAACGATGAAATGAACATATTAAATTCTTCATTAAAGGCACGAGAGGGAAACGAACCCACATCCTCCTCTGCTTCTGCTAATACATGTAATATGCATATACATATGTATACATATGTATACTTCTCATATCTTAATGTTAAACACCCATTTGATAAGTAATTAAGATATTAATCGGACTGAATACGCGTTTCATCTTGATCGAAATTGTAATGAGGATAACTAATAATTAATCGAGGCCATCGTGGCGCAGGAGCGCAGAGTCTGACTGAAGCGCGACGGTTGTGGGTTCGATTACACGAATTAGAGGAATAGTTTTATTTTCTTGCGTCTCAATATTTACATAGTACATTATTCTGAGTATCGGCTAGACACTGTTTGCCTCTAAGAATGTCTGGACGAATTAATATAAAATTAAAATTAATTATTTAAATAAAAGTTTGATATAAATCAGTTTTTTCTCGTTTGTCCGCTCATTTAGGGAACCTAATGTTAGTGGTAAGCAGGCATTACGTGATGAGTGGCGGAGCTTAAGACCACGCTTAGTTTGTTGCCATTGTGAGAAAATAAAAATAATTCTATTCTTTCAGTCGAAATCGAAACCATAAACCTCACGCTTACATTGAATATACATATATTTTGAACTTGCATAATATTTTTGATTGTTCAAATCCAACACCACTTTAATAAGAAAAGCCTAAATTTTACACATGTACCAAAATTAACGAACAAAATTTATTTTCTAAAGCCTAGTCTAGAAATCAGCGTTCCCACTCAACGAAGTCAGCATAGTTGGAAGTCGTGTAGTGCCCTCATTAGTGCCTAATTAACAGAATTAATGACATGGTACCTTAATGGCATGGTACGTCGATGAAAAGTGCCAAATGTAGTCAATAGGTTGATTACTGCTGTCTGGTTAATGACTTCTGCCAATCAAATGTGGGTTCAATTTTCACCTTTGATGAAGGACTTGTTTGATTGATTCTGAAGAAAAGTGGAATTACATTGATATATTAATTATGATTTAAATGGGCTTATGATTATTTAAATTTATATTTTTATTTCTTCACTCTGGTGCCTCGACACCAGCGCGGTGTTGAGTTCTGCTACTCAACACGCAATACCTCCAGAATTATCTATATATATCCACCTACACTTGCCCACCGGAAATAGCCTATAGGTTTTAATTACAATAGCTCGTATCTTTTAGTGTGTTGCCTGAGAAATTATTTTTTTCCTTAGAAGATTCCTGTGTTGCCTTAGAAGCTATTAGATGTAGATATTTGTAATTGATTTCAACTCGATACCTCCACATCCTCCCCCACATCAACATTACAATATTTATCTAGACAGACAGACATACAGATATATAGACAACTTAATGCTTCTATAAAGGTTCCTTCTAAGGCGGTCTATTTTAAGGTACGGAACCTTAAAAATCCAGATAATGTATATAAAAAGTCTTTATTTTTTGTCACCGATGTTTTGTATAACGAATTTCGATTTTTACCTCAAAACAGAACAAAAGGTCACATTATATAGGACTACAGCCGCTCAGTTCGTGAAAGCCGTATTGTGGTTATACACTGAAAGATAAAGTTTTCTTTGTGAAAGGGTCTTTATGGTGCTTGAAGTTGATTCAATAGATTCTACCGCGCTATATTTTTGTTCCAATAATTTTACTTGACACTACTATTTCAATGCTATACTGATTTTAGATCAGATGTATATTGTTAAAAGTTTGATATTATTGTTTATTTCTAGCTTCATGCTGTCCTCTCTACTCTCTACGTAAGAGGGAATCTAATGCTCAGATCCCCTCCTACTTTCTAAATAAATTGTGAGAGAGTCTAGCGTAACTCAATGCCGCGATCTATGACTTACGAGTTCGTCTTCCTACAACGTACTGGGCATCTAAGAAAAAATAATTAAATATTTAATTTCCTCGAGTGGAATGTGATTCCATTATCTGTCGCATTTACTTTTTACCTCTGCATCTCGACTGGTCTCAACCTTTAGTTAAAAAAAACATAGTAAAATGAAGAAAAAAATGAAATAAAATAACCATTTTCATTAATTGAAGCTTCAAAAGCGATGTAGGTGTACCGCCTACACGAGGCTTCGCCGTATTTCAGTCTTAAATTATTCAAATATCAATGTTCTGCGTAATTGAATAATTGCAAATTCTACTTTAATATATTTTAGCCTACGGGCTTGGGTATTTATATCATAAGGAGTTCTCTGTTCTCCGTTTTCTGGTATAATCCTGAACAATCTTCAAGATGCGCGGGTTCATATCAAGCTACGATTAAAATACTTATACATTTTTAATTTCACGCTGTCTGCCGCACATAGCTGGGTAGGTATAATACTGTGAACCTAGTGTTAAATCACTCAACTCCCGTTAAGAGATATTGTGTATTTAATGTCTGAGCTCAACGCCGCGCTTTGCCTCGTTACCTTAGCGAAAATATGAAAATATTAAACATTTCATTTCTTTGAGTGGCAATCGAACTCAGAAATTGTCACGCTTACAGTCGCACGCTTGTGGCCTCGTGCCACGACTGTGGCAAATAAACCTTTATATGTTTTTTAAAAAATCTTCTTACCTTCATGTGGAGTAAAATTTAAAAAATGTTAAAAATACTCCGTTTGCGTCGTCGAGGCCTTCATGGAATTTGTATAGAATAGCGTCTGTAAACGAGATGGTAGTGAGTTCTCTCTTCTCATGGTGGAATGATTATATTTTAATTTTTTATTTATTTACCTGTTGTGGTTGACGAACTGTGGCGCACAGTTCCGTTTAACACACAAAATCTCAAACATTGGCCGAAAAGTAGGAAAATGAATTTCTTAATAGCCATATAGAGGACATGGGCCTACCCCACTATACAGGGTGGAATTGTCGGCACCACTTTAAATGAAACCACAGTTTTAACTACTCTATTAAAGTCTAATATAATTCGGAAAAGAAATAATTCCCAAAAATGAAAAAGTTATTTTTTCAAACAAAATAAATAATAAAATTATCGTTTTAACATAAAACGCCATTTGTAAAGTATAACATAGGCACGCACACACTTACCTGTCAAATCGGATCGCACACGTATGTGTGCGTCACATTAAATACAGATATGGATAAAAATCGTGAAATGGAAAAAAAATCCTACGTCCAAACCGTTGAGGTACCTTGATTATTTTTTTTAATTCTGGGTTTGAAATATTTTACCCTATATGCAGTTTCAGTAAAAGAAGCGCTGCCTCTTCCACCCTGTATACTAGCTACCGCACTACTACCGCGTGAGACTTCGAAAGTTCTTTTATAATATCCTACAGATAAGGAATAGTCTGAAGCACCTGCCCCTAAAACTTGACAACTTTAACGTTTGGTTACAGTGATTGATGGTCGTAAAAAGCAAACTACTGTCGATCTTAACTTAGCACATATGGAATAAAAAGTTGTCTTTAAAAGAAAATTATTATTTTTGTAGATCCTTTTTACCTATTTTAAAAATAAAATAATTTAATGATATTGTAACCCAATATTTTCTTTATATTATAAAACAATTTTATATTTTTTTAAGTTTTCAAAAGGGAAACGGGGATAGATAGTTGAAATTTTCTGAGACCAAGTACTTCTGCCGCTAAAACAACAAATACCTATAAAAACAAAATAATAATTTAAGGGACCTTTTTTACAACAGATATGTTTTTGTACCCTTAGTGAACGAGTTCAACTCGTACTTTTTCCTTCACAGCAGCAAGGCAAGGGAAATATATAAATTGTATTTATGCTTCCATCAAAGAGACGACAAACAATGAATCCAAAACATAAAACTAAACTAAGTTTATTGTTATTTGTATTATCCCGTAAAAAGTATCCGTGACGTGACATGTAACGTGTATGAATATTTTAACTTGTCTTTTATTTTATAGTAAGAAACATGCAACCTGACTACACCCTGGCAGTGCCATTCCTAAATCCACAGAAGATCGTCACCCGCAGCTTTTTTTGTATGGAAAAATCTTTCCCCTTTACGTAGGAATTTTGAGAAAGGGTTGTGCAACGGATCTCAACGCCGCGCGTTGTAAAGTAATAGGTAAAAAAGTAAAAATGTTCAAGTATTTTTCCTTTTGTTATATTATAATACATATACTACAAGTTTAAGTAAGTTCTAAGTACACAACCAGTATATGTATATATTCTTTGAAAGCAGTCCGAAAACTTTAGAGCTCCACTCTAAGCCGCTTAGAAATGATAAATTGATCTGAACAATCCTTTCGAATGCAGCATTACAGTACAATTTAGTTCCGACGGCGGCACGTAGCTACTATGAATGGATACGTGACAGAAAAATAAAAATATTTTATATAATGCACCCATCTTGGATGTCTAGGATTGCCTGCAACGCTGTCATGTACGTACTTGAGAACGGGACCTCAGACTGATTTCACTATTTGTCTTATCTTTCTGTTCGTCTGTTATCAAGTTGTATCTCATGAACCGTGACAGTTATAGAGTTTAAATTTTTACAGATTATGATATATATATTATGATTATTATATTAAATTTTTATAGATTTATAATAATAAAATACATATTTAAGGGGATCCTGTACAACATATGATTTTTTGCCGTTTTTATAGATAATAGTATCTCTTCGAGCGGAAGTCCGACACGCACTTGTATAATAAAACTGTACTCGTAGCCAAATTGTTCAATTAAAGCCAAGTTAACTTCCCTTTGTTAACAAATCCATTTCTCAACACGTACACGTATATATAGAAATATATATAAACTCCTAGATTTCCTATACCTACCCTGTTATATGCGAGATACAGCGGGAACCTAAAAAAGTATACAACATTCACAAAGAAATCAACAAAAAATATAAATTCCCGAGTTATGCCATCAACACGTCCGCCCGCTTGACCTACAATTGCTACTATTAATTACAACTATGTGGAGCACCCATTAAATTTCCCATATGACATTCATACTGGGTTTTATGAGATGCATTTAATACTGGGGTATATCTTTTGTTATAATAGCTTTTCGCTCTTGCTTTTGCCTGGTTTTGTCTGGATTTTTTTCAACTTAGCAGGGTATGGAGAGCCCTATAGTCATATTTACAACTAGTCGTCGCCTGAAGCTTTGTTTTTGTAATTAAATAAATGAAACGATATCTAAAATCGAAATCGATACATAAAATTTACATACTTATCTAATGATTGTAATTAAATTAAGCTCACAATTTAAATAAGTATGTAATGCTATTACAAGTGAATGTATGATACAAATTGAAGGAGAGCCAATTTTGTAGACATCTCAAAATTAGTTTTTAAGTGATGTCTAAGTATCTTATTTTTAAAGTAATATTACGAATAAAGTATGAACTCTAAGTTCTAGGGTGCCGTATCTCAAAAGGAAAAATATTATTTTCCCCTACAGGACAGATGGGCTGTATGTTTATCCGTTTGTGAATACATACACATTCAAAAGATACATTCATTTATATATTTTGAGGTTTTCGACGTAATTAATATCTACTTACTTCACGTTGATCTGGAATGCACAGGAGCACAAGTAAAAGACTGTAAACACTGGTTGTGGATTAAATCTTCACTACAGGAAATATTTTATTTTTAAATGTATATTTTCATTTCTTTGCTCTCGGGTGTCGAGGCAAAGCGGGGCGTTGAATTCCGATATACAACACACAATATGAAATCTGAATTGCCATTGAAAAAACCTGAATGGAGCAGAAAGCGAGAAACAGTATCCTAACACTTTGTTCCCCCTGCCTATATAAAAAAGTAAGTACTTATATACATATATAAAATAAAAGAAAAAATGTTACAGAACACTTGATATGAATATACGAATTATGCTTAACCAGTTTGTTTTAGTTTTTTATTAATTTCACACGTTACCTATGTAGAAATGTCAGGTGGTAAGTATAAGAAAATACTTAAATAACCATAATTTACTGTTCCTCTTTTACATATACACACTTCTAACACTGTTTCTATATAACACTTTACACTTATACACGTTTTAAAACACATAGTTCCAACAATGACACTGATTTTAAATACTTGAACACTGTCACAATTTTACACCTTACGACAGGCAGAATAACGACGTACTGACTCAATCCTTCAAAAACGTCACTTTTTATAGCCGTTCCCTTCCTCTTTTATAAATAATTATGTGGGTATTATTATTTTATTTTCTGTAAAATACCCTCACACTGACAATTGTCTTACACCTACAAGGTACATAAAATTATATGAAAATATTTTCTGATAGATTTTTCAAATTAAATGAATTTTACTATAACGTAACCTTTTATAAGTGTTCGTGCACGTGCCGCCGACGACTGGCGATGGCGTCGAGATGGTTCGTCCTTTTCATAGTACTATAACAATTAGAGCGTATAGGGGAGTGATTTGCAAATATCACGAGGAAATATTAAAATGACCAGAAAGTATAATAAAATATATTTTTTCGTATGTTTTATTATGTAATTTCTCTGCTACTCTAAAATTTACATAATTTGAATAAGAAATAAGTATTGTTTGTTTTTAACTTAGTACTGTAGCGTGGTAGGCAGAGAGAACTTTGTGTTAAAACACTCCGTTCCCTACGGACTGCTTAATTTTCAAGCACGTGAGCGAGTATGTGAAAATACGGAATTAATTTGAAGTCGTCGTGGCGGAGGGATAAATTACGAGAAAAACGTTATAGATAAGTTCAAGATTAAAGGCTGTTGGACAAAAAATAATAACATGAAACACCTAAAAGCACACTAAAATAGAAAAAAATAAAGGAAAGCTCTCTTCAAATTCAGATATTTTAATCATAAACTTTGAATTTCTTTATCAATAACAACTGAGAGCTTAATTATTTCTTAAACGTTTCTATTCAAAGGACTGGAAGAGCTCAGTATCGTTATAACGGCAGAAGCTATTTTCCTTTCAAGGTGGTCTTTTTAAGTTAAAATATTATGCTATTGAATAGAAACTGGTAATATTACCTTCTTTTTTTAATTTAGCAGGGTGGACAGAAAGATTCGGTTAAGTACTCTCCCTCTTCGACCTTACAAGGACAGGGATTTTTTTCACTTCATGCTGTACGTATGCCGCATATAGAACGGTAGGCAGAGGGAACCTAATAGTGTGTGACATTTCGTACCCCATTAAGACACTTCCGTTTACCAATTTCCGCTGAATTCTCGAAGCATTGCGTGTTGAGTGGCGCCGCGCAACGCCGCGCTTAGTTTCAGGGCGCGGAAATAAAAATATTTAATGACAGGGAAACGAAAATTATTATAATAGACTCTGATGGGAACGGAACTTACTACTGTAAAGTTTACAGTCAGACGCTGTCCCATTGTTCTACGATGACAAAGTTTCAATTTTTTTCCAGTTTCACGCTGTATCACGCATATTAAGCATAAGGAACCTGGGAACCTAGTGTTAAGGCACTACGTTCCTCATTTTCACCTACATTTCGAGACATTACGAGTTAAAACGGCAGAATTCAACGCCGCACTTTTACACAAATATTTATTTTTATAATTACAGGTTTATTCTTTAAAAAAAAAAGCTTTATATTAAATATAATGCCATCAAACGTTAATTAGTAGTTATGAAACACAAAGCAATATAAACAAATGAAAGAAATTGATGAAATGGCAACAAATGAAAAGGCTGTTTTTTGTTTAATTCTATTATTGTTCACAAGAGGTGAATTCGGAAATAAGTTTTTTGTATGATTACATGTTTTTGGAAAATGAGTGAAGCTTACGATAATACTTACTATAAAAGTTATTTTTGTAGCTTCTCCCTGTATACTACATATAGTAGGATCATCAGATGGAATGATCTATATTAAGACCCCCCTCCCCCTTCCTCTCAATTTTCGATACATTGTTTGTTAATGGGCGGAACTCAACGCCGCGCTACGCCCCTGAGCCACGACGACTTGTGTTTAGATTATTACACTGTACATAATATACTATTAAAGAAATATTATTTAAAGCTATAATAGACGAGCTATTGGTACTCGAGACAAACCTTCGTGGTTTTTTGTAGTACCTTTAATAATGTTGAAATATATTTGTATGTATAATGATAGTAATAAATAAATAAATAAATATATATATAGTCCAGGCGAGCAAAGTCGCGCGCGGAACACTAGTAGTATCTAAACAAGACATTTTAAATTAACACAGTCTTGAGAAACCACGACTCAATTTTGTCTAACAAAGTATATTTCATGTAAAACAAGCGCAAATTAATTTGTAATTTCATCCTCTTCTAAGAAAATTACATTACTAAATTAAATTCTTCATCCTCTAAATAAATAAAAAATATTTTTTTTCGAGGACTTTCTCTAGTAAATGTCAAAATTCTTGTTTATTATTAGAAAAATGAGGGAATTCTTGTAGCAACACAAGTTATAAGTATATAGAATTTCACATTTCACGCAACTTACAAAATAGGCTGTGAAAATATCCACCCGAAATCAAAATACTGTCCATTGTATAACGTAACTGAACGCCGCGCTATGCATTTCCAGGGATAAACAAGTCACGAAATTCTCTTTCTAATTTACCTTATATCCACTTTTAGTTACTTTATTATTATATTTTTTTAACTATACGTATTACGTATATCTTATATAAAGTAGAGTAAGGAACCCGATGTTAAAATACACTATTTCCCACGCATTGCTTAATTTTTCGAGATATTCCATATTAACTGGTGAAACTGAACACCACGAATTGTCTTGTTATCAGATCGAAGCAATGAATACAGATCAGTTCCCCCAACAGAAATGGAACCCAAAACAATCGCGACGCAGACGCGGTCCCACCGGCACGGCACCAGAGCGTGGCGAGGGCATGTTAATTATTTGACATGTCAAAGCGTACGTGCTCGATGAAAACCGCGACTATAATTCACATATTGGTTGCCTGTTAAATAATTATATGAGAATGGTTACAATTACTGGTTTGATTCATACAAACATTATAATATTTAATAAATAGAATATAACAGCTTTATAATTGTTATATTTATCTGTTTTTTTTATTTATCTGTTTTTTTTTACTATTTTCTTATATGTGCAATAAAGAATATAATAATAATAATATTTTATTCCCATAAATATTTTCATCGATTTAATAATGGAGTTCTGGACATTACCATTTGTTCTGGGATTGCCTGTTGAGTAATGCTTTAAACTCTTTTTATTTTCATTTTCACTTTTCTCTGGTAGGACCAAGCGCGGCGTTTAGTTCCACTAATCAACACGGAACGCCTCGAATTCGGGAAATGGAAACTCTCTCTCTATCTATCTGCTGTATGTAAGAGAAAGGGTAAAGCAGCAGCTCGAATATTTAAAATCTTGTCATAACGACGCCAATGGTTATAAAAAGCCATTACAAAGTTTCCAACATCGTCTATCTGTCATAAACTTTTTTTTTACTCAATTTGAATATGTTAGTTGAAATTTACATACAATTCTGTATAGTGGTTGAATATTTTAAAATTTTTCTTCGGATATTTCTTTATTATTTCAAGTTACGTAGCCACTTGCAGCTGGAAGGAGTGGATTTTATTTTTGATTTATAGTAAAAATATTTTAAGGTTTGTTTTTATTTTCTCGCTCTGGTAATGAAACGAAGCGCGGCGCTTCGTCCTGTTACTTAAGCGAGGAAATTATAATAATGATTTCTCCCGAGTCAGCATCGAACCTACAACCATCATGACGATCCTCAACTGTCATCCACTGTGCTCAAACGGCCTCAATATTTCTTAATAAAACGTATAAAATAAACGTTACCACTTTAAACACAGACGGTTTTATTGCGTGAACAATTATGCGTGCTCACGCTGTCGTGCCTCATCCGACTGAGGCGACGCGAAATGTGGCTTTCTGTGTATATTATATATGAATTTAAATTAATTATACCTAGCAAAGCTATTGTGCCGCAGTGGCACAGTGTCTAACTGCATACGCAACGGATGTGGGTTCAATTATTGAGCTACTCGTGAAAATTAATTATTTTTAATTGCTCGCTCAGGTATGAAGAAAAGAGTTGCGTTATGTTTCGCCATCATTACACAATGCCACTAAAATCGGGCGTTACGTAGGAGAAAACAGAGTGTTTTAACAATAGCTTTCCTCGGTTTTCTCTACCAAATGCGAGTTGCAGTGTAAATAAAAAAAAATGTTGAAAAAATTATGATGATTTATAATCGAGAAATTGTAATTATAGTTTCAATTTGATCTTTTTGAAAATTCAACGCCTCGTGTTGTGTACCAAGGAAAAACTATTATTGTTAACACTCCTGCAATTGGGAATCGAACTCACAACCGTCGTATTTACAGTTAGTCAGGTGCTGTACCACTGCGCCACGATGGTCTTACAACCTTCTTCACAAAAAAGATCACAAAAATCTCAAAAAGAAAAACGCAAAACATTCAATTACATTACAATCCGCTAACAAAAGAACAAAATCTAAATACACAAACGTACACACACACCTGTGTATATCTCTTAAATAAGCTATTTCAATAAAGTAAACCGATACGACCGCGTTGTGGGAGTTGGGATGAATCTTTGAGTGAACCCTCGAGAGGTATTGGTTACCGGAGGCTGTAAAAATAAAAGGAAAATCGCCCACTTAATGTATAGAGATGTCATTTTGTTTAGAGGAAGTTGGGGAATACTTATTTAAGAATATACACGAGTAAATTATTTTTGGTCCCACGCTTTACTTTTTTTTTAACAAAACAAAGCGCGACGTAGAGTTTCACCACTCATCGCGCAATGTGAAAATTTGGACAGAAAGTTTGAAAAAGTCGGAGTCTCTTAACACTAGAAATCCAAAATAAATACAGACAATTTAATTAACACATAGCTAGCAATTTTTGGTGGACGACCGGCATTCTCACGTGCGTTTGTGCGACTTAATTTGGGATCCTAAATGTTTTACATTTTAAATCTACAGTCGTAATTAAGGTTTGCTTTTGTAACGTATTATGAGAATCTCAGTTAATTTGTATTCGGATCCGGTTGCCCTTTTAAAAATTCTATTCTAGTCTATATTTTACTCATAAATGCGTTAGGTTTCGGCATCCGTGCGTCACCGTGCGGTCTGCACGGTTTTAATATAATTCTTTATAATATTTATATACTTATTTTAAGTGTATCCCACATATAACAGGGTAGGCAGAGGGAACCTGGGAACCTAGTGTGTGTTACAGTCTAGCACCTCCGGCACCACGACTGATCTTTATATGTTTGTTTCAGTATATAATCTTTATTATTATAAAACATGCTTTCTAAGATATTTGGACACGGACAAGCAGGAGGAGGAGAAGGAAGACTCAGTAATCCTTGATTAGTCATCGCTACAGTCTCTGTAGAGATACGGAGATGCTAACAATATAAATAACTTACGAATGTATAAGAATTTCAACACAACTTGACGAAAACGTATGGCCTAGTGGTCAGACAGAGCGCTTGGACGGTTTCCAAGAGGAGTGGTTTCAATGTCTGGAAATGACAGGAAAATTTCATATGTCTGGAAATGACAGGAAAATGTCCAGTTATGTTATCTAAATAAGTATCCTTCCAAGATTTTTAAGTCCTTTTTTGTTACCATGAGCTCATTCTCATTAAGGCCCAGAAGTTAATGTTCAATTTATTAGACACCAAGATATCACCACCCCACAAGTGGCGTTGAATACAAATGAACTAAGTCCCAATAAAAGTTTGAGAGCCATTCGTACATTTTAGGAAAGCTCAATCTGTTTTTTTTCCTCTAAAATTCAAATTTCTATATTAGCATATCGTATCCAGTGACCTGATTTTTTCTCGCAATTTACGCCACATTGCTTTTGAAATATTAAAAATCATATCAAGGTTCAAGTAAAAAATAAATTTCTCGCATATGTCTCTGATTATAACCGCGACGGTTATGGGTTCGACTCCCATTCGAGGTTCATACAAATGAACTGTTTTCATATCCGCGCCCTGGTAAAAAACAAAACGCAGCGTTAGGTTCCGCCAGTCATCGCGCAATGTCTCGAATATAGGGCAGTGCGTTCGGGACAGAGTATTATAATATTAGGTTCGATATCCTGCTATATGGAAAAAATGTAAAGTTGTCTTTTTTTAGTTGTCATGGTACCTACTACTAAAATAAGAATAGAGTTAACACACAATGTTTTGACAAAAAAATTGAAATGAAAATAAAAAAATACAAGCTATTTGAAACAAAAACTTCAATTTCATCCGAATAAGTGGAATTCGAATACAATTTGGGTTTCATGTTAAAAGTTACTCTTAATTACTTTTTTATAGTAGTAGTGTTTTAATAAAAATTAAAAGCTTTTAAAATTACTTTTGCTAACGATACTTGAAATGGATCGTTTGCTTTAACTGCTGGTATAGTGGAATAGTTTAAATCGAACTTTGGTTGTATCTTTTTGGCAGAATTGAGCATAAACAAAAGAGGCCAGTCTTGGCGCAGGGGCACGAGGTATGACTATAAACGCGACTGGTTGTGGGTTCGATTCCCACTCGAGGAAATGAAATATTGATTTCCATTTCTTCGCTCTGGTCTCGAGATGCCTCCGTGAGGGAAGCGGAGTGTCTTAACACTAAGTTACTGCATACCCTGCTGTATGCGGGAGATATAATCTGATTTTATCAATAGAGATAGAAGACCGTTGTAGCGCAAGGGCAAAAGCGTGCGATTGTAAACGCGGTCGTTGCGGGTTCAATTTTTTCTTGGGGGAGTAATATTTATCATTTCATTTCCTTGCTCTGGTAACAATGCAAGGGTAGCGTTGAGTACCGCCAATCTACACGCACGGTTTCATAAATTCGGCGGAAATTTGGGAACGATTTCATTGAAACAATTAATTATTGAGTAGTGAAACTTAACGTCGCGCATGGTCTGCTTACTAGAGATAGAAAAATAAAAAAAAAACCATTTTGATAATCACAAATTGAGTGAGAATTGAACCCACTGATTTGAAACGGATAAATCAAATCTAAAAATAAAATACCTAGTTGAATCATAACTGGAAATCAAAATCATTGCATATAATATATATGTATATACATATAGACACGTTCGTCGTTCAGGCTGCGACGGCATCAAATACGAATCTTATATTGGAAAAGGCTTCGCTGCGGTATTGGGACGTGCCTGACTTGACGTAATGACATAGATTCAAATTCATTCGATAAATATGTTGTTTTATTCAATACTAGCGGACGCGCGCAGCTTCGCCTGCGGGTAATAGGGTAATAATACCCTTAGGGGTAAATTCTAATAAACTATGAAACACGTGTCCAATGAAATATTTTTAAGAGTCTCATTTTAAAATCTTATAAAAATCAGTGGCGATTTAGACTTTTCTAAACGAACTTTCAACCCCTTATTTGCACCCCTAGGGGATGAATTAAAATAAACCACGAAACATGTGTTCAATGAAATATTTTGAAAAGTCTAATTTTTGAATTTTATAAAAATCGCGATTCAAAGCTTTTCCATAAAAACTTTCAACCCCTTATTTGCACCCCTAGGGGATGAATTAAAATGAACCACGAAACATGTATTCAATTAAATATTTTTAAGAGTCTAAATTTCAAATTTTATAAAAATCGGTGGCGATTTATAGATTTTTCCATACAAACTTTCAACCCCTTATTTGCACTCTTAGGGGGTGAATTCTAGAAAACGATGAAACACACGTTCAATTAAATATTTTTAAAAGTCTGAATTTAAAATTTTATAAAAATCGATGGCCATTTAAGAACTTTTCCATACAAACTTTCAACCCCTTATTTGCACCCTTAGGGGAAGAATTCTAGAAAACCATGAAACATATGTTCAATTAAATATTTTTAAGAGTCTAAATATCAAATTTTATAAAAATCGGTGGCGATTTAAGAATTTTCCCATACAAACTTTCAACCCCTTATTTGCACCCTTAGGGGGTGAATTCTAGAAAACCATGAAACATATGTTCAATTAAATATTTTTAAGAGTCTAAATATCAAATTTTATAAAAATCGGTGGCGATTTAAGAATTTTCCCATACAAACTTTCAACCCCTTATTTGCACCCTTAGGGGGTGAATTCTAGAAAACCATGAAACATGTGTTTAATTATATACGTTTAAGAGTCTGAATTTCAAATTTTATAAAAATTGGTGACGATTTAAAAAAAACCTATACAAACTTTCAACCCCTTATTTGCACCCTTAGGGGGAGAATTCTAGAAAACGATGAAACACGTGTTCAATTAAATACTTTTAAAAATCTAAATTTCAAATTTTATAAAAATCGGTGCCGATTTAAATTTTTTTCCATACAAACTTTGAACCCCTATTTCACCCCTTTAGGGTTAAAATTTTTCAAAATCCCTTCTTAGTGGATGTCCAGATTACGAAAGTAAACTTTTGTCCAAATTTAACGTTTCTACCATCAGCGGTTACGGCTGTGCGTGCGTCTTACCTCAGTCAGTGAGGACAAGTCCTTTTATATATATAGATTATCATTGGAGATGTCATGTCCATGTCCAAAAGAGTAAAAAAAAAGAATAAACTTCGAATTAATATTTTTTAGCTTCACGGTATTGTGTATTCCGGTTTTAGCAGGGTAGGCTAAGGAACCGAATGTTAAAACTCCGTTCTTCATTTTCCTCCGAATTTTATGGGGCATTCCGTGTTGAGTAGCGGAGCTCAGTGGCCTTGTTGCCAGAGCGAAGATATGAAAATATTATTAAACAATAATTAATTCCCCCGACTGAGAATCGAATCCAGTCGCGTTTACAGTCGCACGCGTGTGACCACGCCATGACTGGCAGCATCATGAACTTAGTAATTTCGTTACTGATGTACAGACAAGACGAAATTTAGTTAAAGTTCTAATTTAGGTCTAAATGCTTCTCTAATTTAGTTGTCTAAAAGATTGAGACCGTCGCGGTTCAGCGGTACTATCAGTGTGTGAATGTAAACGCCACGGTTGAGGATTCCATTTTCTATAATGAATCCTAAATATGCTTATTTACGAAAAATGTCATATAAAGAAATCAACCCTACAACCTCTGTTTTACCATAACCAGTCACTAGACCACCAGCATAACCAACAAACTACCCAATTTATTCCAGAATAAATTGTAAATTCAACTTTTTCAAACTTTTGTATCGCCAAATATAAAAACTTTTAGATTTGTGTTCAACATTGTACGGTGTTTCACAGTGGCTGTGTCAACATTGATATTTTTCCTGTTTCAGTATACCGACGTATCTAGTGCTAGTGTATGAATTATTTATACGTATACATTTCATTACTTTTACCCTGTTTCGGTTACGTTTATTTATATTTTTTTTCTTTCTTTTTTTTAACTTCACATTGTCCCGCACTATCCTGCACATAGCAGGGTAGGCAGAGGGAACCTAGTGTTTAAGCACAAAGCTCTTACTACGTTCCGTCTTCTGGAGGCATCATTTTTTGACTCCGCACTTTATATTTTTACCAGAGCAAAGAAAATGACAATATTGAATATTTAATTTCCTCAAATAGGAATCGAACCCAAAATCTGTCGCGCTTACAGACGCACTCATATGCCCCTTCGCCACGATAGGCCTCAACTTAACCTTTATTACTTTTTAAAAATTCTACAAAATTACATATCTAAGCGCAAAAGTATATATATTTTTTTACCAAAATAAAAATGAAAATATAAATGAACCTATCGTAAAGTACTTGGAGTTGTTTCTGCAAATGGCAGGAAAATATCCAGTTATGTATGGTAGTGTGTGTGTACGAGTAGCTGCGACTGGCGTGGTCATTTTAATCATATAGCGCAAAGATATAGGTTCGATTTCCGTCTGTGTCCACCCACAGCAGGGTAGGCAGAGAGAACCTAGCATTAAGATACTCCCTTCCCCTTTTTTACGATTGAAATACTATCAAAGTACAATAATGAAAACTGTATTTCAACTTTCTGAGATTAGCACAAATTAAACCAATTGTGATAAAGAGACAAAAACTTAAAAAATCGTTGTTTTGGGTTCTGTTAGTTTTTCTCTTTCGTCTTCCATGTACAAACAGTTATTAGTTTCAATTTCACTCTAGTTTTACTATTCTGATAATATAAAAGGGAGTTAAGTACCGCCACTACGAATGAAGGAAGCAAATAGAAAATAAACGTACTATTAAAGCTTCTGTTAGTTATTACTTACTTGGTTATATAAAATCAGAAGTAGAACTAGGTAGGTTTCATATCAGTTCCTGTAACAATTAAATTAAAAACTTAAATACTTCCAAAAGTTTCACTAAAATATGTGTAGTATATGAATAAAATAATTGAATTATAAATGAATAAAAAAACCCGTCTACAAAAAGAACGCTACGCTTTGTCTTGTTACCCAGTGGAGGAAATGAAAATAACTCATTCCCCTGAGTGGGAATTGAACCCTTAAACGTAACGTTCACAATTATAAGCTGCTCTACCACGTCACGATGGCCTCGACGGTCATAAAAATAAACATTATCATTTTCTTTTAATAACATATGATTTTTTATAAGTGTTAAAACAACTTAAGTCAGATTACATACACTATCTAAAATGAAATCATAATATACAGAAAGAAATATCATAAATAGTTGTAAAAGACTCTCGAGGAGGAGACATTGAAAAATAATCCTCTTTCCAGTTCAAAGTAGGTTCAAAGAGGAAATTACGTGACATAATTAGTTTGGACGACCTCGCTGAAAAACTGTCTGGTACAGCAAAGAAGAAGTCTTGTATAGTATAGAAGTTGATTATTATCAGACAGTAACGTAAAGGCAAACATTTCAGATTCAATTTTGTTTTTTTAGGGTAGATAGAGGGAACCTAGTGTTAAGACACTCGGTTCTCCATTAAGACACTTCCGTTCCACGCTTTCCTCCGAATTCTTGAGGTATTGGGTGTTGAGTGGCGGAAATCAACGCAGCGCATTGCCTCATCACCAGAGCGAGAAAATGAAATAATTAAATATTTCATTCCCCGAACTGGCATCTAACCCACAACCGCCCCGTCTATAGTCACACGTTTACGCCATTGCACCACGGCGACCTCAATATTATATTTATAAAATAGATTTTATCTTCAAAACCAATCAAAGAAGGTGCATCCTGGGTATTTTATATTTTAAAGACACGTTGTGAACGTAAAAGAGAACATTTTAAAGATGATTTCCGCAAGCTACGCCACAAGTAAAGGAGATACGTTCTCTAGAGGATGCTTTTATTCCTAAGTTATCCTTAACTAGCGAAATGTTTAAGAAATCCTTTTAGAGAAACATTTAAAATAATAAAATTTAACAAGTTGCCTTCACGTTGCAGTGTGGCAATATATTATAGCAGAGATAACTTAGTGTTAAATCACTTCGTCTCTCACATTTCGCCAGAATCGAAATACACTGCATTGAGGGGACGAAATGATTGTTATTTTATTAATATTTTTAGCTTCATACTGTATCCCGCATATAGCAAGGTGAGCAGAGGGAACCAGGGAACNTTAATAACATATGATTTTTTATAAGTGTTAAAACAACTTAAGTCAGATTACATACACTATCTAAAATGAAATCATAATATACAGAAAGAAATATCATAAATAGTTGTAAAAGACTCTCGAGGAGGAGACATTGAAAAATAATCCTCTTTCCAGTTCAAAGTAGGTTCAAAGAGGAAATTACGTGACATAATTAGTTTGGACGACCTCGCTGAAAAACTGTCTGGTACAGCAAAGAAGTAGTCTTGTATAGTATAGAAGTTGATTATTATCAGACAGTAACGTAAAGGCAAACATTTCGGATTCAATTTTGTTTTTTTAGGGTAGATAGAGGGAACCTAGTGTTAAGACACTCGGTTCTCCATTAAGACACTTCCGTTCCACGCTTTGATCCGAATTCTTGAGGTATTGGGTGTTGAGTGGCGGAACTCAACGCAGCGAATTGCCTCATCACCAGAGCGAGAAAATGAAAATATAAAATATTTCATTCCCCGCGCTGGCATCTAACCTACAACCGCCCCGTCTATAGTCGCATGTTTACGCCATTGCACCACGACGACCTCATCAATATTATACTTATAAAATAGATTTTATCTTCAAAACCAATCAAAGAAGGTGCATCCTGGGTATTTTATATTTTAAAGACATGTTGTGAACGTAAAAGAGAACATTTTAAAGATAATTTCCGCGAGCTACGCCGCAAGTAAAGGATATACGATCTCTAGAGGATGCCTTTATTCCTAAGTTATCCTTAACTAGCGAAATGTTTAAGAAATCCTTTTAGAGAAACATTTAAAATAATAAAATTTAACAAATTGCCTTCACGTTGCAGTGTGGTAATATATTATAGCAGAGGTACTCGTAGCTTAGTGTTAGATCACTTCGTTTCTCACTTTCTGCCAGAATCGAAACACTGTTTCTTGAATGGTGGAAATGGCGGTTATTTTATTAATCTTTCTAGCTTGGCGCATATAGCAAGGTGGATAGAGGGGACCACGGAACTTTATGCTAAGACCCTTCGTAAGTTCTACGGCGCTGTTTGCCACCTTCCTACGTTCTGCCACAGGGTCTGCCTTCCTGCTCAACCGATTTTAGCAAACACCAAGAGGAAGCAGATTAATGATAAGGATTTTAGGATGTCAAATGATAATAATAATTATCCAAATATTAATAATTATCTTAGGATCATTAGGATCCTCAAAAAAGAGGATAGAAAAATGAATATGCAGTCTGTTGTTATTTGTTTACGAAGCGCACAATGCATTTAGTGCAGTTAAATGCTAATTCTGAGTCGAACAGTTAAACAAAAGTTTATTATATTTAGCTTCCTTCAGCGATCCCTTCGCAAATAGTTCTTGGCGTTGGTTCGTGGCTTGTGTGTGTGTATCATACTGACGTTACTGAGAATGTTACCAAAATACTATGTGAACTAATTACTGAATGTTTACTTTGTTAAAATTCAGTATTGCTAGTCGATTCATTATAAGTCTGGAGCAGCGTCGCGGCACAGAGGTAGGATGGGATTGTAAACGCGACGGTTGGGAATACGATTCCCACTCGGGGTAATGAAATATTGAATACTTTCGTTTTATCGGTCTGGTAGCGAGGCAAAACGCAGCGTTTAGTTCCGCCACTCAACACGCAATGCCTACTGAATTCGACGGAAAGTGAGGAACGGATGTGTTTTAATGAGAACAGAGTATCTTAACACTAGGTTCCCAAGTTCCCTCTGCCTATTCAACTAAGTGTGGGATACAGCGTAAAACTAAAAAAACAAAAAAGATTTTCTTTTAAGTTGATATTGTTGATGGTAAATAAAAAAATAATTAAACTTTTTCTAAGTTTAAAAATTAAAAATTCGATAGGATATTAAAAAACTAAAAAATATAAGTCTTCATTAGTTTCATGGCTATTTAAATATTAGCTTCTATTAGATAGCGTCGTCTCTATAAACTTTTCAATTGGTTGTGCAGAGTAATGAAAATAAATCTTAAGAAATTTGAAGAACATCGTGGTGCAGGAGCACAAGTGTGCGACTGTAAACCCACAGGTTGTGGGTTCGATAACTACCGATTGGAGAAAATGAAATACTTAATATATTTATTTGTTCATTTGCTCATTTCTTTTTTGCTTAACGCTGTATGCCACACAAACAGGGTATGCAGAGGGAACCTGGGAACCTAGTTTTAGGGCGTCCTTTCCGCCAAATTCTGGAGGAATTGTGTTAAAGGCGGAACTCAACGCCGCGCTCTGCCACATTGCCAAAGCGAGGAAACAAAATGTGTTTAAAATCGCACGCTTGTGGGAACTAGTCGCACCAGTAATAACTGGTCTCAATGCTATTTATACAAATCAATAAAGCGGAAGCTCTCTGTTTATTCCGTTAGATGCGGAAGATGCGTTAAAATAACTAAAAGAACCTATTTCTACTTTTTCCAACATAGCGGATAGGCGTAACTAAACGTCTAGGTTCGTATTGTTACTAAATAAACAAAAAAAAGATTCCTCCGAATGAGAATCGAATCCACAACCTTTGCATTCACAATCACGGTAGCCTTGTAAATTTTATTATTCATTCCACTACACTAACTGTATACTAACCAGCTTTCCTGTTTTATAAAGTTTGCCCATAACATATTTAGCGTTTGAGCTTTAAATGTCACCTTTTAGGGTTCGCAGGTACAACTTTGTTACGGACTATCTACTAAACTAAGTACTCGGTGTATGAAAATTGGAACTTCTACTATTAGCTTATGTTTTGTTTCATGTAGAGCGTGGATAGTGAATTTTGCTATTTGAATAGAATAGTTTTCATAGTTTCTATTTTTTGGGGATTTAATTATTGTGAGCATCGTGATACAGGACGTAAGTTCTATTTCCACTTTGGGAAGGAATTCTTATTTAGGTATCTCGCAGGGTATGCAGAGGGAAACTGGAAATCTAGTGGTAAGACACTCCGTCCCAATTAAGACACTTCTGTTCCTCAGTTTCGGCTGAATTCTGGAGACATTACGTCTTGTATTCTGGTGGAAATACCATAGCAAGGAAATTAAAGTTTTAAATATTTAATTTTCTTCAGTGGGCTTTGAACCCAAAACTTATTGCGTTTACCGTCGCACGCTCGTACTGGCCTCAGTGAATGAATTATCTAATATTTGCATTTCGTTCTGATAACTACTCTGGTAACAAAGCAGGGCGTTCTTATTTATGGTATTGCTTCCAAACAATCATGTTTTTAAAAATTGGCGAAAAGTCACGAGCGTAGTATTTTAACATTTTTTCCCTCTACCTGCTATATGCATATTTCAGTATGATATTTATTTCTTTGAGAGGAATCAAAAACTAATCCATGACACTGTGTATGACACATGTGACATACACAGTTTTTAGTTGTTTGTATATTGTCACGGAGGCAAAGCCGCGTGTAGGAACTAGTGTACGTATAAAATGATCGCATTCTATTACGAATATGGTCGAGCTTTAATAGGAATAGTTCGTGACCTAAGTAGGTCATATGCGATCGTGTCAGAATGTTCCTTAATTTAAATCTAGCTAGTTTCATTTCTTTTTTGGGATGAACTTTAAATATGGACACTGCTTGCTTCGCTTTTTTTCGCTTTAGCTTCGACTTTCCATCATAACAGGGGGAACGGTTGTGGGATCGATCATTACAAAAACAAGTTTAAAACGCGTATTTTAACACTATAAAAGTAATCAAAATTAATAGTGTACTTCCGGTTAACTTAGAATTTTTAATTTTGGCAGCTAGCATCTGCAGGTAGTACTTGTTCAGGAAAGAATCTAAAAACTATACATTTGTGGTTAAATCCTAAAAAATAATAGCCTTAAAAGGGAGGCAAAATTTTGTATTCAAGCCGCTAGTTCAAGAGAGGTATCAGATGAAAGGGCTCTGGCTAAGCTAAACCTGAATTTCATTATTTTATTTTATATTTTTGTACGGAACTCTCGGTGGGCGAGCCCGACTCGCGCTTGCCAATTTTTTTTAACGCCAAATTGATATTACGATTTAAATGAATCAAACCCACCAATATCGCATGTAGAGTCCCACTGTCCCACAGCGACCTCGTAAATAATGATAGCAAGCAATGTTTTAAAGGTTTCATTTGGAAAGACTCAAAGAATCAATACATAATATTATCTAGTAATTGAATACGTTGTTATTATATCAACAAACGATTTCTTTTGAATATACTTTTACACAATGTTTTTCTTGTTACATATTTGTTGTAATAGAGAATTGAATATAATTTTTATATAATTATATGTTACTTATTTTTTTGGCTTTACGCTGAAACACGCATGTAGCATGTAGAGGGAACCTGAGAAACTAGTGTTACGAGACTTTATTCCCAACTTTCTGTATACATCAAATAAATTCAATAATCCACAACTCTTTGTTTAAAACAGCCTTAGCATGCAAATTATTTTTGCAAAGTTTTGACAAGTATCATCTTTTAAAAACTTTGAGAAAGATCCGAATTATTAAAATAAGTTTGGAAGGAAATGCGACTAAAAGTTTGCTTAGAGTCTCTTAGCTATTTTATTAAAAAAGAAAGTATTTTATCTATCTTATTTAAAAACTAAAGTAAAGAGTGGAGTTCAGATAGTGGAGTCGATCGTTAAATATATAGTTATAGAAAACAAATGTAAGGATTATTTTGTTTTGTTACCACAGAAAAGAAATGAAAATATTTCTGTTTTTCAGTGAGACGTCACTGCGCCTCGACAGTCTCTATGAATATTCTCCATACTTTTCATTCAAGCGCTGTTTCCCACACATAGCAGGGCAGAGAGAGCCTGAGAACCTAGTGTTCAGGCACTCCGTTCCCCATTAAGACGTCACCAACTTTCTGCCAAATAGTAGCGTAACTAAACTTACTTTGTCCTGCTTTGCCTGCAAAATAAAATTTAATTCCCCCGAATGGAAATCGAACCACCGTACGAGTATGCCCCTGCGCCATAACGACCTCAAATATATAAATCATATTGAAATTCTCTACCAACACTCACCTAAACAAACTTTAAAAATAACTACTAAACTCATTTTGATAAAAATATTGTTTTACCATTAGAGAGACTAGGTACTAGGTAATTCAAGATTGTGAGCCATCAATAAAGAGGATCTATTAAAGTACACTTTACGATTGAAGTGTCTCGACAGCGTCTGGATATGATATAAAGTATAATGGTTTATTCGTTTTACTTATTTATTTTATGTCTTAGATATTATATTAGAGGTGGTCGTGGGGTTGTGGAACAGTGTGTAATTGTAAATGGGACTGTTGTGAGTTCGATTCCCAAAAGAAATAACTTTTTTCATTTCTTCGCTGTGACAAGATGACAAAGCGCACCTTTTAGTTCTACCACTCAATATGTAATGTTGGAAATAAGCCAGAAAGTGGACCGTTTACGCCGCCTAAGTGTCATAACACTCGTGAAGCGTGATGCTCAAAAAGTGATAAATATACTTAATTTCACTTCTTTGGGGGCACAAGTGTGCTTTCAACTGTTCGGTACCCACTCGAGGGAATAAATAAGACATTTAATATTTTTATTTCTTTGCTCTGATGTCGAGGTAAAGCGCGGTTGAGTTCAGACACTCAACTCGCAATGGCCAGCCAGAATTCGGTGGAAAATTGGGAACGGAGAGTTTTAACAAGATTCTCTCTCCCTACCTGATGCGTGCGAGATACAGCGTGAAGCTATAAAGTAGATGACAGTAATGAGAACTAATTGTTATGACGTCTATTCCACTACATCATAATGGCCTTACATAACAAACTATATATTAATAGACACCTAATAATTTTTATACTTCTCTTAACACTTTGTATGAACTCAGGTGTAGAGTCGTAAATATCACAATCTTGAATAAGCAATTCGTATTCGACTTTGAAAGTATGTACCTAGCTGTAATAAACAACATTTTCTGTTTGAGATCGTGACCCGAATTAAATGAATTTCTTCTCCATATTATTAAATATATAATATTATTTATATGTATATTATATATCTTGTGTGTTTGTCAACTTATTTCTCTCAAACGGCTGTACCGATTTGGATGAAATTTTGTGTGTATTTTTCATTCAGTTTTAAATTCACTTAAAAAACTATTTGGTGGCATTGAAGTTGGTGGGAATGAATCACTGAATAGCTTCATATATTACTTGTAAATCAAAAACATTTGATGTAAAACTCTAAAAGCTCAAGCTGAGCTATAAAACTATAGATAATATAGCAATTTCGGAATTCATTTCGCAAAAGTAGCGTATTTATTATTTATTATGATGCTGTTTTTCAGCTTTTGGCTTACCATAGGGCATATAGACATAGAGAGAACACAGTGCTAAAACACTATGTTCTCCACTTCCACTCCTTCTTACACTGGTTTCTCTCTTTATTATTATTACCCTGCTANAAGATTGTGAGCCATCAATAAAGAGGATCTATTAAAGTACACTTTACGATTGAAGTGTCTCGACAGCGTCTGGATATGATATAAAGTATAATGGTTTATTCGTTTTACTTATTTATTTTATGTCTTAGATATTATATTAGAGGTGGTCGTGGGGTTGTGGAACAGTGTGTAATTGCAAATGGGACTGTTGTGAGTTCGATTCCCAAAAGAAATAACTTTTTTCATTTCTTCGCTGTGATAAGATGACAAAGCACACCGTTTAGTTCTACCACTCAATATGTAATGTTGGAAATAAGGCAGAAAGTGGACCGCCTAAGTGTATTAACACTCGTGAAGCGTAATGCTCAAAAAGTGATAAATAATCTCACTTCTTTGAGGCCAACTTTGTGGGCAGAAGTGTGCTTTTAAGTGTCCGGTACCCACTGGAGGGAATAAATAAGACATTTAATATTTTTATTTCTTTGCTCTGATGTCGAGGTAAAGCGCGGTTGAGTTCAGACACTAAACTCGCAATGGCCAGCCAGAATTCGGTGGAAAATTGGGAACGGAGAGTCTTAACAAGATTCTCTCTCCCTACCTGATGCGTGCGAGATACAGCGTGAAGCTATAAAGCAGATGACAGTAATGAGAGCTAATTGTTATAACGTCTATTCCACTACATCATAATGGCCTTACATAACAAACTATATATTAATAGACACCTAACAATTTTTATACTTCTCTTAACACTTTGTATGAACTCAGGTGTGGACTCGTCAATATCACAATCTTGAATAAGCAATTCGTATTCGACTTTGCAAGTATGTACCTAGCTGTAATAAACAACATTTTCTGTTTGAGATTGTGACCTGAATTAAATGAATTTCTGCTCCATATTATTAAATATATAATATTATTTATATGTAGATTATATATCTTGTGTGTTTGTCAACTTATTTCTCTCAAACAGCTGTACTGATTTGGATGAAATTTTGTGTGTATTTTTCATTCAGTTTTTAGATCACTTAAAAACCTACTTGGTGGCATTGAAGTTGGTGGGAATAAAGCACTGAATACCTACATATATATTAGTTGAAAATCAGAAACATCTCATATAATACTCTAAAAAACAAGCTAAGCTATAAAAATATGGATAATATAGCACTTTCGGAATTCAATTCGCAAAAATTGTATATTTATTGTTAATTATGATGCTGTTTTTGAACTTTTGGCTTACCATAGGGCGTAGAGACAGAAAGAACACACTGTTAAGACACTCTGTTCCCCACTTTTTTATTAACACTGGATTCTTTCTTTATTATTATTACCCTGCTATACGTACAATAATCATTAAGTACGCTATAACAACTCTGTTATTTTAATTGAAAACAAACAAGCTATGTATATGGAAATGGTAATCCATATTTATTTTTGAATATTGGAAACATATTCATTTAACTTATTGTTTGTGCTTGTATTGATATATCGTATAAATATACTTACGTTTTCATTTTTCTAAAGTAAGAAGTCGTAGCTCTTGAAAGCGAAAAAGTAATTTTTACATAATAATATTTAAACCTGTTACTCATCACGCAAAACATGGCATTGGATTCCACAACAAGCAGTACCTCCAGAATTTATCGGAAAATGGAGTATAGAGTGTCTTAACACTAGGTTCCCGTATTCCCCATGCCTATCCTGCTATAAGCGGGATGAAACGTGAAGCTACTCTTAATAATAAAATTTATGCAATTATACCCATTTTTGCTCTTTGAACTTTCTCCTTGAGTTTTATATACTTTTATTGCTCTATCTTATTCAATCTCGTTTAATCATTTGCTAAGCTTTTTATAATGCCTTTAAAAAGCTTGATGTCTGTTGAAAAGCACCTGCCTTTTTCATAATTCAATGGAACGTTAAATCTTTGTTATAGCTTAGTAGTTAAAATTGTAATATTAAAATGATAGTTGAGAGCAGTCGTGGCGAAGGGGCATTAGCTTGCGACTGTAAACGCGATAGCACAACCGAGGCAAAGCGAAGTGTTCAAATTTGGCTTCTCAACACGCAATTTCTCCAGAATTAAGCCGAAAATGGCAAATGGAAGAAAAAGATCTGGGAAATGGAGAAGAATGGGAAATTTAGAAGAATGGAAAGAATCTTAGTGGGTACAGAGTGTCTTAACATCAAGGTTCCCAGGTTCCCTCTACCTACTCTGTGTGTGGCCTACGATGTAAGATTTTTTTTTCGTATCGAATCCACGACTATCGCTTCTCATGTCTTCAAGCCACACTTTCTCGACGACAGTGAAATATTTAAATTAAACATGGGTAAGTAAGTGTGTTTTAGAATTATTATAACAATTTATCATTCTGTCCGTCTGTCCCGATAGTAGCGTTAAGACGTATGTAATTAATCTTTCTCAAATTGGTGGGTGAAGCATTTTAGCGTAAGGGTAAGAACGGCACATTATTTTGTAGGAACGTTGAAATTTACTTACAAATTCCTTAGGTTTCCGTAGGTGCCTTAAATATCATCTAGTAAGAAGACAAAACACAAGAAATCTCCTCGGCCTAGTAAGAAGGCAAAGCACGGCGTTGAGTACCGCCACTTAGCACGCGTTATCTGCAAAATTAACGAAGCGTAAATAACGAAGTTGAGGCCAGTCACGACGTAGGGGGACAAGCAAGCTGTGAGCACGACAGGCAGCGGCTTCGATCCCTAGTCGCGGCGATGAAATAATTAATATTTTTACTTCCTCGCTCTAGTACGCAATGCCTCCAGAATTCGGATCGAAAATGGGGAATGGAGTGTACACTTGGTTCCCTCTATCTACCCTGCTTTGTCTATCAACAGAATAGTACCAAAAACAATAGTGCCACCCCACAAATATAATTTGAGAGTGAAGTTTGAAATATTCAGCTATTATATTAATATCGGGCTATTATTTCAACTAAAATTATTCTATATAACATTGGAGACGGTTCCTGAAGTGGTTTTCAGCGTCTGACAGACGAATAGTCTAAAATTGTTAAAGGGTTGGAAATGGGTCGAGTGGGGTACTTGAATGAATTTTAGAAAATAATTTTAAAGACAGGAAGCAATTTGCTTTGTGTGCTTAGGACTAGACATAAATAATCTTGGGTTATGATAGTAAACAGAATTAAGTACATATATCTAGTGCCATTTTACATAAGTAGCTTTGCGGTTTACTTAACTCAACGCTAGGCTTTATCTTACCAGAAAGGAGAAACGAATTCCCTTTAAATCATTGCACAGAGAAACAAGCCCGTGACTGTTGATAAGACGGTTGTTCTGACGGAGTTCGATTCCCACTCGAGGAGATGAAATATCTCATATTTTCATTTCCTTGCTCTGGTAACGTGGCATATCGTGACGTTGAGTCCTCCAGAATTTGATCTGAATATCATAACACTACGTTCTCAGAATTCCTCTACCTACCCTGCTATTTACGAGATACAGTATAAAGCTAAAAAAAAACTTAATTATTATTAAGTTTTTTTTAAAAGATTCCTTTACAGATATATTTTATCCTCGTTTCACTATTCTCAAACGAAGGAGACACCAATATCCTTAAACTTTATACCCTATAAAACGAATGAGAAAAGAACCTACTCGTAGCATCATCGAAATAGCTCATCCAATTGTCCCAATGTCTGATTGAATTGTTTCTTCAGACTTTATTAAGTGAGAATTTCTGGCAAATTTTATAGAGAATATCTTATTACATTATCGACTAAAGGATTGATGCAAGCTATTTTATACATAGGCCTATGTTGAAGAGGTGTTTGAATAATGCAGATAATATATGTTTTTCTGTCTTTTCATCTTTACGCTGTATCGCGCACACAGCAGGGTAGGCAGAGGTTACCTAGTGTTATGACACTCTGTTCCCCACCATCCGCCGATTTTTTTTCAGAAACATAAGCTACGATACAAAAAAATATTATTAAATTCCATTAATAATTGGCTGAGTAATTGTATAACATACATACAATATAAAAACGTACAGTCAAATTAATAACCTCGTCTATTTGAAGTCGGTCAAAATTTAGTACTATTCACACGATCGATTTTACGATATTCTGTACAGTATAGTTCGATTTGGCCTAACAACCCAATTTCCTCCAGCCTTTATTAAGAATTCAGATGCTGCGGGCTGGAACTACTAAATAAAACACTGTATGCACTAAACGACATCATGGTGCAGTGGGAAAATGCCTAAATATAGCGATGGTTCTGGGTTCAATTACGAAGTCATTGTTCTTAGCTTCACGACTTAAACATGGGAACCGTTCTTCTCTTTTCTCCAAATTCTGGAGACATTACTTGTTGAGTGGCGGAACTTAACGCCGCGCTTTACCTAAGTGAGGAAATGAAAAGTGGAAATAGAATTCACGACTTGTCGCGTTTATAGTCGCAAGTTTATACCCTGCGTTGCGATCGGCCTGACTGACTACTGTTCAGCATTAAAATACACTTTAGTCCAGTGTAAAAGTTCCCGAGATAAGTGTTTTCATCAAGCAAACTCTTCCTCACACCACACCTCGTTTAAACTATAAAATTATACAAACGTAATATATACCTATTATATATGAACAAGTAATAGCATCACGTAGCACATTGAACATATTGACATATCGAAACTAAAACTAGGAAATATTGGGAATTGATAAACAAATGGCTGTGATTTGAGAATTTTCGTTTGTATTTGATAGATTCTAGACGTATTTTACTGTTATGTCCTATTTTATCTATTTTTCCGGACCGGCAGTTAGCCTTGGTAGAAGAGTTGGCAAGTTGCTTCCATGATACCCTGTCTTCAGTCTGCCTTAAAACGTCAGTTATGAGGAATCCATTAATCTCTTCTAAGGTGTCAGAACTAGAGCGTTTATAGCATGTGAGTTAACTCATATGCTTCTATCGATCTAATCTAAAATACCTACAGCTAGAACTACTTCGGGTGATTAGAATGTGTCATAGAAAATCTGAGCTTTGTTCTTAAGATTAGCTCGTCCAACCAAACAAACTCTGCTGTTTTATAATATTACAAGTTTAATACTAATTTTACTGGCGGTTTCATCCGTGTAATTTCGTGCAATTATTTCAACGGCTGCTAAAAATGATGCCAGTCGGAAATACCAGTCGTGAGAAAGGAACAAAAGCGTATGTCTGTAAACACGACAGGTTGTGGGTTCGATTCCCACTCGAGGGAATTAAATATTTAATAGTTTCTATTTATCGCTCTGGTGTCTAGGCAAAGCGCGGAGTTAGTTCCTACAATCAACAAGCAACGCCTCCAGAATTCGGCGGAAAGTGGTGAGCGGAGTGTCTTAACACTAAGCTCTCTTTGTCTAACCTGCTTTAATCGGGATAAATAAAACTAGAAAAAAATAAGTAGACATACTAATAATAATATATGAAGGTTGATAATGTTTACACACTTAAGTTATTGGTCGTTAAGAGGGTAATATTGGAACTTTTACATCAAAATATTGATATAGAGCACTTAAGCGTGGAATGTATATTTTATGTAAACTCGATGAATTGAGATTCAAATTTTATTATGTAAATTTGTAAATGTAAAGTATTTTGTGAATATAATTAAATTAGAGAAAAACAACAAAAATAATAGCGAGAGGAAAAGAAGGTGCTGAATGTTCTTAATTATATCATCAAAATGTAACACGCTTTTTATCTTATCTTATCCTATATCTTATAAAACAAAGTCGCTTTTCGTGTCTGTCTGTTGTTTCTAACTCTTCTTCTTCTAAACCANATTGCGCTTATAGACGCGCGCGGCGAGGGGGAGGACGAGGCCTACATTTTATTTTAAATAAACTTTTTCAATATACAATC
Source organism: Heliconius cydno galanthus (assembly GCA_036379175.1). Lineage (NCBI taxonomy): Eukaryota > Metazoa > Arthropoda > Insecta > Lepidoptera > Nymphalidae > Heliconius > Heliconius cydno. The sequence goes on along the minus strand of JAKRZM010000937.1, from coordinate 590,105 downwards.
TGCATAAAGGATATAATCATATTACTTTGTACCCCTGTAACGTACTTTTATTATTTTTATCTCATCCACCACATCAACGTAATATGACGAGGTTTTAAATTTAAATTTAAAATTACTTTCTTTATGAAAGATAAGCAACATTTATTTAAAGCTCTGATAGAAACTGTTATTAAAATATGAAAATATATTGTTAAGATAATCACTTTTGTCTTTGTTCTCTAAATAAATTATTTATTATAGTGACAATCCTAATAACCTGGAAACCCCTAATTCCCAATTCTAATTTCCACCGGATTCTGGAGACTACACGAACGAATTACCTCGATTCGGAATCAAACTCCTTAGCTAAATATGATGACAATCCTGTAAATTTAAAACAAGCATCCCGTACAAAACCCTAAGTTTCTTGTAGGTTTTCATTTATTATTTTAAGACTTAAAAGCTAATGGACTATGAAAGTTACAACGTCCGAACAAAATTTTCTGTTTTCCCTCACAACAAGTGTTTAGTGGAGGGAGCAATTTGCTAAAGGTCATGCTACAAAAGCTGTCGTTTTAGCTTTGACTAACAGATTGTTAGCAGAAGTTACAAGTCAGTTGAGGTGATCTAAAGGGTGCAATTTTGTTGTCGAATTTAACATGCAACTCTTCTAACATCTCCAATTTCTATTTTTTTAGGATAGAGAAGTGAAGTTCCGCAGTTCCGCTCAATACGCAATATCTCAAATATTGCGTATTGCAGAGACGAGATAGTGTCAAGATATTCTTGACACTATCTCGTCTCCGTCTACTTTGCTATATCCGGGATGAAGCGTGATGCTTTGTATTTCTTTAAGTGTATGTTCATATTAAATTATTTTGTAGACGTTAAAGTAATAGGGGGGTAAAAAAAATTGTCTTACCCTCAAGTAGAGATCAAAGTTTCAAATATTGCATTGACATTCTTTCTGTTGTTAGAAATAGGAGGAAATGAAAATACTTCATTTCATCATCGTCATCATCAAATCAGCCCGTTCGGGTCTACTGCTAGACATAGGCCTCCCCCAGAGAGCTCCCGATGCCGATATTAATTTATCGGTGTAGTACCGAACCCACAACCATCGTATTTACAGTCAAATGCTACCATTACGCCATGAAGACCTGCAATACAAAAAAAAATCATAATCTCGAAACAGAAACTCGATTACACTTGTAAATTGTACCATAGATTGCAGAACGACAGCTAATTAATGATAGCGCTATAGAAAGAAAAGTAAAACATTGTTTCAGCGGAATGTCTATGAAACATAATTAGCGACACGCAACCCTTTGTGCCTACAAGACTGCGCTCGTACTGTTTTGTTCGATATAATGAATTTTGAAGTATAAATCAAGGACGTTTACGCTATCATGGCGCAGTGGATAGAATGATTACTTTAGTAATCAGTTCAATCTCGATTAGAAAGATACATAATTTCAACATTCGACTTATAATGACTTAGTTGTGCCGCGACGGTTGTCGGATCGATTCACATCAGCGATAGTAAAACATTTATTAACTTTATTTCCCCGCTTTGGTTACGGAGCAAAGCGCCGTGATAAGTTTCTCAATAAGCAATACCTCGAGAATTCGGCGGAAAATGGGGAGCCTAAGTATATTAATACTAGATTTCAAGGTTCCCTCTGCCTAACCTGCTATGTACGGGATATAGCGTGAAATTAAATAAAACATAAATGCTAATATGTATATTTGTTTAACCTACCCATAAATAATTCCTAAAGCCTCTTTTACAATAATTGAAAAGTTTTGGTTAATCTGTACAGTAATTTTAACCTAAAGTAACAAAGCTTAACACACCCTTAGTGTGTTTTAATTAGTGATGTGTGGTAATAATAGATTTAAAATATACATTTTGATCATTTCAGAGAACTTACGATATACAGTAGGTTTTAATTGTTCAAATTACATAAAAGCGCTACAAAAACCTTACGCTACAAAAGCGTAGGCGCGTCGTTGAGCTCCGCCAACCTATACGCAATGTCTTATTTTTGGATGGAATACGGGGAACGAAATGTCTTGACACTAGGTCCTCCACTGTACAAGATTAGCCTACATTGTTAAATTAATAAGGACTATTCTATAGTTAGGTAAGTCACGATTTAAGAAAAGGAAAATGAAACATTTCTCTGAACTCATTTACTTATCTCTAATTGATAATTATTTTTATCAAACTCTTGAAAATAGTATGTTCCTTCAAACACTTTCGAAGAATGCTATAAAATAGTTTTATTTTTACTTTATTGAGGGTTCCGTACGAATTTCATGATTATATGTTGTAGAGTTTATAAAAGTTGATAAAGTAAAGTTTACAGGCATATGCATTCAATTCGTTTGAAAATACTACAAAACNCCCGACGTCTCATGAGTACATCTGCGAGTTCCCTGCATCGTCCGGTCAGAGAGCCAATATTCCACGTTGCAAAGCGGAGTTTCCGTCTGGGTACTAGCGTCTTTAGCCGTGCCCGTACATGACACGGTAGCCCTTGCCCACTTGTCGCAGGTGTAGGGCGATGTGCCTGCGCGTCGTTTTGCGGCGACGCCCTAGCCGTACCCAGTCTTTTGTTCTGTCGGTCCATTTAAGTGGCGGTTGGCGGTTTTTAAATGGAGCGACTGCCGTCTGACCTCCTAAACCCCTTTGTGGGGAAAAACCGAGGGGAGAGGAAAATAGAAGGGGTAGGATAGTTAAAAGGAGGGAGCTAAGGAAAAGAGGAGGGGAAGGGGGGGAGTTAGGACACCATTCTTACGGACTGGATGAGGATGTAAGGCGGCTCGAGGATCCGGGGTCGCGTACCCGTATGCCCACAACCAAATATCGGACAGATATTAGTCAGGACATCCTCTGGATGTAAGTAAGTATTATAGATTCTCACTATTTGTCAAATATCGTAATGGTGGTAGATCATTGGGAATTATCCTATAGGTTTCGATTAGACGACGAAGTTCATAGAATGCCGTGAAAACAGCACAAATGCTCGTATTTTATGATATTTGAAGTCAACACTTTGACTTACACTTTGCCTCTAAGGGACTGTACATTTGAATATTTCTCTATATGCGTTCTGGAGAAAAATATTTTGAATAGACAGACGGATAACAAATTGATCCTATACTATCCTATTTATTTTATTTTAAGTTTCGGAACCCTAAAAAGTATAACTATTTCAAGTGCTATTAGTACTAAGCAAGCACCACACACGACCCACTGCGTCACGTTAGTATCAACAAATAATATTTGCACGAACGCTTGACGACAGTGTCGGTACTCATTGAGGGGAGTTAATGAATAATAAATATTATTAATAGCGGTCTATATTTGGGGCACAGGATTTGAGTGTGAATGCGACAGTTGTAGACTCGACAGCTGGGGGCTATCAAGACAAGACAAAGCGTTGAGGTCCGCCACTCAACACCCAATGTCTCGGAAATCAAGCTAAAATTGGGAAATACAGTGACCATTAAGTTCCATGAATCTGTTGTATTTATTTACTTCCATTAGTTTTGCCAAACTAATGTCTTATTTTTATTTTTAGCTTTTAATGTAATTGTAGATTGTAAGCACGATCGGAGCAATGAAATATTTACATTAGCCTAATTTATCTTGACTTCACTCGGCATTGAGCTTAAACAAAGTACAGTGTTGAGTTCCACGATTTAACAGAAGAAAACAGAGAGCTTTGAATCACTCGGCTTACCGCGCCTTACAGGAAAAGCCGTGACGCTGAAGAAGAAAAGAAAAATCTTTTCCAGAAATTTAAAAAAATATATGAAAATTGACATCCAAACAAGAAAATTCTTTAACCGTTTTTATATTACATCATATTACTTCAGAAAATAACACAAAAAGGGGTTACCTATTGTGAAAAACTCTTAAGTATAGGATGGGAACAAACGTAAAAGTGAATTTTATGAGAAAAGTTAAATAGAGACTAACGGAAGTAACGGTGATCTTCAATAAGGAAATTACAATACTGCCTTGTTTTGAAACTTTTATATTGTGCCTGTTTTTGTTTCAAAATATTGTAGACAATTTTTTTAAGTATGACATATTTAGTGTCTAAACCCCACGAGGCAGTCGTGGCGCAGGAACAAAAATGTGTGATTACAACAATAACGATAATCGATAACGGGTTCGATTTCCTCCGAATAGGAACCCCTTCGCGTTGCTGGCTTACCTGTACCGTCGAAGAGAGAACCAGGGCACTCCGTCCTCTACTTTCCTCCGAACTCTCCAAGCATTAGTTGTTGAGTGCCGGAACTAAACGCCGCGCTATATCCTTTTACCAGAGCGACTAAAATGCAAAGTTTCCAGCATAATTAATGACAGACCAACTAAAACACGATAAAGCACTTATAACGTAGCACGATAACGTCCACAATTATTAAGCAAGACTGACAAGTTAAGCGCCTAAAGCTTGAAACTAATGGACTAGAGTGCTGTTTATATTTTTTTACTAGTTATCGTTCGCAACTTTGCTTGCATTCACCTAATGAATGTTAAATTGCACTAGTACATTTTTACTTCGAATACTGGTACTCTTTCTAGCGTTCTCTTTTATGTGTTCTCTTAATATGTAACACCTTTTTTTACTGTAAAATCTCTTTCGTTTTTTCTCCATTACAACATGACATTGGCAAAATGGAGGCTCAAATGGCACCTGCCAAATACTATAATCAAAGGAAAGAGCAGATTACTTAGAAATCCTATTTTTAGCTTTTAGCTTTTAGCTTCGCGCTGATTTCCACTATAGCTATAGCAGGATAAGCAGAGAGAACCCGGAAACCTGTGTTCAGTGGAGACACTTTTCACTGAATTCAGAAGTCGTTGTGAGTTCAATGTTGTATTTCAATGCCGAGCTTTGAGCCTCGTTACCAGAGCTATTAAATATTTAATTTCCTCCAGGACAAATCGAACCTACAACTTGTCCCTTAGGCTTCTGCGCCACGACTAGCCTCAAACAATATACTAATATAACAATAACCAATTTCCAAGCTTATTTCTTAAGCCTGTGATTTAGACATCAAAGGGTCATAAGTCCACGAACTCCGAAAACAATTGGTAACTTCAATATTCCTTAAAATTGGTCCTTTGGATGTACAAGTTAATTCAATAAAGTTTTTCATTCAATCTTGTATAATTATATATTTGAATTAACTTTTGTAAGAAGAAAACACTAGTGGTGTTTCGCACACATAGCAGATTAGACAGAGAGAAACTGGGAACCTAATATTAAGACACTCCGTTTCCCACTTTCCACTGGCTTTGCCTAAAGAGGAAAAGGCTAAATCGACAAAATGAAAATATTCAATTTCTTATTTCCTCAAGAGGGAATTGAACCCACAGCCACATTTACATCAACAACCTCAAAAGACATTCTCATATATAATTTAATAAATAATATACCTACGTATAATGAATAATATTTTCTCTATACAAATATTATCATCTCATCAAGAACATTTCTTTGTTAGTTATAGCAATTCATTTGACGTCATAAAAATCTTTGGCGTCTCGTCCACCACCGACCACCTATGGGTCGTAATTATTATAGCATCGTTGACATTCTCTTTTACTGCTATAGGAACATAAAAGTACGTATCTAATAGTAAATATTGTGTTTATCGACGTTAAATACAATATTTTCTTTTTTTGCTTTCACACGTTTCTTTTTTGTTATAGCGCCCTGGCACAAGCGTTCAACTGTTAACGTGGCCTCTGTGGGTTCGATTTCCACTTTAAGCACAGCTACCAGCTAACTAATGTCAAGCACTGCTTTAAGAATTCAGTGTTTCATTCCCAGGTTTCATCTGCCTACCCTGATACGTGCGGGATATCGTGTGAAGTAAAAATGATAATTTCCTTTATTTGAACTAGCCCCTATACCCACTTGTTATAAGAGTTAAAGGAAGCTATAAAAGAGAATAATTTATAGAGCAGAACAATTATTATAAATTATTGTAGTAATACAAATAGATAAATAAATATTAAAATACTTCGTTCGTCACTACCATATTTTCAAGTCATTGCATTACGAGTGGCGGAACTAAACGCTGGGAACTAAACAAATTAAATTCCCCAACCGGGAATCCAATTCACAAACGTCTCGCATCGCGTTACTTAAATGTTTACGTTCAATGATGCCTTGACGGTCTCGTTTTATATTATTTTATAAAAGTAAAATATCCATATTTCCAGCCTAATGCATTTATTTTATAACCTAGCACTAAAAGTGCTAACATTACTAACTAAAAACCGCATTTGTTAAAAGGATTTTATAGTGAAATAAAACAAAAGAGTTCATTTAAAATTTTACGTACTAATAAAACAGGTAAACCGTTAGTTAACTTAGAGATACTACATTTAAAAGGGTGATAGGTTCATAATTTACTGTTAACGCCACGGTTAGATTGTGGGTTCGATTACGAATCGAGGAAATTAATTATTTAATATTTTCATTAATTCGCTCATGATAACAAAACAAAACACGTGTGACGTACGTACACAGTGTGTTTACACTAAGTTCCCTCTATTTAAAAATCTTTCATATACCTAGTTTCAAAACCCGTCGACTTACGCTTTCCACCAAAATTCGGAACACTGCGTTCTTATTACTATTATTATTTATTAGTGGAGGAACTCAACGCTGTATTTTGTGGTGGCAGAGTGAGGATCGACAGCGATAGCTAGCTATAGACAGTTAACTATCCATATCAGCCTCCATGCGTCACGATGGCCTCATTACATTTGTGATTTAATTATTCCTCTGACCTGGTTCTACTGGACGCGGTGAGATTTATTACCAATCAAAGGATATGGCAAAATTTGATAACGGAGAAAACTATCTATTATAGCCGTCGTGGTGCAACAGCACTGTTTCTGACTGTAAAGGCGACTATTGTGGGTTCGATTCCACTCAGAGAATGTTTTTTTTTACTTAATTGATCTGGTAGCAAGACAGAGGACTGAGATTCGCTACTCAATATACAATTTCCCAAAAATTGGAGAAAGTGGGAGAACACAGTGTCTTACATGGAGGTTTTAGTGTGAAGCTAAAAATTTTCAAAAGAAACATAAAACCTCACCTGACTGAAAAATACAAATTATGTTTTTTTATTAACTAGGATGAACTTATTTAAAGTTGAATAATGCTTAACATTTCTTCAACAATCTGACAGAGATTTTAGTAATAAAGCTGGTCAATGAGAGTGAGACCCGCCTACCGAAGGTTCTGTAACAATTTCTTGATTGTAGTCTAAGGAAACGTGGCTTATAAAAATTTGCAGATGTGTGTACTCATTTTGTATGAAATGATAATATGTAGATAACATAAGTTTAGTTTTATCCGTAATACACCTATAAATATCAATTGTTAATTTAAAAATCATTGACTTAAAAGCTAATTTTTCTGTATTTTCAGCATTTAAATATAAGTTAATTTGATATCCCAATGTGATCTTGAGAAAAGTGGTATTAGCAAAAGGATATACAGACAAACCAACAGACAACCAAATGATCCTATGAAGGTTCCTTTTTAAGAGATACAGAATCCTAAAACGTGGGTAGATACCAAAAGTTTGGACAGAAATAGGGGATTTTTCTGAATCAACTTAATTATTCCATTCCAGAATTTCATTTGCTTCCTACAAAGATTGAGTAGCTTTGTATCTTTTAATGGTATAAATTACGCTATTGAAACTCAGTTTGGCCTAAAAGAGTTATGGTAGTGAGTTCTAAAATCATTTAGTTTTTCCGTTAGTCTATTTCCGCTAAGATACATGCGATGTCTCTAAGCAGTCTCTGTCAGACTGTGACCTTGATTCTCATTCAAGGGAAATAATTGTTTTTATTTTCTCGCTCCGGTAAGAAGACATAAAAAATTGTTAATTTAACAGCTTTTTGTTGAACACGGAGAAATAGAAGCAAAAAAAGAAGATTTTCCTAGCCCTCCCCAGCTATTACCACCACTATTCGCCTAAGCGGGGAGCGCAATATTTTAGTAATAAGTTTTCCCTCTTATACGCGGGATACAGCGTGAAGGTAAAACTATAAGAAACTTAAAAATATTCCCGCTATAGTTATAGAACATTTTAAGTGTCGCCCTGAACGAGCTGCCTTAAGTACAGCGCTTTAAACACCCCTTGATTTTTGTCGTAAATAGAAAGAAACAATGCCTTTTAATTGTATTGTACCTATACAATTTTATACTATATTTCTATAAAATACACTGCCTTGAAAATAATTGTATTAAAATATTAATATACTGTTTTTCAAGGAAATCGGACCAACTCATATTTTTTCTTAGCTGGGTACGCAGGGAGGACCCAGTGTTAAGGCACTCAGTTCCGTAAGCTCCATTTTTTTTCTAAAATGACGGATTTGAACGCCGCTATTTGTCATAATCAGTTGTCAGCATAAAATAATGTATCAGCACAGCAGCTACTGTAAGCGTGACGATTGCGGTTTCGATTCCCACTCGAGAGAATGAATAAAACATAAGAATTAAAGAAGTATACATTTTTTACGTTCCCGAGTCATAATCGGATATATTATGGACAAATAGGTGAAAATAAAATTTAAAAAAATGAACAAAGTCACCAACAAAATCTAGTACCTATAGTGCCATAAAATTCTCACAATTGCTCCCTTCACCACCTCGAGAGTTCCCCAAAAATCGATAGGACAAAGAAAGTATAATGTAACGTGACACATTGTCTTGTATCTTGAAATTCTGCTTACACTTACAACTAGGGATGAGCGTTGATCGATAATCGAACGCTGTATCACGCATATAACCGTGTAGGCCTGGGAACCTAGCGTCAAGACACTCCGTTTCCCATTTTCTGCCAATTTTAAGGCATTTCGTGTTGAGCGGCGAACCCAATGGTTACCAGTGCCAGGAAATGAAAATACTAAATATTTCATTTCCCGAGTGAGAATCGAACCCTCAACCGTCACATTTATAGTCGCACTTTATTACCTTTTATGCCTACGCCACGATCTCGCCTTTTCGCGGTGTTTTTTTTTACATAAAATTAAAATAAAGTCTTAACAAAAAAAACTTATTATAAGTATAAAAAAAGGCAAATAAATTACTTAAGAATTCTAATTTAATCTATCTAATTTTATGAAAACTTCAGAACGTAATATATAGAGATGGACGAAAACACTTCCTTAATGATGATATAATAATGGAATGGCATTCTAGCCCTCTTCTCGTTTCATTTATACATGGACAGACACGGACAGACCAGTGCGATTGTAAGTGCGACGGAGGAATGAAATATTATTTTCATGTCCTCTGGTAACGAGGCTTAGCGTGGCTGTGAGTACCGCCACTAAACACTCAATGCCTTCAGAATGCGCTAGAAAGTGGGAAAACCAAGTGTCTTGATAGGAACGTAATGTGTTTACACTAAAATTCCAGATCCCTCTGCCTACCCTAAGTGCGGGATAGAGCGTGAAGCAAAAAAAAATAAAATTAAATATTTATCGTATCATTCCCAACACTACTACTCTAAATTTTTGCTCTCAAGCACACACGAATTACACAGAAATAAGTACTTTAAGAGTTTTTGCATACATTATTCAGGTAAGGCAGGGGTCTTAGGAGATTGACGAAAGCCTTTCCACCCCAACGTGTAATCTTGCGCCTCATTTTATATTCAATTGTTCGTGACTCCGATAGATGCGTCCATTTACTCGTAATTTGGGGTTAAATTTCAAAATTTTCTGACATGTCGTTTAGTATTTCGTTGTTTTGTTTTATATGATTAGAGAAATCGTTGAGGCCAACTTAACCGTGCGAGTGTAACGCGACGGTTGTGGGTTCCATTCCCACTATGGGGTATGAAATATTTAATATTTTCATTTCCTAGCTTTGGCATCGAAATAAAAACGCGCTTTAGTTCCGTCACTCAACACAAAATGCCCCCAAAAATTCAGTGAAAAGTGGGGAGCGAAATTGTCTTTATGGAAACGGAGTGTCTTGACACTAGGTTCCCAAGTTCCCCCTGCCAACTCTGTTGTGTGCGTGATACAGTATGAATACAAACCTATAATTTACTAAAACTTCTTTCTACTACGCAACTTAAACTTCTGTTTTCAACTAGTTACATTCGCCAAAGTAAACAGGACCATTACTTCTTAAGTATTTTGCTCGTGCGTCTGTCGAGTCTCCCCTATCTAATGTACATAGAGCTAATATATTTATTTACCAAAAAAAAGTATACATTCGAAGTATATTCAAACAAAAATGTCAGTAACATGGGCAGCGTTCACGAATATTAATAGATTCATGAAAAATGACAGATTTTTTTCAGATTATAGCGTGAGATTAAAAAAAAATCTTTTCCCGCATTCCCGCTCAATTTATATATATAAAAAACATGTTATATGCAAATTGATTATTGTACTAGGAAAATTTGTTTTAGAAATGAAAAAATAAAATATATGAATATCTCTGTATATTACTTAAATGTTACAAATGTTTCTATTAAGATTCTTAGTCTAGTATCTTAACACCAGGTAGTATTGAGACACTCCGTTTCTTATTTGTGTTGAGAGGCGAATCTTAACGCCGCGGTATGTCTAGGTAACAAAAGAGAGAGGTTATGAAAATAATTCATAACCAGACATAAAAAAATATCAAAAAGAGCACATTCGTCATCACTCCAGTCAGTTCCTTTTGGTTTCAATCAATCCATTCGATCTATCATCGAATATGTTGAAAGAACACATACGTTTTAATTATAGTACTGTCTCTAAAAATAGCTTCTATTTGTTGAGTAGTTGAGATATGATGCAGGGGGTTGTCTGACTATAATGGCGATGATAGTGGGTTCGAAACCAATTTGGGGGGATTAAAGTACAGTGCTCCTCAGAGTACAATGTCCCATAACTATACAATGAATGGAAAACGGACTGTCTTTTGATTATCTCTATATGTAAAAGTAGTGTTAAAACACTCCGATTCCCACATTCATAAGATGATAAAATATTAAAATAAGATATATCCTTAACTAAGTGAAATATGGTAATGAAATTTCTCATATCATATGCTCATTGAATACATGAATGAGAAGTGGATTATGTAGTGATTAATCACTATATTTATTACATAGAGGCCGTGACACAGTGGGACAGCGTTAGAGTGTAAAAGAGACGGTTATGGATTTGTTTGTCACTCGGGAGATTGATTCATTTCCTCTCTCTGGTAATAAGACAAAATGCAGCTTTGAGTTCCGCCGTAAAGTAAGGAACAGAGTGTTTTGACACTAGGTTCTCACTGCCTTCACGCTTTAGGTGGGATACAATGTGAAGCAATTATTATGAATCTGGTTATCGTGGCACAAGCGAGCTATCTATGGCAGTATTGTATATTGATTGCTATATCTCATATAATTCTTTAGAAGGGCATTTGGATGGATCATCTTTGACAGTAGAAGTCCATATATAAGTAAAATATAAAATAATCAGAGTAAGACAAGCCTAGAGCTACGTCGGTACACACTTGTACCACTGCGCCGCCCAGCCTCACTACATGACTTGCCTACAATTATAATCTTGTAATTATATTTTTCTACGATATATATATTTATATTTTCATATACATATATATATGTATATTTAATTTAGTTGCCTTCTCGACATAGTCTAGCAATTCGTTTGAATTATACAACAACTGACGTATCTGACATTGTACAAACTTTACAAAGCAACATTTCAACTGTTTTTGAATACAAAAATCGTTATGTTGAAAATTTACATACGTCTAACTCAACGAGTCGTTCCGAATTCGTAAACAAAATTATTTATTGTTCAGCTTCACGCAGTAACCCGCGTAGCTCAGTGGGTAGATGAAACTAGAAATAAGGCAGTGGGTTCCGTTTATGAACCAATTTCGAGACATTGCGTGTTGAGTGGTAGAAATCAACGCCATGTCTGTCTTGTTAGCAGACATGGAAATTAATATAATTCATTTCTTCAAGTGAGAATCGAACCCCAAGACATAACGTCATTAAAGCGTCCGCACGTTGAGGACGGCCACATATGAAACGATAATTTCTGACAATATAGTTTTAGAGCACAGCAATATCTGAGACAGTGCTTATTAAGTGTCAAAACTTAACGCCGCGCGGTGTTTTATGTACCAAAGCAAGATTCATAGCTTCACGCTGTATCGTGCACAGAGCAGGGTAGGCAGAAGAAACCTGGGAAACTAACCTCAACCCAACGCCGAAAAGGGAACGATGAAATAAAAAAAATAAAAGTCAAATATTAAAAAAAGTAAAATATAAATATTTCATTTCCTCGAGTGAGAATCGAACCCGCCACTGCACTGTCGCGTTATTTTCACGTAATCAGATCATACTAGTACTACTCCTAGAAATGCCACAAATTATAGTTATTTGCAAAATTTTCTACCATTTTCTTCTAGCCTTTCATAAACCAACCCTTTCAATCATTGTAAGGCTAAGGTTTCTCTCGCGATAAGAAAGTCATTATAAAACAATCAAGTGGCGAATGAATCAGAAACTAGTGAATTAGTTACGTTATTTCCATTTTCCAAAAGATTTACGTTTACGTAATTTCCTTTTAACTAATTTGTTTTATAGGGTAGACTAGTTGAAGTCGATTGCGTTGCTTGCTAATAAGAACTTTTTTTTTTTTCTAGTGTTAAGATACTCCATTCCAATTGAGACACCTCTGTTCCCTACTTTCGGCCGAATTCTCAAGCTTTGCTTCATTGCTAGAGCGAGGAAATAAAAATATTTAACATTTCATTCCTCTCAGTGGGAATCGAACCCACAACCAACGCGTTTACTACAGAACGCTTGTGTGTACAATATATTTATATATGTCTAGCTTTTATCTTTGACTCCCATTCTGTGGTCAAATGATAATAACTAAGAGTTATGTATGACACATGAAATATTCCAAGTGTCCGAGTAACCCCGGCCGCAAGTATATAGGGTTGCAAATGTAGGGTTATATTTAAACTTGTTAAGACACCAGCATGAGACTGTTAATGCGACGGTTGTGGATTCGATTCCCACTCGAGGAATGAAATACTATATATAAGAAATAATATTGTTGGATGCATTTAATAACGGAATAGAACCAAAAATAATTTTTTTCTGTTACATGTTCGTTCGTTCACGTTAATCTCAGAAACGTATGACTGATTACATTGCCGTTTCCACTATTATTATATACTTTGGCAAGCTGTCTTTAGCATTTAGTGTTTGTTCTATTTCAATTGCTTTGAAAATAAATAAATAACTGAAACTGAATTTTTTTTTTTTACTTTAGTTGGATATATTGTTTTTAAAATAATATTATTGTTAGAAAATAAAAATAATGCAGATTAGTAAATTACTAATTATCTAGTTCAAGCGGATGAAGCCGCCAACGGTTTTCATTTTTTCGCTTTGGTAACGAGGCAAAGGCGGCGTTGAATTCCGCTACTCAACACGCAGTTTTCTATGACTTCCACGGAAACAGGGGAACCACTCGCCATACAGTGTAAAGCGAAAAAAATAAGGTAGGTATGTATAGGTACATACCTTCATTGTTCATATATATTTACCCCTCCTAAGTACTTCTTAGTTCAAGTAAACTGCGATAATTTAGTTTGTAGTTTAGTTTATACCGAATGAGGACGACCTTGCTATAATTAAGTGCGTGTCTTATTATTTAAGATCCTTAAGATTTAATTACTTAAATACGAAAGGGGTTTATTTTAAGTACTTTCTTGTAGATTCATCTGTATGTATCTGTATCCCGCATATAGTAGGTTAAGCTGAGGGAACCTAGTGTCAAAATAATCCGTTGTCCACTTTACCTTGGATTTTAAGACATTTTGAACGGAAATCAGCGTTGCTGTAGCGATTCAATACTATGTGTTTATTCATATACAATGTATCCCTGCGGCTTTTTAGAATAATTCGTGGTAGAAACCACGAATTCGAGATAGAAACGAACGGAACGTAATCCAGGGAATGTTTATACATAATTTTTACTTATTTCTTCAGTTTTCGAAAAAAAAACGCAACGTACATATTTTTATGCATAATGTTAATTACAAAAAAATTAGAGCTTATTACTTCGAGTTAAGTACAAAATCCAGAAGAATCATGTCTTTCTTTAGCGGAACCTAACGCCGCAATAAATTTAACAGTACACAAATGTAACAAAGGAACCTAGTGTTAAGACAATCCGTGCCACAACGGCCTCAACGGAACGGTTATGCTTAGTTACTTCTGTATTATCTCTACAAATGCCTGGATAACGCCACTTGAAATAAAATTATGCAATCCAGCTTCGGTAACAGTACTCTCCTGAGCGGAAGCAGCATAATTGTAGTTAACATTCAGATTCAATTTGCTTTTTGTCTTTTTAGGGTTCCGTACCTAAAAGATAAAAACGGAACCCTTATAGAATCACTTTGTTATCCGTATGTCAAGATCATTTATCTCGATATCGAATCTCGCATTCATTAATATTTGATATTAACTTCAGTAGAATTCAGTAGATGCGTAATATCAAATATTAACTTCAGTAGAATGCGAGATTCAGGTTTGTGGGCCCTTGAAGCACAGTAATATAAATTAAGACATTCCGTTCATTGCCCACTTTCCGACCAATTTTCGAGACATCGTTTCGAGTGGTGTAGTGAAATTTATTCTTGATTTAGGATCGAAGTCACAACCGTCGCAGTTACAGTCAGAAACTAGCCCACTGCGCTATAACGGCCTTAAAGCTTGATCTTGCACCACCCTAAAGAGAATTATATAGTATACTAGTTTCAGTGGAACCTTAGCTGTTAATTTTTAATGCGGTAAATAACCGCTCGTCTAGTGAAATTATTCTGAGCTTTAACTGTACTTCCGGGTCTATTTACCCAATAGAGATACAATTGATCGACTAGAGCACAGTGAAATAGTGACTGAGTTTATATACGACGGTTACCAGTTCGATTTCCACTCGGGAGAATGAGCCGAATGAGAATGTTTCCTTCTTCGCTCTAAAGACAAGAAAAAGCGCTACGGTGCGTACATTCGTGTATTATTCAAATAGTATTAACTGTTACTTGTATTTTTAATTGGTTTGATTATGATTTTTTATTGTAACTTTTAACTATTTTTAATCGTAGTGTCTAATTGTATTTAATGTCATTATTATTATTTTAAATTGTAATTAATTATATATAAAGAAATAAAGTGCCTTTTTAAATATAAAATATTGCATCTGATGACTTTGTTTTACGAAAAATTGAATTTTGCAAACCCTTATTTAATTTATCGAGAGTGCTCTCAAGAACAAATAGCATCTACATTTAATAAACCTTTCAACTTGCTCCCGATACAATGTTTCTTTAAAATATTCTTTGTTTTAGTTGTATCGATGAAATAGTTGAGGTCGTCGTGACGCAGGTGCACGAGAGTGGGGCCGAAGACGCGGCGGGTTGTGGATTTGATTCTTACTCGAGGAAATCAAATATATAATATTTTCATTTCCTAGTTTCCATCGAATACTGGAGGCATTGCGTGTTGATTGACGAACTAAACGCCTATATGAATATTCGAATATTTTCACTCTTAACAGAGCAAGAGCAAGAGAAATATTGAATATTTCGTTTTGTAGGACATAGTATAATTTCCTATGTATCTTCTATTATAATAATAATGAATAGGAAATAATAAATCATGGGAAGGAAATGGAACCCACTACCTGTATTGGGTGTACCAATGTACCACTAACCTCATGTCCATATTGTTTTATCTATCAGTACATTTTGAGTCTAGATTCGTCAATCAAATAAATGACAAACTGTTTTTCTTTTCTAATGGCGTCACTTTTCACTTTCTGTAATACGGTCGTAAATTACAGGCTTAAATAGAAATTATTAAATATTTTCAACGACAAATTGTTGTTGGGGAAAGTAATTTCATTATTGTATATTAAAGGGCTCTTAGCGTGAAATATCAGTTTCGTTATTAGATTAAGAATTCTGAATTACAATAACCCTTATAATTTTTCATTTTAGACACTGATGTGGTCGGTGGTGGCGGCACAGCGTCTGACTGCAAACGTGATGGTTGTGGGTTCCAATTCCACTGGCGTGCAGTCCGTGGCGTTGAGTTCTGTCACTTAACATTAGATTTCATGTATTTATCTTGAGCTTGTATGTATTATTAAAGATAATCGTTCTTGCATTTTTTTCACTAATTTTGAAAACATTGCGTTACCATAAGTGGAAATAGAGAATGAGAAGATGAACCAGACCATCCAACCAACCAAGTGACTTCTTACCCTACCTTACTCGATATGATCAAAAAATATCTTCACGCTTATATCAGGATAAACAGAGGGAAACTATTGTTGAGCCACTCCGTTCCTCACTCTCCGTCCGAGACATTTTGAGTAGAGTGGTGGTTCTTTTACAGCTCACCTTTACTCCCTAAAATTTGTTGCAATTTTCAACGTTCTACGTTGCACAATATAAATTGTGTGTTATTTTTCAGTCACTCGGTAACTGAGAGATTTATATAGATAAATATTATAGCAAAGTAATAATATTGTTTGAAAGACCTCTATCTGTTCTCCACATAAACGTTAAATCCCATAAGACAGTCGTATCTGCGTGACATATTTATTGCTTTATAAAATTGCATTTCTTTTTTAATATCCATTATTCCAGTTTGTACCCGGCATATGAAGCTATTGTTTACTTCTTATTGGAAAAAGAACCTATTGTTATTAACTTTATATATATATATTTTAGGGGCATTACGTGTTGGGTAGCGGAATCCAACGCTGAAATTTATCACAATAGTTTTCTCTCGACGTTTAATATCTTGGACGGAAGACTTGTTTCCTTTTGCCTACCATATGGAGAATAAATTTAAAAACTCTTCGAAATTCTAATTTTTTTTTTTTAATGAACCTAATATTTAGATACTGTTCCTGTTTCCGCTTATTTCCTGTTAAGACACTTCCGTCCCCCATCTTCCGCCGAATTATGGATTCATTGCGTGTTAAATGGTGGAACTCAACGGCGCGTTTTGCCTCGACACCAGAACTAGGAAAATGAAAATATTAATTACTTCACTCTCTTGAGTGGGAATCGAACCAATAACCTTCACGCTTTCAGGCAACTTCGCACTCTTGTGTCCCTACGCCACTACAACCAAATAAGAACCATCATAAAAAATAATAATAATGTTTTTAGAAAACCAATAATAAAAACAGTTCAGTTTCATATATCTTTGTAAAGACAAGAAGCTTTAAGCTGTCCATTTGTTTAAATAGAGTTAGTTGTATATTTTAGCTCGGTGAGAATGATTAATTGCAATAGTATTTGAATAATTCCTTTCGTCTTTTTTTTCAGCTCTCTCCGTATCCGGCAATTCCTAAGAAGTAAATAGAATTAAATATCACGACACCCGTTCTCCGTTTTCTGCTAGAATTAAAGAACGGCTGAACTCAACGCCGTGATCGTTTAATACATTTTTAATACATTTTTTACGCGTGAGATTTCAACCCATAACCATAGAGACTTACTAACAACGTTAGAGTAATGAAGTAGATTATCGTCATGTCATATTTCATTTATTATTCTGTTATAAAAATGGAGGAAGAATTTCTAAATTCATTTACCGTTAATAAATGTATGAATTTTTAAATAGCTTTCATCTTCTCGGATAATGAAAATATAACCATAACATGTTTCCTTTTTCTATATTAAAATAAACTCGTAAAATAGGCCACATTTAACTAATTAATTATTAAAAACAAATATAAAAGATTTGTTTGTACATTCTTTATTTTTCAATAATTATTTAGTATTCTATTTTTTTATATTTTAATTTATTTTATTAGTATAGTATTAAAACAAATATTTTAATATTATAAATAAATATTTTAATATCATAACAAAGCATACTTACATGAAACCTCGTTGAAATAAATGAAAAAAAAAACTTTGAAGTCCACAACTTAACTCCTATCACTAACAAAAAATAAACTCCACTAACTAAAATCACTAAAATAATATAAAGTATATTTATATTTTATAAATATAAATTTATATTTAACACTATATAATATTAAAATTAATACAATTTACGTATACAAGTTTGGTTAGACACGCAATAGCCGTCTGTATCCAGTCGACGCCGAAAGAGAACTGATGCGAGAGGTGAGATGAGGCCTGCCTCTTTATATGGATAAAATAATATTATATTGTAAAATTATACATTATATATAATAATTATATATTGTAAATAAGAAAAAACTATATTTATATAATATAATTATAAATGTTATGGGGTAAGCGCGACTGGGAACTCGGAGGAGTGATTATTTTTATATCCAGCCTCTGGTAACAAGTCGCCACTTAACACTGTCTCTAAAATTGAATATAAAGTGGAGTGTCTCAGCACTAGGTTCTTTCTACCTATACTGCTGTATACATACATAGATGAGATTTTACATTTCAGTTTTCGTTTAGGCAATTAAGAGCAAAAAGAATTATTTGAACCAAGTTCAAGAAGTGTATTTTATAAAATTATAAAATGAGATACTTGAAGAAAAGAAATAGTTAAAAATAGAGCTGTCAAATTTATAACGTCTGTAGGATTGTCATCTTATGGCAACACATATTAAGGAACACTACATACGTAGTCTAGTTAAAGTGGGCTAGATGAACAAATATGCAAGCTACAATGGCTACAGCTAACGTGATTGCCGGTCGTTGCGCAAGCGCGTAAACGTGACAGGTTGTGTGTTTGATGCCCACTCCAGGAAAAAAATATTATTTTTATTTATTCGCTCTGGTATCCCGAAGCGTGGCGTTGATCTCCGCCACACCACAACACTTAATATCTCCCGAATTTGGCGAAAATTGGGAAGCGGGGTTACTTAATACTAGGCTTCCTCTGCGTACCCTGCTTGCGGGATACAGCGGGAAGCTATATTTAATAAAACTATTTCACGCTATATAACCATGATTCTCGATGAGGAATGGACGACAATAGGCTGGAAAATATCATTTTAAATGCCATGTCATGTTTTTAATTTAGGTCATGTTCTATTACTTGCTTTTTTTCCCCTTATACTTGATCTTAACTTCTAGTTCTATTAAAGTCTTTTACATTGTTTATTAATTCTACAATATATAAAAAAAATAAAATGGGGCGTAGAGTTCCGCCCAATACAATAAAATAATCTTAGGTTTTCTCGATCACCATAAATAAGTTGTAGGGAGTATATAATAATACAAGGCTTGATGAAAACGTATGGCGTAGGTCAGAGTGCTTGGACGATCCCTAAGAAGAATGGGTTCGACTCACCCAATGTTTTCTAAAAAAAATAATAAGTTTCCCATTTTATAGGAAAGGTATGTATATAAAAATTCTCTATATTTCCACACAAAAAAAAAAAACTTTTTTCCTTTTCATTTGCCAAAATTACAATATCTAATTTCAATATCAGACTTTATTATGAATTCTACAAAATACTTGAATAACAGCGTGGGTGTGAGCGTGTTCGACGTTAAATGAAAAAAATCAATCGCGAAATCACTGAACCTAGAAGTAGGTGGAAATTACGTGACTCCTAAGAAATGAGCTTTATTTTATATTTTTGTACAGATTTTGTGTCTTGTTTCTATACTTAATTTGTAATTTGACATTTTCTGTTTATACAATGTGAACAGAGTGTCTTAATAGTAAGTTCCCTCTACCTACCCTGCTACAGCTGGAAACTGCTAGGAATACTAGATATAGACACTGACCGATATTAACGGACATTTTGGCGTTTAAATTAATTTCCTTTGGTGGGTGTTGGCCAAGTTCCGATGCTCGGAGCGTCAAATGAGCTGTAAAAAGTCCGCAATTTCATATCGATTTTCTAGTTATGAGAATTTCTAAATTGCACAGATGTACTTATTTGTTGTTTCGTTTCTAATATTTATAATTTAGTAGCTTGCTGAGTTTGTTCTATTTCTTTATAACTTCGTAAATATATATTGGTTATTATCATTATTATTCATGTAACCAATTATTTCTATAGTATTATATTTTGTAAATTTGATTAAAAATAGGCCATTAGAAGCCGTCACTGTCAATGAAATGCAGCATCTCGAATTCAGGTGAAAATTGGAGAGCGTTGTATTTTGACACTATTTGCGGGTTATGGTCACTTTTCAAAGGGATGAATCTTTTTATTTTCTCGATATGATAACTAGAAAACTCTAAAAAATATACGAGAACCCGTATAAAATAGTATAAAAGAAATATAAAGCTAGTTTACAATGGTTTCTCAATTACTATTGTTACTTTAT
Source organism: Heliconius cydno galanthus (assembly GCA_036379175.1). Taxonomy (NCBI): domain Eukaryota; kingdom Metazoa; phylum Arthropoda; class Insecta; order Lepidoptera; family Nymphalidae; genus Heliconius; species Heliconius cydno. The sequence goes on along the minus strand of JAKRZM010000937.1, from coordinate 569,721 downwards.
TTTTAGCCTAACTTCCTTTATACGTTTCATTCGTCTACAGAGCCGCGCTTGGACAACGTATAACAAAGTCCTATCTAACGGTAGAGGTATTATTGTATTACAGACAGATATTTCTTTTTGAGTGAAAAACATTTCTAAATTGTACTAAAGATGACGTCGTAGCGTAATTTGTGGGTTCGATTTCTACTTGATATATGCCATACCCCATATCTTCATTTTCATGGTTCTAGTGTCAACACTATACACTAGTTTCTTCTTATTGCTTCACGTTGTACCTCGCAGGGTTGGCAGAGGGAACCTAATGTTAGGATCATTCTAGTTCTTATTATATAAAAAAGCAAAATCAGGAGAGATTTCTAGTGAAACGACTAAGGTAAATATTATTTTTTAATTACTCGATCTCATCTACCTCTAGAGAGGATGATAAATTAACATATAATTATGTAACGTTATTTTTAATCGAAACAGCTATTTTGTATGAAAATCTTGTGATAATTAATTATACATTATTAATGAAGCGGCGAGAGAAATTTTATGAACTGCTAATATTTCTTGGTTTTACTTTTATTTTTACCGGAATTGCAATGGGTGTAGGTTCGGATCTAAATTGAGGTAATTAAATATTTTTACGACCATTTTTTCAGTAAAATGTCTCTAAAAGTGAAAATTAGACAACGCAGTATTTGAATACCAAATTTCCTTAGAATTTTCTGCTTTTTGCGAAAAAGTAAATATTAATGCCTTTTTATGTGATACCCAATAAAAAAGTAATTGATTCTCTTGTCAATATTCTTTATAACTGTTTCATGAGGCAAGTATCTCACGGGACTGACAATACTAAACTTTTAAACTTCAATTGACAAGTAACCTACTTTTAAAAATATATCTCTAAATAAATTTTATTATTTGAATACGTACAATACGAAAGTCTTTTTTTAGATTTAGACTGTATCCCGATAAATTTAAATATCATACCGATGCCAAAAACCCACACACCACAAGTAACAATTAGAATTGAATAATTAAATACCTATTTCTTTAAAGATTAAAAGGTTAGAACGGAGTAAACAGAGTTCACGTTCATAATTAATTATCAATTCAACAAAAGGTAAGATTAGTTATGAATATTTTAGAGGAAGCTTTTACTATACGCTTACACGCACTGACTGACATTATAAGAACTTAAAATATATTATTAGCGGAAATTGTACATTTTTAGTTTCACGCTTTATCCCGCACATAGGTAGATAAGCAGAAGGAACTTGGGTACCTAGTGTTAAGACACCTCCCGTTCTCATGAGAAAGAGAGCGAGGAATTAAAAAATATGTAACATTTTCATCTCCTGGAATGTTTAGAGTTCAATTTAGATAAAGTAAATAAATTAAAGTAAATCTGTCGATATTTATATAATCTGTATAGGACTTTTGATTGATGAAACACACATACACCCAAATCTTACGTGCCTTAATAAGTCTTCAGTTAATTAATTAGCAACGGATAACACAAGTAAGACAGATTTGGCACAACTGATCCCCTATCTTTATTGTATTGAATATTGGAAGGAAATGAGGAAGGAACATAATGATCTTTTTCAGTATTGTATTGTAAAGCTTCTTATTTTATGTTCATTATCTTTTTGGTTTTACCCAGTCTCCCGCACATAGCAGGATGCCTACTATGCAGGGAACCTTGGACTTAGAGTTAAGACACTCCATTACGACACTTCCGTTCCCCAAATTTCTTTAGATATTTAGCGCTTTGATTCGTTACCAAAGCGAGCAAATTAAAATATTAAATGTTTCATCCCCCTGAATGGGAAACGAACCTACAACTGTCACAATTACAGTCGCAAATTGTGTGCGTGCGTCAAATATTGGGTCGACAGCCCTTAAATTTTGAAATATACAAAATAATAAGAACTTTCTGGTTTCGGTCACTTTACAACAAGTAAAGCATTTTAGGATAGTAGGAAACTTTTTGAGTGACATTTTGCAAAGTTTGTGAAAAGTTGATGTTGTTTAATATATAACGAAGGGTTGATCTCCGTTACCTGTCAAATAAAACTAATTTCCCCTGTTTTCGAAGTATATTTCTGGCTTTCCTCATCCATTTCATGGGTCAAGGCAACACAACATGAGACTCTAAACGCTATGGTTGTGTGTTCGATTCTCACACGGGAATCGAACACACATAACCATATTATATTTTCCCAGACATAAAATCATTGTATTCAATTTCAATACTCAATACCCACTCTCTAGAAAAAAATAGATGGAAAGTGGAAAAAACAGTGTCCTAACACTATTCCCTGTACCTGCTCTGGAATATGCAGGATACAGAATGCAGCTAAAAAAAGTAAAATATATTCAACTGGAATCAATGCCATATTATACAAAGAAATGGAAAAAATATATCAAAATGTAGGTTAAGATACTCGGAAGTTAATGATTCCATAAATACGTACTATTTATAAAAGCTCAAGTGCTCATAATTAAGCACCGCACTGCTCTGTAGGTACTACACTACAGTAAGAGTTTGTAGCTCGTATGTTCAATTGATGAATTGTACCGGAAGTGTTGTTATACAAGTGGCAACTTGCAACTTTGTTTGTGTGGATTATAATAAGTAAGATTCCATTTTTTAGCCGACTTCAAAAAAGGATGTTGTCTGTTTGACATGTATGTATGTAATATTTTTGAAATTCGATAATATTTGAATAGATCATCCATGTGGGCTTTTAAGCGCTTGTGTAAACCATGAAAATATATGTATATAAAAATAATTCATTCCCCGGAATAGAGATCGAACCCACAACCATCGCGCATCACACGCTTGTGCCACTGCGCCACGACTGGCCTCGAAAGGCCTTTTGTAATCCATACTCGTATATGTAGTGATTAGTTTCTACAAACCACAAAGTTTAGTACGTGACTTGCGTGGAGCCGCCAAGTTGCTGATATAATGAGAGGATCTCTCCCTCTCTATGTGATTAATCTTGACTTTGAAGTGCATTTTTAGGTTTTCCTGTAATTTTGTAAAGAAATATATTTTTTAGATTGTTTTTTTATTTATGCAATATTTAGATATTGTAGAATAGACAGTGATAACCTAGTGTTAAAAAATCCTAGAGTTAGATCATATTTGAGGGCAGTCTTGACTATAACTTTTCTCTATACACATAGCAAATGATACATTTAGGATCACGCTGTGTCCCGCACAAAACACAGGGCTCTTTGGACCTAATGTTAAAATACTCCGTTTCCGATTACGATGTTTCCGTTGAGTGGCGAAACTCAACGCCGCGCTGCTTCATTACTAGAGTTAATTAAAAATTTCTTTCCCTGAGTGGGAATTGAACTCGCAACCGGCGCATTAACGAACGCCCGCTTGTTTTGCACCTTTGTGCCATGACGGTCAATCATCAAATGGTATACATTTATTTTACGAAAACTTACATAGATTTTCCTTTTCATATCAATAAATAGTCCCAAATTTAGTGAGAGGTTACCTTCTAAAGCCTTATACTATAGCATAGAGATTTTTCAGAAGAAATATTTTTGTGTTGAAATTTTCATACACCGTTGAAGCTTTTCAAGCAAAATACTTAAACATTTTCATTTGAAACAGCTTTTGGAGTTTTACTTTTATTAGGTAATGGAATTTATTGTAATATTCTTTTGTGTATTTACCCTTTTCTATTTAAGAATACATTTTAGGATCTCCGCAGGGAAATTTTTACAAATTTCCGCTATCCAGAGATAATTGCTTTGAATTAACATTTCGCAATAGTGAATACTATTAATTAAATATTTTAAGCATTTATAAAATGTTATTCCACACTTAGAAAATAAAAATACTTATATAAAAAACGACGAAGAATTGCGACGTAGCTTGATGAAAATGTATGGCTTAGATATCGAAATATCCTTATGTTCAAATTTTATATGTTTTCTAAATCAGTGTTTTTTTTTTAAGTTATTCCAAATAACACTTTAGAAATGTTAAAAATATTCCCGTTTATTTTTTTCAAAACATTCCCACAACAAAATAAAACATAAAAAGCGTAGAATTTCAAGCTTTTCGATATATTGAGGTTAGTAGACCAGATCCCCTCACGCTCCGGTGGTTCACTCAATCAGTGTAGCATTTGATATGAACTCGATACGGAAATAATATGGAGAATCATATAATTATAAGTATTACTACTATTCAAGACAAGGTGCTTAAGTAATAAGCGGTCGTAGGTTCAATCCCGGAAAACCATTTTCTTTATCTAATCTATATATATAAAAGGACTTGTCCTCACTGACTGAGGTAAGACGCACGCACAGCCGTAACCGCTGTGCGTAGAAACGTGAAATCTGGACAAAAGTTTACTTTCGTAATCTGGACATCCACTAAGAAGGGATTTTGAAAAATTTTAACCC
>JAKRZM010000937.1:549498-565159 GCA_036379175.1 Heliconius cydno galanthus | reverse complement strand
AAACATAATCAATATGATAAGATAGATAAGATAAGGGTGAAAGTTTTTGTGGGGGTTGTATGATAAAAAGTTGGCACTCTGCCTTCATCTCACAGACACTCTCCAGTACACCATTGGAAACAACATAGACACCATGTCTGTTTACGCAACGCTGTTCGCTTATTTTGGTGTAAGTATCATATTATTTATTATTGAAAAAGAAAAACGGCTAATTTTGCAAAAAACAATTATTTCATTATCTATTTTTTATGTCTTAAATATATCACGCTGCTTCACGCTGTATCCCGCACACGGCAGGGTAAGCAGAGGGAACCTAGTGTTAAGACACTCCACCCACTTAAATATAATTAACAAATATAGCTTATTACCTTCCGCCTATTTCTGGAGGCATTGCGTGGTTATTGTTTGAACTCAACGCCACGCTCTACCTCGTTACCAGAGCAAGAAAACGAAAATATAAATATTTCATTTCCTCGAGTGGGAATCGAACTCACAATCTGTTGCGTTAACAGTTGCACGCTTGTGCCCCTAAGTTACGGTGATTTCATTTATAATTAATTTTTATACTTACATCATAAAACTAAAGTTTTGGCTTCTTTGAGAGCACTAATCTCAGAAACTGCTAGTTTAAATTAAACAATGCTTTCTTATAATTAAACTAATTATAAAGCTATAGGTATTATATTACATTAACAATCGTCTCGATATAACCTACTGTACCTGCTGTCTAAATTACCCGAGGCACTTAGAACGTCTTAGAACGTCACCACAACTCTCAGTAATTTCCATTCTTCGTGAACGAAGCCACAGGTATACGCTAGTCTATTAAATATATAAATACTTTCAATTTCGCGCATGCGTGTGACACTATTTTCTCTATGGTGATCTCACCCCGTCGTGATGAAACGTGTTTACTTATAGAAAGGTCGTCTGGTGTTCGTCGGCAAATACCAGCCTTTTTAGATTGAATAATCATACTATGAATGTAGTTCAATTATTTAATAGTTTTTTTTCTATATTAAATTTATATTTACTTAAATAACGGAGTGTTAAGACATTATAAGACATAGTGTGTTGAATGGCAGAACTCAAAGCCACGCTTACTCTTGTTACCGGAGCGAGAAACTAAAAGTAACTCATTTCTCCGACTGAGAACACACCCCACAACAGTATGTCTGACCTCATGAAAATGAGGTGATAATATTAAAATAATTTTCAATATATCTTTTCAGCTTTATTTCCTTTTCATGCTGGTCTTCTTCATCATACTATGCCTGATTTGCGTCCTAATATTGCTGTGGTACCACCGCAAGACTGGCCTAACTTGTGATCTTCCAGAAGAAACTCCCATCAAACGACACATCGACCAACCGTCTACTTCCAGAGCTACGAATCTCTACTAATATTAAGGAACTGAAGAGTATGTTTGGTTGAACGCGCTAACCTCAGGAATTACTGCTTCGAATTGGAAAAATATTTTCAATGCAAGCCAATGTACATTTTACTGTGCTCAGTGTTGTTATTGTTATTTTCTTTTGGCATTCCAAGCGTGTCATTTGAGCACTAATCACTTATCGCCAATGTCACGTTGATTTTAGAAAACACAAAGGATGTACTGTAAAAAATTGCGTCTGGCTGTAAACGCAACAGGTTGCGGATTCGATTCCCACTCGAAGTAATGAAATATTTAATATTTCCACTTAACATCCAATACCTCCAGAATTTGGCGGAAAGTGGGAAACAACATGTCTTAGCATTGGGCTCTGTCTAACCTGATACATGCACCTTTGACTAGTATAATGGGTCATATTATGTCATTCGTAACATTTGATTATTTCCATTTGATGACAAGGGCGAAGCCGCAGATTAAAGCTAGTGGTATATAAAAACGTGGCCTTAAAAATAGAGTATTGTGCATACTATTTAATAATAAGGCATGAATAATGCTATTTATTTGTGATACTCAATAAATGTATATATTTAGAAGAAAGTTTTTATTTCGAAATATTTTGAGCCTTCGTGGCGCTGGGGCACAAGCGTGCGACTGTTAATGCGATGGTGATGGGTTCGGTTCCTACTTGGGTGTATAAAATCCGCCACTCAACACGCTATTCTTTAAGAATTAGGCGGAAAAAGGAGAACGGAAGTGTCTTAATGGTAACGGAATGCCTTAAGACTAGGTTCCTAAATACCCACTGCCTAACTTGCTATGTGCAGTATACAGCGTGAAGCTAAAAAAAATCCCGAGTAGGTATCGAATACATGATCTTTTCGTATTTTATTACGTGAAAAAGGAAAACGTTTACAGGTGTCACAATAAAGACAATTTAATTTTCCAGCTGACCGTTTCACGTAAGATATTCATCTCGTGCCCTGCCTTTATTAAAATTTCAGCTCTGTCCCGAACGTTACTCAAGCTAAGTCTAAAACAGAGAGAAACCGATAAATCTGACATCTTTGTTTCAGACATTTTAAATTTTTGCACAGGTTTGTCTTTTATATTTGTCTTTGTTGTGCAAAGTTACAGTTCAAGATTATTTTAGGAAGCATCTCGCATGTAGCAGGTAAGCAGAGGGAAGTTAGTGTTAGGAAACTAGGTTCCCTCTGCCTACTCTGCCATATGGTACTAGAATGAAAAAGTGAAATAAAAGCGTCAAGTTTCGTTATTTAACATTTAATGTATTTTTTTTTTCAGTTTTAATATCATAGGAACCTCTGAACTCTACTTTCGACCCGACGAGTATTGATTGGTGGAATATAACTTAAAATACATCAACCCCCAGAATCGAAATCGAACCCACACTCATGTTTACACACCACACCACGTGCTGTCCCACGTCACAGTGACCTAAATAAAAATAAAGATACCAATTTGTATCATTCAATTAACAACATTTACTAGTACTACCCGTCTAGTGTAATAGATTGGGTAGGTTTTTACTGGTGCAGTATAAGCAGTCTCACACGGCTAAAGTAGTTGGCGATCTGCCAGTATGTGTACCTGCTGACAAGAGGGCTTAAATTTTAACGAGAAATAAATATTGACAGTTTAAGGTCTTAAAAGTAAAAAGATCGATACAAAATAATTGAGGCCAATCGTGGAACAAGGGCACGAGTGTATGACTGTAAACACGGCTGGTGGGGTTCAACCCACGCTCGAAGAAATTAAATATTTATTTTAATTTATATTTTCATTACTGTGGTTCTGGTCTTAGGTACTATTGCGAACTTTTCTCCTGATTATTCTTCTGCTTCACGTTGTAGCATTTCGCAGGGTAGGCAGAGGGAGCAGGGAATTCCGAGTTGATTGGCGGAACTCAACGCCGCCCTTGTACCTCATTATCATAGCAAAGAAATTATTAATTATTTCATTTCCCCGAGGGAAAATCGAACTCACAACCGTTCCTAGCCATCCCACGGCGGCCTTAAAATGAATATTATTTTTAATATGAACATTTTCTAGTGAAAATCAATTATCTCAATTTTATTTTAAAGGCGAAATTGTTTGTTGTATCTTTTTGTTGAAAGAAAGTAATTACTTAAAGTCTTGACCAAAGTTGCTTTTTGAAGCTTTAAGCTCCTGTTCAAGACAATAGGCTATAAATTCTTACATCTTAGTATGTAAGAAGTGTAAGAGNAAAAAAAATCCCGAGTAGGTATCGAATACATGATCTTTTCGTATTTTATTACGTGAAAAAGGAAAACGTTTACAGGTGTCACAATAAAGACAATTTAATTTTCCAGCTGACCGTTTCACGTAAGATATTCATCTCGTGCCCTGCCTTTATTAAAATTTTAGCTCTGTCCCGAACATTACTCAAGCTAAGTCTAAAAGAGAGAGAAACTGATAAATCTGACATCTTTGTTTCAGACATTTTTAATTTTTGCACAGGTTTTTCTTTTATATTTGTCTTTGTTGTGCAAAGTTACAGTTCAAGATTATTTTGGGAAGCATCTCACATGTAGCAGGTAAGCAGAGGGAAGTTAGTGTTAGGAAACTAGGTTCCCTCTGCCTACTCTGCCATATGGTACTAGAGTGAAATAAAATAAAAGCGTCAGGTTTCCTTATTTAACATTTAATGTATTTTTTTCAGTTTTAATATCATAAAAACCTCTGAACCCCACTTTCGACCTGACGAGTATTGATTGGTGGAATATAACTTAAAATACATCAATCCCCAGAGTCGAAATCGAACCCACACACTCCGATGCTGTCCCACGTCACAGTGACCCAAATAAAAATAAAGATACCAATTTGTATCATTCAATTAACAACATTTACTAGTACTACCCGTCTAGTGTAATAGATAGGGTAGGTTTTTACTGGTGCAGTATAAGCAGTCTCACACGGCTAAAGTAGTTGGCGATCTGCCAGTATGTGTACCTGCTGACAAGAAGAGGGCTTAAATTTTAACGAGAAATAAATATTGACAGTTTAAGGTCTTAAAGGTAAAAAGATCGATACAAAATAATTGAGGCCAATCGTGGAACAAGAGCACGAGTGTATGACTGTAAGCACGGCTGGTTATGGGTTCGACCCACGCTCGAAGAAATTAAATATTTATTTTAATTTATATTTTCATTACTCTAGTTCTGGTACTCTTAGGTACTCTTAGGTACTACTGCGAACTTTTCTCCTGATTATTCTTCTGCTTCACGTTGTAGCATGTAGCAGGGTAGGCAGAGGGAGCCTATTGTAGTAAGATATTCCTTCCCCATTCGACACTGAATTCTAGGGAGAATTCCATGTTGATTGGCGGAATTCAACGCCGCTCTTGTACCTCATTATCATAGCAAAGAAACGAAATTATTAAATATTTCATTTCCCCGAGGGAAAATCGAACTCACAACCGTTCCTAGCCATCGCACGACGGCCTTAAAATGAATATTATTTTTAATATAAACATTTTCTAGTGAAAATCAATTATCTCAATTTTATTTTAAAGGCGAAATTGTGTTTGTTGTATCTTTTTGTTGAAAGAAAGTAATTACTTTAAGTCTTGACCAAAGTTACTTTTTGAAGCTTTAAGCTCCTGTTCAAGACAATAGGCTATAAATTCTTACATCTAAGTATGTAAGAAGTGTAAGAGAAAGGTTGCTGGAGAAAATACGGTGTTGATATTTTTAAACTGTTTTATTAAAAAAAAGATTAATAAACCATTATTTTCAGAATAGAGGCTATCGTGGCGTTGCACAGGGTCTTATTGTAAACACGACAGTTGTGAGTTCAATTCTCATTTGGGGGAATGATTTACTTTCGTTTCCTGAATTGGTCGGACACTGGAGAAAAGAGGGTCTTAACACTAGTAAATACATCAATCAAAACAAGAATCGTCAAAATCGATTCACCCAGTCATACGTTCTGAGGTAATAAATATAAAAAAACAGTCGAATTGGTAACCTCCTTTTTTTACAGAAGCTGGTTAAAAATGATATGAACTAAAAATGCAAACATGTATTATTATTTTTTTCTATGAAATATCTATAAATTTTCACTTTCGGATTTCTTTTTTCATTTGTATTGTAAGTTCTCAGTTCATGCCAAAATTTCAATAAGGATTCTTCTTTTATCTTTTTAGGAACGGAACCCTAAAAAAGATTAATATTAACATCTAACACATAAATTTTGTATTATACGTGGGAAGGCATCCAGCAGAGATGAAGGACGCTACGTTCTTCAAATCGTAACTGAAATACACTTTGATTATATATGTACCTACGTAAATAGCTTCACATTCATAACGCAGCTCAGAATTGTATTATACTAGGGACCCAAAAGGGGCTTCGCCCGCTTAAAATTATTGTTATATTATTACAAAATTATACAAAATCTTTACATAAATTGTGTTGTGATTGTATGTATAAGCTATATTCATGTAAAGCTTCATCTTGACCTGTTTAGGGCTTTTCAGTAGTTCTTAGCGTGAAAGTACAACAAATATTACTTTATACTCAAAAATTTTAATATGGGAACCTAGGAACCTAGTGTTAAGGCACTTCCGTTCCGCTTTAAATTAATTATTTTGTCATAAAATGCTTTTCATGTAATATAAAATAGGTACAACGAGTCATGTCTCGCGGGCACATAAATCTCTACATATAATAAAAATGTAAATATTCATCTGTACGTTCATATAAAGTAAATTTACTATTTTAAGAGTCTTTAGAGGTTTAGTTCTAGGTTCCCAACGGCTTCCCTCTGCCAAACCTGCTACGTGCAGGATACAGCTTGAAGCTAAAAAAGGAGCCATAATGGTACAATCCTTGACTTAACAGTCACAATGGTTGTGGGTTCGATTTCCATGCGGAGTAATGTACTGCGGAAAGCAGAGAACAGTGCGTTATGACACTAAGTGTCCTCTGCTATACATTTCTCATAGTAATTGCCATAGGCGGGTTACATTGTGAAGCTGGTCTTCATTCTCCATCCTAATTCGAGATACTGTATGTTATACTCAGCACACAATTTCTGCAAAATGCAGCAGAAAATAGGGAACAGAAATGTGTTAATGGGAATGGAGTGTCTTAACACTAGGTTCCTAGGTTCCCTCTGCCTACCCTGCTATATGCGGGAAGCTAAAAAAAATTTAACCTATCTCTCCTATCCCACTGCGAAGTTAAATACGTAATGCAAAACTTAATAAAACATTATACACTGCAATTTCAAAGGCAATGAATGTTGACTTTTAGTTATTAGATGTCCACACAGGCGGGCGTCCCTCTGAGAGGTGGAGAATAACGTGGTAATAACAAATGTATAATAGCTTTTCTGTTTTGTTTATATTTTATGAGACATATTATTATTTATAATGACAAGTCGTTGTTCAAGGCACAATATGTATCTGTAAACGCGAAGGTTGTGGGCTCAATTCTCATTCGGGGGAAGAAAATATTTAATATTTTAATTTTTGCGCTCTGGTAACGAGACAAAACGCGGCGTTGAGTCAATATGCAATGTTCGCGTTCGCTGTCAGTCAATATGCAATGCCTCAACAATTCGGTGGAAAGTGGGAAACGAATTTTAATGGGGAACGGAGTTTCTTAACACTAGGTTCCCAGGTTCCCTCTATAGTTAAAAAAAAATATGCTTATATTATGTTTTACTTGGGTTCTGTTTGGTAAAATGAAAATAACTAAGAGTTTTGTACTACACCGAGATAACTCGTAGGTCTAATCGACGGCACAGTAAGCCGATACAAAAATATTTTTTTAATTCGAATTCAAAAGTTTTTGTGACAAGCTCGTTCACCCAAAAATATCTTCAGCTTTATAAAATTGGTAAAGATAGATGTATTTTTTGATACACCAATATATTTTCAGTACCTAGCTACGAGTAACGTTGGCATCCGAATAAATAAATAAATAGACTATAAAATGGTGAAGCCATCTATCTATTCAATCATTCAAACCCTCGATATTTTTTGAGTTGCTGTACGCCACAGACTGATTTTTGTAAAATGTGAAGTGAACATTGAAAATTCCCTCATCAATGTCAATTATACGTCAAAAGCTACGAGAGCACTCTCAGTGGTCATTTCCTGAGTTGGAATATCCTGAAAAAACTCTCAGTATTAGGCTAAGCGAGAGTATTCTTCTAACTCAACGAGACCATAGGAATATTACCATTATTAAGCTTAACCCCAAATTACACTTACATTACTGATCGCGACGGTTGTGGTCTCACTCTCATTCGAGGGAACGAATTATTATGTTCAAGAATNATAAAAAACGTATGGGTGCAATTTTCTCCAAAAACGAGTTACGAAAAAATGTAATTAAAGGTGATTGCGGCAGGATTCTTCCAGGCAACCCAGGTGTAATCTGTTCTACTAATCATGTATTATTCATTAATATAGGTTTAATTAAGAAAACTCGTTTATGCAGGATTCAACGGCCGGATCTCAGGGTATTAAGTCTGTGAGTTCTAATCCCAAATGAGGAAATGAATTGCATTGAGTTTCGCCAGTTAACACGTCATGTCGCGAAAATTCGGCAACAGGTGGGGAACAAACTGCCTTAATTCTGGGTTCCCTCTGCCGATACTGCTTTATCCGGCATTCTATTTAAAACTTAAAAAAAAATTGTAACAAGCATATATGAATTTCAACGCAACTCCATAAGAACGTATGGCCTAATTAGCAACGAACGCTTGCACAATTTTCAGGAGACGTAGGTTTGAGCTTACGCGTTAACTTTATGTTTTATTTTTTAACTTCACTTCATTTCATTTCATTCCGCACAACGCGGGAACGCAGAGGGAACCTGAGAACCTAATGTTAAAACATTCCGTTCACATTAAGACACTATGGAAATCGAACCCCACATCCTTCACAGTCACACGTTTGTGCCTCTGCGCCACGACAGCCTCATAATACCATTTCATTCGACATACCTAATACGAAGCCATATATCTTCCAAATGTTGCACAATTTTGACAGCCATAAATCAAGCATAATGCAGTTCGAGTAAATATTTAATATTAAAGTCCTGGGATTCGAATCTGAATAATCAAAACTTTCCTTAGGAATTGATTTAGAAATGCTTACATTTCATTTCTGGTTAACTTATTGTTCTTGTTTAAAAAACATATTGTATATACGTTATTTTGATTTTATTTTGAAGTTAATAATATTGTTTTAAGTAGGACTTCGATTGACTTAAACGTAAAGGGGTAGTGGGTTCGATCAGGAGTGTCTCTTTTTCTGGATAACATTAAATGTATTTTTTATGAAAATAAATTATACCATAGTAGACTAAGAGCTGCGTTGATTTCCTCTTTTTTAATTTCAGGTTTTCTACCAGTGTTTTCCAAATTTCGTTGTGCTGTAGCTGTGCATAGTCTGTCGGTCAATCGTAACGGAAGAGTTTTATATAGCAAACAGATAGAGCTTTATTATATAATGTCATGAGGGAACCTAAGGCAGTGTCTAGAGAATTCGGTGGAAAGTGGGTAACGGTAGTGTCATAGTGGGAACGAAATATCGTAACATTAAGTTTCCTGGTTCCCTCGGCCTACCCTGCTATACGTGCAAAGATAACAATTTTTTTCAAGAATTTGAACATACAACTACTAAAACTCAACTGAATCATAACGGCATTGATAATACAATTCAGTAGAAACACAACATTAATTATGTATCGTTTATTTTAAGCGATCCCAAAGGATAAAAGGTTGAATGTATTCTAAAATTTTATGTTATCTCTGTATAATTAAAAATAATAGGATTGCATTGTAAAAGTATATTGTTTTTGTAAGCTTTTGTCTACATACTAGTTATTAGAGGTGACTTTGCTTGATATTTTTGTTTTAACACAAGGTTCCTCTCATCCTCTGCCTACTCCGCCAAGGGTATAAAGCTGGAACCTAAACTTATTAGCTTCGATTTCGAAATAATTACTCTACTACCAACTTATTCTTATAGTTTTATCTTTACCCAATGTCTGTCCCCTTTTCAAGACCCATTGAATTTTAACACGCGAAAAAATCGGTGAAATGAAAATAATTTATACCTCCGTATGGGAAACAAACCCATAACCGACGCATCAACAGTTAAGCACTGTAGTGCGGTGGGCACCACCACGGCCCCAATAAAATTTGTCTTTGGTTTAGAAATGATAGGGGGTAATGAGACACCACATATATTATTGTTACTTCTCGAGAATGTCACGGATAAAGGTTCATAATAGCATAATTAACGTGACCTATTTTCGTCTTTGTATTCGTCGAATACGACTTTTTTTTACTTCTTCATATTTTGATATGAACACATTCATTTGTTGACATTTTGCTAGAACTCAATTTACGTGCCAGGTCGTATGGCAGTCGTGGCGCAGGGGCACAAGCGTGGGACTGTAACCACTAGAGGCTGTGGGTTCGACTCCCACTCGAGGAAAGGAAATATTAGATATTTTTTATTTATTCGCTGATTCTGATCGTTTGCTCACTAATCTTGAGTGCCATACATATATACAAAGAAAATCCAATTTAATAGGAAGCTAGTAAAGCTTTGTGCCATTTGAATTTCAAACTCAAGGGATTCAGAAGAGGCAGGACTGGAGGGAGCACTTGGTACGGAAATGAAGGACCGACCCGCTACGTCCGGTCGCCGCTGCTCTGCTGCACCGATCTAATGTCATTTTGCATACAAACTTAGTATTCTATGAGCATTTGATGCATTTCTATAAAATCTTTAGATTTACGTATACTGTAATTGGACAGAGTGATTTGTCACTATATTCTTTCCTTATGACTAAATGAAGTAAATAAATGAATATTATTTGTAAGTGTAACGTATAGGTTATTTTATTGAATTTATTTTAAAGCAAATATAAAATACTGTTAATGAATTAAGGCTGCATTGGGAAGTAATTAGGAAGAACATAGTTTTAAAACATTTTCTTTATGTTTTACTAAATTTTCTTTTTAACAAAACACTTTGTTATGCAAAAAATGGAGGCTTTCTATCTGAAATTCTAATACCTTTAAAAAAAATCTTTTGAATTCACAAAAATAATAAGATTTTAATGCAAATATATTTTAATTTTTTACTTACTAACGTAGTAGGTACCTACTGCATTTGACGTAATCGGATATGGTCTTCATTTTGACTCGAGCCTAAGGCTAACTTTTGTGGTTCTAAATTACAAAGTGTTTCCGCTTGCGTGCGGTGGAACTCAACGCCGCGTTTCGCTTCGATTTCCTCGATTGGGAATCAAACCCACAGCCTGTCACGCTTATAGTCACACTTTAAATAATTTTACCTATACAATAGATAACATAAGTTAATATCTATTATATTTACTAAAGTACAACACAAGACATACGAGCACAAAAGAAAATTTGTGAAAAAAAATTCCTTAGAAACAAGACGTAGACTTATGTAGGTAATACGATATGAAATATTAATATACTCTGTGTCAATATGTCCCCATNGACGGGAAGTGGAAAGTGGAGTGTCTTAACACTACGTTTCCTCTGTCTATCCTGCTACATATGGTATACATCGTGAAGCTTAAAAAATATATATTTTCTTTTGGAGACTTACTAAATCATTTAGCCCTCAACCGCAAAAGTAGAATTAATCATTTTCACTTCCTGGCTCTGGTAACAAAACAAGTATTATGTTAAGTTAACAGTGCGTAGAAAACGCGGTGTTTTAATACTAATTTTCCTCTGCATCCACTGCTTTACGTGGAACACCCCTGTATTCCAGGGAATTTACAGCAAAAAATATTATTATTAGTAATTCACTACGTTCCCTCTGCCTATTCTTCTGTGTACGGGATGCAGCACATAGCTAAAAAATGTATATTCAAACATTATATACGGCATATATTATAAACGAGCACAGCAAACGGCATAGCATTATAAACGAAACGAAATGAACCCTAGGTGGTTGAGTCTGACTCGCACTTGACCGAATTTTTGATAGTATATACATCAGTAGTAATATATTAAATTAATTTAAAACTAATCTTATAGTAACGTCCACAAAAGTATTCAAAAGCAATAAAATCTGCATAAAAATAGAAAAGCACCTGAGATTATTGCCAGAGTAAGTGATTTCACAGAAGACAGCACTCCTTGGGAGAAATGAGATCGCCTAAAGGCTATTTCAAGCATCAAAATACTTGTAGCACTTTTTATTTGAAAAGAAAAGTAATACCGGTGGATTTCCTTTGCCAGATGTTTTAATAAATGGAATAGGTTTGACGTGAATGATAAAAATACTTGAATTTTATTTTGTAACATAAAGGAGCTTTACGCTTTCTACGCTTTTACCTGCAGCTGGGCAGAGAGAATCTAGTGTCAAGACACTCCGTTCTTCATCTTAGAAAGTGACGAAAATTGACGAAATACCGAGGTTTGTTTAAAAAACATGATGAATATTTGAAACTGCATGCGCAAGCTTCGAAAAGTTTCGACCCAGTAGTCCTGAGATTAGCGCGTCCAACCAATCAAATTCTTCAGCTTTTTAATATTAGTATAGATTAAGTACATCGATCTATAGATACGTGTCTAGCTCCTGATGACACAAAGCAGGAGGCAACACGACAAACACGTCACGTAATGGCGACATGATAGCTATCGACTGTAGCCGTGATTAATTGACACAACCTGTCTCTAGTCGCTATATGTATGTATATTATATATGTGCATTATAAGAAATACCAATTAAATATATTATGTAAAGTGCAAGTGTCTTGACTTGCATAATATTAAAAGAGCACGCGCATAATCTTAATGACTGGTATGTGCATAATAATTTCTCTCTACAAATTCACTTTTTTCTTCGTAATATATTCATGTGCATGTATACCCAAAAGAGAAATAAAATAATGCACAATACACAAACACACGCACATACATTTGATGAAAACGTAAAATTATGCGTAGAAAAGTAGTAAAGTGTGTCTAAAACATATATGTCAATAAATCACATCTTCCTTTCATCACGTTTGAACTTCGTGTCAGTCGTAACGATTCCTATAATCGTTAGAATATTATATATCATATTTTCAAACACGTTTGTGTATTGAAGGTGTCCTCATTTTCTAATTGTAAGACGATAACATGTCTTGTGGCGCAAAATATGTGCTCCAGATTATTTCAAAGATATCAAAATCACAAATAAATTATTATTTATTAAGAAAAATCAGTTGAATTTCTTGCTCCAGCTCCAGCATCACGCATATACCTAGTAGGGTAGGCAGAGCGAACATAGTCTGTAAAAAATGGTCAAAGATTCGAATCCAGTAGTGTCTATAATAATTTCAACCAAACACTATCAATACACAATACAGTACAAGTTGCGTTTACGTTTTCAAAGAAACTTTCATCAGTATCACATGTTCCAGCCATTCCGTTCCTTGCAGATAGCAAAGTTGTAACTAAGTTCTCCTTAGAGAACGTTTGTTTCGTATTTGTATAGAAAAGTTACGATTTTACATATATATATATACATTTCAATATACGTATAATCTATCTATTGAGATCGTCATAGCTGAACTGTACACGCGATGGTTATGGGTTCGATTCCCATTCGAGGAAATAAATCATTTTCATTTCATCTTCATTGTAATGACAAAGCACCACTAAACACTAAAAAGAAAAGAGTATCTAAATGTACAAACTATTCTATGCTTTAATTAACATATTTGTTTCATTAATAGTATCTCTATGATGGTTTTTCTCATGAAAATAACAGGATAGGCAGAGATACCCTAATGTAAAAATATTTCATCGTCCCGCCCAACTTTGATACGTTGTATAGAGTGGCGGAACCCAACTCCTTTGGGCCCACCAAAGGATTTAAAGGTATAACCGTTCACTCGAATTGAGAATCGAACCTACAACCATATTATCTAAGGTATACTTTACTTTATTATATTAAGGTTTTTTCAACGAAAGGGAGAAATGACTTGGAAATTCGAGTAAAAAGACGCATTCAAGTGAAATTTAGATATGAAAAAAAATATCTCAAGTACGTGTTTTAATCGCGCACCGAGGGTTTCGTATCAATTTCAAAGAAAGAAATGAAAAAAAAGCAATAAACGATAAACGACAACAATAAATAATAAAATAACTAAAAATATTCTAATGTTATTTTTTACATATAAATCTAGACTGAATTAAGAAAAATATGCGAGGTAAATAAACTAAAAAAACTAATAAACTAAAAACCAACGTTGAAAAATCAACAAATCCCAACGCTGATTTCCAGTGGTAGTCGACCCTACGTCTGAAGTGGTAGAGGAGAAAAGATGTACCTACGACCGAAACTAAAATTTCATATAAAGGCTTCAACTATGTAATCTTAATAATTTTGGAATAAATTAGACGGACAACCAGACTGACATACAGATATGTAGACATGATGAGTCTGAAAGGGTTCCGTTTTTGCCATTCACCTACTGAACTCTAAAAATATGATCAAATTAATTTACAATTTTTACAATGTCGTTTTCCTGTTGAAGGATACTTGAATATTACATAAATAAGCTCACCTTTTCATAAAGTCTTACTCTTGTGTATCCTGATTTTGTCTGTGTTAAAATATAATTGTAATTAAGTATTAAGTATAATTAAGTTTTAAGTATAATTTAGTAGTGTTGTGTAAAATTGAAGTACTGCTACTTTTTTATGTGATGTGATGCCTTTACGTTATATGACTCATTTGGTGCAAGAATTATGTATCTCTCTTTTTAAAATATTGAAGGGGATGCGATAGAAAGTTAAAAAATGATAATTCCGCATACATTAACATACTTTAGTTTGTTTTTAGGGTTCCATAATTTTTAAGGCAAAAAGGAACCCTTATAAGATCACTTTATCCATTTGAAATTTGATTTGAAATTCAAACCATATACTCAGATCTATAGTTTTTTGATTTCCTGAAAAAAATCATATTTCTACATTTACCTTTACACATTGATGATGTCCCATTGCGTCACGACCTCCTCAAATACATATAACGTTGCTCTATGAGTCTATACACATATAAGGTTGGAATGAAAGCCTGGCCTTTGAAACCCTGTAGGCTGCAGTATCCGGTCACCCATCGAGCAAGATATCATTGGGTCAAGTGATAAGACGTTGAATGTACTGGCTTTTACTATTGTATAATGTATCAACATGTCACATTTAGTTCATTTGTACGAATGGGGTAGTTTTGGGTTCACATTTTCACAACTTCTATAGCTCTTTTCAACAAGTGATTGATCACTAAGCTCTTCTTTTGCCTTAAATGTAATCAATAAAAATGTACAATAATAATTAGTATCTATAATGAAATCAAACTTTTAATATTAACTAAAACTTTGAAATTTCTTAGAACCACAACGATACTACTTCTACCAAGTTGTTAATTTAAATAAAGAAACTAAGAAAAACAAAGTTTGAACGAAACTTACGCAAATAGAAAACGGATCTAACTTTAAATGCCACAAGACGAGCTTCGCTGCGTTATTTATAAATTGAAAATTCACCTTGACTTTTTTTATATTACCTTTTTTTGGTTTAGGCAGAGAGACAGAGAAACAACGATACGTGGAGAATGGAATGTTTTCACACTATGTCTATCCTGTTATTTGCGGTATACAACGTGAATCTGAAAAGGAATAAAATAACACTATAGACTTTTAATTATTTTTTAATTCGTGTCATAAATTTCTGCAATCATAAATTGAACTATCAAAGTTCAATTGCAATAAATTTCCTTGCATACTGCAAAAAGATATAAAAAGTGGCATTCACTTATTACAACGTAAATCACGTCCGTCCGTTCAAGGTGGCGGAGCTTCTGCATTTTGAACTGTAACTGCAACTTTGAAATGATTTAGTAAAATATATATAAATATGTCCTGTCAATTACTTAAGTCATGATGGCCTCCAGTCGTGGCACAGAGGCACAAGCATGTGACTGTTAACGCAACAGGTGGTGGGTTCTATTCCCACTCGAGGAAATGAAATATTTTATGTTTTAATTTATGGAAAGTGGGGAGTAGACTGTTACAAAAATAAGCAGTGTCTGCCTACCTTGCTACATGCGAGATAGAGCGTGAAGCTAATAAGAAGAAACCTTTAAATTAAGCCTTCCAATTTTTTTATAGTCGCACGCTATATATATATATATATATATATATATATATATATATATAT
>JAKRZM010000937.1:516597-548899 GCA_036379175.1 Heliconius cydno galanthus | reverse complement strand
CCAGTAGATCCAGAGATCTTAGCGTTCAAACAAACAAACAAACAAACTCTTCCGCTTTATTATATTAGTATAGATGATATGTTACCTATCCCCCGAAAAATTAAATAGCGGAACTCAGCACTATGGTTTGCCTTTTTAACAAAGCGAGAAAATGAAAATAACTCATAGTGTGAAAATTGAACCCACTACCCGCACGTTTACAGTCAAAAATGAAGTCGTCACGCCACGACGGCCCTTCCATCAAACTTAAAGGAAATTTAACTTCAATTTAATTTCCACTGGTTTGTCTCAACGAAATATCTTCGTTTAATGTAAAGATAATTAACTATAATAGGAAAACTTTTGACGATTTCCAAATTATTTAGAATTAACTTTTGCAGGCGTTTCTGCGGTATCCATCGTATCAATATTAAGTAATTGTTTTTTTTTTTTCAACTTCCCACTTTGTTCCGTATTCAACGGGATTGTTTTCACGCATTCAGGTTCCCTTTGTTTGCCCTATTATATGCGGGATACGGCGTGAAGCTAAAAAAATTAAACTGTAAATAAAGCAGGATATGCTGAGAGAGTCCAAATTGACAGAATATTAAGACACTGTGTTTTTCATTACCTTTTTGCAAACTCAACTGAGAACTCCAAAATCTTGGGTGTCCACAAAATAAAAAAGAAAGAATTTTAATTTGGTTACATTTTGACTATTGTCAACAGTGCTATTTTCTTATTTGTGTTCCGGTAACATTCTCACTAGTAGCTTGATCAGTCTAGTTTAATGAACATGGTTGTTTCATCTTCATAACTGAGTAGAATTTGACTTGAAATACCTAGATGTATATAAGAGAGGAGGGATCTAATGTATTTCAAGTAAAATTCGCTAAAAATAAATTCAGTGCGGAACTTGTCCGAGTGTCTTACAAGAGAAGAAAAAAAATTCAAAACAAATAAAATGTTGATAAGGTCCGCGTGAATCCATCCATTTTGTTCGGTCACAAATTGTAACGAACCGTTATCCTAAGTATAGAATATATATCTTTTATTTTTCACTAAACATTTTGTAGATTTCCTTGTTGCTTCCGCTTTATCTATGTACTCGTAGATCGTAGACTAATATTGAGAAGTAATAAAAGACTAGTAATATTTTTTTGTTAATATATTTTTCATTCACGTTGTAGCTGGCTAGGCAGAGGAAATCTATGTTAAAGTTCGTCCGTCTCAGCCGATTTCCAAGACATTTCGTGTTAAGTGGTGGGACTCAACGCCACGCTTTGTTTTTTGGAAATGAAAATCATCGAGCGGAAATTGAACCATCTACCATGTCTCTCCATGGATACTCTCGTTCTTTTAATCTGAAAACAACAAGATAGAACAACTTATCACTAAATTATCTTAGCATTATCAAGAGATTTAAAAAGAAGAGAAGAACAAGAGAAGAAGTTGCGTAGATATATAGTTACATATATACAATATATATAGAAAATTAAAAATATGTACTAAGCCTCGAAAGTCCATAGAGCATTCTGTCCAGTACATTGCTTGCATTCCCTCCATACCGGAACTCAGTCGAGCGTAGCGAATTGCCATTACACCCTACGCCGGTCCCATACAAATGTTACCGCTATCGAAAAACAAACCTTAATTTATTATTATAAGATTAGAATTTGCTTGACACTTTCCACCCAAATTGGACTAAACTGGACTCAAAGAGCGTATCAAGTAAATGATTAAGTATAATACAGGGCCTACATGATATTATATACTCACTTTTTGTTGACTGATGTAGCGTAACTCTTTCCTGAAAGGGGAATTAATATTTTAACCCACTTGTAAAAAAGGAGGTTATTACTGCAACCTATTTATTATGTTAACCCGATTGAAAATTGAAAGCCATAATCATCAGTTTTTCAGTCAGACGGGCGCAGCAATTTTTTTGACTTAGTTTAAATTATTTATAACGTTAAGTTTGTTATAAATTGTACTCAGAAAAAATATTAGAGTTGTCGTCAGATGAAAGTAAGAATAAAAGAATTCAATGTCAGGTATTTCGGTTTCATTAACATTTTCATCTTCGGATAGCGAGGGATTAGCCCATTATACCCTTCACTTTCATGAAATTCGAAAAAGCTTTTGGTACGCTGACTAGGACGTGCATCTTGGACTAAATGCCATAATAACTAACTGCCAAGTTTCATCATCATACAAATGGATCAGAGTCAGATTTTTAAATGTTGTTACATAGTTACTAACAAAAGCGTGTTAAAAAGAACGAATATTCAACTTCTTTTTGAAGATAGAAATGATACAGTTCCCATAGAACCCACACCCACCGCAAGCAATGAACAGCCTCAAACCATCCCATTCACCGTTCCGACAACAAAATTAACCATTCATCGTTTTCTGAAAAACAGGAAAACATCTCGACGCGACCTGCATTCATAACGTTTTTAGGGCATGTTTACTTCATTGAGTCGAGTGGCGTTTTGTCCTATATGAGTAAATTGCGACGTAAATCGTAACTATGTTTCTAAGAAAATACTTAATGTTGTAGTTAACAGAATATGGTCATTTTTTAATATCTTCTATCCTTTTTAGCTAAAAATACAATATTTCGATTCGAAACAGTAGTTTCTGAGATTAGCGCATTCAAACGAACTTTTAAGCCTCATAATACGTGTTAAAGTTTATTTTTGATTTATTGTAATTGTCTTGTTACTAGACCGCCCCACATTAAGCTCGAGAACCACCCCAGAGGGCATGTATGAAGAATTTTATGAAAGTTGAATGAGATTATGCAGATATGGTAACGTTTGGTAAAGCATAAAAAAATATTTTGAAACTTTATGTTGTTAAAGTAGCACTACACAAGTAGTATTACGTTATACCTTTTAAATATTTTACTCGGACTCCCTCTAAATGTAAAGGCCAAGTCAACATTCCTTGCATTGTTGCAACGGTTTATTTAAGTACAACGTTAAAAGCGTTCCCAGGACTCCCAGTAAGTGTAACGAGAATAAAATTCATTGTAAATTTCCTTATTTTGTAACTTATTACTATCGAGAAGTATTTTCAATATGCAATGGTTGTTAATACAAATTCGAGGGGAAAAAGATGAGCTTCCCCTTGTATCCTGCATACACACTGGACACTATCTTCTCAAATTGCAAGTTTCGCTTCAGGCACTATTGACTTAACTATATTTTCTATTTTGTATACAAATAGCATCCAAAATATGTGTTTTGGTCAGACGTAACTTGACGTTTTATTAGGGTAGGCAGAAAGATCTTTATCAGTTAAATAAAAATAATTGATTCCACCGATCGGGAATCCAACTCAAAACCATTGCGCTTAAAGTTAGATGCTGACCTCTCTCTCTCTCTCTCTTTCTCTCTTTCATTGTTTAATCCAAATCTAGTTCTGTAACACGATAAAACATGTCCAAGTTCAAAAAAATATTATCTAATTTTCATAGTACGTCAAGATTGATCGATTATATAGTTATGATCCACTGCGGTAAGTCTGTTAGCTCTAATTGGATTATACACCTCGACCGGCCCCGTCGTGTTTTTGATCGAACACTCTGACATCATCATAATTAGATACCTCAAATTTTAGCCATTACCTGGGAAGAAGATGAGGTGGAAATGTCCGCAGCTTTTCCGTTGATTGATTATTATAAAAATGATAAGAAAAATTTTGTACACGATTTATTTATTTTAAAAATTAGATTATTTAGTTACTAAAAGTAATCGGTCAAGTGGGAATTGGATCGGCCCAACGAGTTCTGAATTAATTTTAGGATTGTAGGTTAAGGGAAAGTATAAGCTATAAAAGTAGACAAATTAGGAATTTTAAAATTCTTTTTGAGAAGTACCATATAAGTAAAAAAAACGGTTCATGATAGGTGCGTGATGCATATAATATAACCAGGTATATTTTATATACATATCCAAATATTTAATAATAACTTCAACTTGTCAGCTAACCTCACCTCCAAGCAATCTTGTGTTAAATAATCTTGAAAGACGGACAGACGGACAATAAAGTAATTTGAAATTTTTATACGATTTTAAAGTATATATTTTTTTCCTTCTTAAGTATTTGAATAACACTTGAAAATATAATTCTAATATTTACTAATATTTCAAATAATAGAACGACATTCAATAGAACAGCTCTTAGTATAAGAATCAAACCCGTTATCACCTGTTTTCCCATTTTAGGTACAATGGCATCGAGATTTATCACTTACGAAAGTATTTACATATCTAGATTAATCGCGCCTGACAAAATGCGATAAGAATTAACTGAATTGAAATATTATTGAAAATACAATACGTTATTTTCATATAATCTGGGCACCGGGCACCGTCGCGTCGCGTCTTAGAAATTTGAAGAAATTAAAGTAATTATTTTCTTTATAAATAAATTCCAAGGTGAATATAGAGATAGGTATATATTGTTTTAAGATATTTTCGTCTTTTTGTTTTAAATAATATTTAGAGTGATGGAACTAAACGAGAAATTGAACCCACAACTATCTCATTTACAATCAGTGTTCCTGTACTACTGCTCCACGATGGCATTTATATTTTCATATTAATTTTATAACAATATTTTATTGTACAGAAATAAACAATCTCAGAAAAATTTACGCAAAAGTGCTTTTGTAGAAATTATGTTTCGAAATAAAATTATGACAATGTTATAATAGTACTTGACGTCGCTGGTCTTTTGTGGCAGATGGACAAATAAGATGATAAATATAATGGCAATCTTTTACTTAATTGTTAAAGAGATGAAAGAGACCGTCATGGCGCAGCGCACATCGTTTACCTTTTTTCAGTTATAGATTCAATTCCCATGGGAGGAAATCATGAAAGCAGGAAAATCTATTAGGATAACATTTCGTTTATTATTTTCCGTTTGTTTTGAATGGCTGCACTCTCAGAACGCGAAAAAAAAGTCCCCCGACGGGAATCAAACCTATACTATAGTGTACAGTCAAACACTCCTCACGATTGACGATCATAAATTTATAAGCGAAAATGGTCATAAAAATTATCGTTATTTAAACACTTGCTATAACACTTTACTGGTATTTAAGCACTGATATAACGACGTGATAAAGTCGACATATGGTATACATAATGTATGATAAAATAATATATCAAATTGAATGAGAACATATTATTTTGATTTTTATATAGTAATATATTATTATATATTTATTTTATATATTATGGTTAGTAAGTGTAAGAGAGTAAGTGAATAAAAGGTATTATTTTCGGATTAAAATATTATGAATCTCTCTATTATGAATCTCTCTCAACTCTCCTTAATATTATGAATCGACTGTTGAAAAGAGATTTTCATAATNTTATAGATTCAATTCCCATGGGAGGAAATCATGAAAGCAGGAAAATCTATTAGGATAACATTTCGTTTATTATTTTCTGTTTAAATTTGATACAACATGTTTTGAATGGCTGCACTCTCAGAACGCGAAAAAAAAATCCCCCGACGGGAATCAAACCTATACTATAGTGTACAGTCAAACACTCCTCACGATTGACGATCATAAATTTATAAGCGAAAATGGACATAAAAATTGACGTTATACGAACACTTGCTATAACACTTTACTGGTATTTAAGCACTGATATAACGACGTGATAAAGTCGACATATGGTATACATAATGTATGATAAAATAATATATCAAATTGAATGAGAACATATTATTTTGATTTTTATATAGTATTTTATATATATATATATTTATATAGTAATATATTATTATATATTTATTTTATATATTATGGTTTTTAAGTGAATAAAAGGTATTATTTTCGGATTCAAATCAATTCTCTTTAATATTATGAAGCGACTGTTGAAAAGAGATTTTCATAATATATGTATACTAATTTATGAGTAAGCAGGTTCTTTGAACGTAAAACTCAGTTAGAGGCAATCGCGCGCTCATTTCTCAAGTGTTTCATTGTTCAAGGTGAAACTGAAATGTTTTAAATAATACGTACATTTGTTGTGCGGAAATTTATTTGTTTTATTTTTTTTTCTTTGTAGCCTCACGCTATATCCCGCTTATTGCAGGACAATCAAAGGAAAGTCTAGTTATAAGTTATTTTTTTTAAATTTTCACCGCGTTTTTTCTTGAAACCTTTGATATTTGCTTCTGTAAGTATACTTATTTTATAGAGAATTTGTTAAGTTGAACACGCCAATCTCGGGAACTAGTTGTTCTTTTGTTTATAGCTTCATGCTGTATCCCGCACATAGCAAGATAAGCAGAGGGAACATAGAAACCTATTGTTGAGATACTATATTCACATTAAGACACCTCCGTTTCTCACTTTCCGTCGAATTCTGGGGGCATTATGTGTTGCGTAACGGAACTTAACGCCACTGCGCCACAGGGGACCTTAATAACTAGTTCGATTAAAAAATGCATTTTTATAGTAATAGTTCATACGTCAAGGAAGGCTTTAAACTATTTTATTTTATTTTAAACCTGCCTCGAACATTTAAAGTGCCATACACAAATGTTTAGTTGTTTTTATTTGGTGACAGTCGAAATCGGTGACAAAAGTTAGTCTTTATATTATATAGGAATCCATCACATAACCTTTATACATTATTGAGAGAATATTTTCAAATATTTCATGAAAAATTCAAGAATATTTCTAAAGCTTCGAGCATCAGAGTCTTTTGCATCAAAATGGACCAGTCTCTCGTATATACATTATACATCTGACTTTACTTGAAACTCTGTACAATGCATTGCAGATCAACTATAAGAAATGAGGTTTCTTCTTTTTTCAGGTTCACGGTGTATTAAACTTATAGCAAGGTTAGTAGAGGGAACCTAATGTTAAGACACTCCGTTTCCCCCTTTCCACCTAATTCTCGAAAAATATAATAATTTATACTCATTGTTGGTTCCATCCTTATAGCCAAAGATCCCAGGGCCCCGAGACCTACGTCATTTTAGCTAAAAATTTTATGATTATTAGTCTAATGAGACACATTAGATAGACACATTCAGATGAACTATTTGATTGAATTCCGAGATCGATTAAAAGGGATACAGAGGGAAGTAATGGTTTTAAATTTTATATTTTAAAATAACATTTTAATAATGTAGCTTATATAAAAGCCAACATATAAAAATAAGTACATTAGCTACTGAGACAAACGATTAAGGTAAGACACCTCTCAATAAATAACTTTGGAAATGAAATAATTTATACCCCCAGTAACAATGTCAGCGTCGCAATTCTGGATCGCGCATTGATTTGTTGTTTTGAGTTCAGTAAACTTATGTAACTCTGTGGTAATTTATTACGTTTAGAAATACTACTACAAGTTCTGTTTTCAGATAGATATATAGGGAACTATTAAATCATACTTTTTTTAGGAACGAACACTTTTTTTAATAGGATTAAAAGACTAAAAATAATATCGTATTTGAGGCCACACGTGGCGCAGGGGCACGAGTGTGTGACTAAAAACACGACAGGTTGTGGGATCGATTTCCACTCGAGGCAAAGCGCGGCGTTGCAGGCTGAAACATTAGTTTTTAGTGATAATATCCACAATATTGTATCACGAAAGCAATTTAGATGAGAAAAATATATTTGTATAAGCAGGCGAAGCCTCTGTGGGTCACTAGTTTTAAATATAGATATATTAATTTGTATTGGAGTCTAACCGACAACCATAATGTATTGATAGAAGCACATGTTTACCTCGACAGGGCATCACTTGATGGATGGGCTGGCATTAGGCCGTTGCTGAACTATTAAATCACTCAAATTGCATAATAGCTTAATAGCTGACAGAACAACTGGTTATAGATTCGAATCAGGCTGTAAATCAGTGTTTCAGTTGTAGAGGCTGTCCGTGGAATTATAAGTACTTTTAGCATTTTTTCTTTCAGGATTCAGTTCCGCTAAAAGTGGATAACGAAAGTATCTTAATGGGAACGGAGTGTCTTAACTCTAGGTTCACAGATTATCTCTACCTACCGCGCTAAAGCTAAAAACACATAATTTCAAAGTATTATTCCAAAACAGAATTATAGAGAATCTATATAAAGATAAACGTAATGAGATCCGATCACAACCTAAAGGAGCTCTTGTAAACCAAACTAGATTCAAAGATTCGAATCCCGCTAGTTTAAAAATTTTCCCAGTAGAACAATGCGCAAAAGTTCGGAAAGACTAATTTAATGATGGCCACTGTATGTATATGAATGTAGCTAGTTAGATTCATTATTTACAATTTTTGAAAAATGAGAGTAAGAATTGAACCTGCAATCATCGCGGTTGCAGTCGCACACTTGTCCACGACAGCCTGTAATTCTTTCGTGATATTACGTATTTTGAATAAAATTATTAATAATTATGGTAGTTTCATTTATTTTTAAAACCTTTCCCCAAACATCTTTAGAAGCTTAACTTCATATGAATATGTAAGCTTTAACAAGGAAGGCTTCCTCAAAAACTAATTTTAGATATTTATGCTTGTGGTTCACATATATATACTTTTAAAATTTCTTTCATATAAATAAAATATGGGGCCGTCGTGACTATAATAGAATTGAACATAATTGAGAATGATAATATTTTTTGCCACAAAAAACTGACTCTAGGCTAATTTCCTTAATTACTTCAAAAGTTGTTAAAAACGTACCTCAAGGCAGTTGGAATCGAGACAAGCATCTCATTAGTGAAGTTCACTGTACATAGGTTTAAAACTAATTATAATACAAATATAAAATGATATTCCAGTTACTTTTTTAGCCTCAGGTTATATCCCGCACATAGCAGGGTAGACAAAGGGAACCTACGAACCTAGTGCCAAGATACCCCGTTCCCATTAAAACACTTTCATTCCCCACCTTTCAGTGAATTCTGGAGGCATTGCATAGTGACTGACGGAACTCAACGACGCGCTTTTCCTTGTTACCAGAACAAGGAAATACAAATGTATAAATATTCCATTTCATCGATTGTGAATCGAACCCCCGACCTCTTGCGTTTATAGTCGCATGTACCTCTGCACCACGACTGGCCTCGCCTACGTTATAATAATATTGTTCAAAACTACATAGAGTATTCATACCAAAATATGGTCCCAAGTCGCCATTTTACTAGCTCGTCATCAATCTCTGCCTTCTCCTCTGCCAACGTATCATTTACGTGACCCTCTTAAATATATCAAAAACTGACCGGCTATTCAAAGGCTATAGGAAAAGTAGCGTCACTGTAACGCAGTACGTCAGTATCTGACTGCAAGCGCGACGGTTGTAGGTTCAAATCCCATTCGGGAAAATAAATTATTTTCGTTTCCGCGCTCTGGTTGATATGCATTGAATTAGCCGAATTCGCATAACCAAGACATTATGCGAATCCTGGAGAAAGTGAAGAAAAGAGTGTCTAGACACTACATTGTTTTTGCACATGTATATGAGAATGAGAATGTATATGAGAGTGCTTCCGACCTCAAGCCGCAGTGAACCTGTTAACAAATATTGTTAAGCGTAATGAGCATAACAGTTGAGTATTTAACGTCAATTGAGTATTTTACATATAAATTAAATTAAACTGTTAGTTATTTAAAAAAAAACGTGTTTTTTTTTAATGTATGTAGAACTATATACAACTTTATTTACACGATACTAAAACACAAACAAACAGTTTAAAAATATATATATTTATATAATAACAGCTTTTGAAACTATCCCGAGCTTTTTTAATATACGTAGAAGACAAGTTGAAATTGCAGCCTTGTGCAAATAAATATCCAGCTCTGCAAATATTTAAGTTTGAGATAGAAAAGTTATATAATATTTAAAACCACTAAAAATATTGAAGCCATGGCTCAGGGGCACAAACGTGCAACTGTAAGCGGTTCTAGTTCGGTTCGGTTCGATTCTCACTCGGAGGAATAAAATAC
The DNA here is from genome assembly GCA_036379175.1 of Heliconius cydno galanthus. Classification (NCBI taxonomy): domain Eukaryota; kingdom Metazoa; phylum Arthropoda; class Insecta; order Lepidoptera; family Nymphalidae; genus Heliconius; species Heliconius cydno. The sequence goes on along the minus strand of JAKRZM010000937.1, from coordinate 538,928 downwards.
ATAACATCACCATTGCCTCGCTCTGGTAACCAGGCAAAGCGCGGCGCTGAGTTCCGCCATTCAACACGCAAGTTTTCGACAATTGGGAGAAAAATAAGGAGTAACACTGTCTAGGATCCCAGGTACTTTCTGTTGTAGCAGGGTAGGCAAAGGAAACCTGCACGAAAATAGAAGATAAGTTAAACAAACCCAAAGCACCTCCAACTATACTCTTACATAACAACAAAACGAAAAAAATATAAAATGTATGGTAGTCTTGGACAGCATTTTTCACCTTTGAGTTATTATATAAGATTTTAGTTATCTACTTTGAATGTCACATCTCTTTTGGACACGAAACCCAACATTGTGGAAAATGATTTGTGGGAATTGTCATATTTTTCAATTTGTTACTTTAGTAAATGCTTGCTGAAATATTCACATCTAGAATTGCTATCTACCTGTACAATTTTTATTCTATAGGATAACTAAAGGGTAAAGTAAAAAAATCTTTCAAGATATGACATTTACTTCTTACAATCTTTTATCAATTTATGTCAAAAATAATATGTCAAAAAAATACCATTACAACATTAAAAGTTAACAAAACAATTAATTTATTTTTTAAACGGTTTTATTTTTAATATAACATAATGTCAAACTTATAGGATTCTTCTCACAAAAAAACGTGTGAGGTATATTGCAATTCAAATTTAATAGCAGTCCTGAACGGTCTACTCCCCCACAGTATTCGTTGTCATTGTTGTTATCCACTTCTCCAATTGACCATTTTGCATAACCGGCTGCTTTTAGAGGCTCTCCTAGAATAGATATTGTTAGAATTTATATTAAGTGCCAATGAGACCCGGATGATTGAGGATATGATGATTATATATCATATTGCAGAACATATGAGCCAGTAGATTCCCCACTGAGGATATGAAGACCAGGATGAAAGTGACAACAAAAGACCGTGTTTCAAAAGAATCATTGCATTTACAGTCAGACGCTATGCTGCTCTTCCGTGACAGCCTCGTAATCTTAATACTATATTAAATACTCTTAAACACACTAATATTGAATAAAGAAACATTACCATGAGAAGTCAACCATTCCCCATGTTCGTTCCAATCACTAAATCCTAAATACGCTTCATCCGCTGGATATGGTCCTATAAACCTAGGTGATGGGATAATGGAAAATAGGTATTTCATAATGATAGCCTCTATTTTACTATTGATGATGGAGAGATACCCTCCTTCAGCAGAACACGCCATGACTGCACGGGAGTAGACACGAGGCACTGTATGGTATTTGTAGCAGCTACCTGTTCTGTTAGAGAATACATATTCTGAAAAGAATTTTTTTTGGGATAATTTTGGCAAGTCTTCAAATCAATGTTTGTAGCGTTGTTAGTAACGCCGTGTTCATAAATTTTAATAGCCAAAATTTGAGCTGTTATTAGAGTATTTGACTGTAAATGCGACGGTTGTGGATTCAATTCCCACTCAGAGAATAAAGTATTCTCATGTCCTCACTCTGGTAATGAAAACAAAGCGTATCGCTTAGTTCCGCCACTCAACAAGCAAAATCTCCAATATCCTATCTCAATATATGTATGATACAGCGTGAAGCTAAAACAATTCCATGACCACCAAGTGGATAAAGGATACAATTGTTACTTTTAATCGTAAATTTCTCTGTATTCTACCTTTATCAAGTGTTCCACATTCTTCCACCAATTCTTCGTGTTCATTTTTCTTGTAACAAACATATGGCCTCGTTTCATTGCAACTCATGTCACCGACAGTTCCTTCAGGCGTCATGTATAAGCAGCTTTCTTCGTTCATATAATTATTTGGCTCATCTATATCCCAATTGATTGGAATTTGTGATAGTGGCACTCCTATTGTTTAAAAGTAAGAAAATAGAAAAGCCGTCGCGGTGCAAAGGAATGTAAACGTGACAGTAAGTTCGATTTCTACTAGGGGAAACGCCACGAAACATGGTACTGGTATGACTTTTTATTGTTTTTTACAAGTATATCGTATATAGGCATAAATTTATATTAAAATATTCCTTAAACTATTACAACTGTGGCTTTACCTTCAATAGAAAAATAATCTCCTTTGGAAAACGTGGCGTGGATACCAATAAATATGTCTCTTCTATTATTTTCATGAAATGTTATATTTTGTATAGCATCATGTAAATCGTCACTTAATGGGGAAGCTAAATGTGTGCCTAGAATTAAAATTAGTAGATCTATTAAAAAAAATATATTGAAATTGTAATTGTCCACAAATATCAACAAGTCCTTAGTCTTAGGAAGTTAACAAATATTTTAAAATTACGGGCCTAATGCGGCTACGGCTGAATTCCAATTACGGCGAGTTAAGTTGTGGAATTCAACGCCTCGACCAGTCTTACCAAAGCTCGACAATGCCCATCTACCGTTAGATTCTAAAATAATTAAATTCCTCGAAACGGAATTGAACCCAAACCGTTTCGTTTAGTGTCAAACATTGTGCCACGACAGCCCTTAACAGTATTGTAAAGAACTAAAAAAATTATAGTAAAAAAAAATTTAACCTTCTAAGTGACATCGTAGTCGGGCGTCGTACCAGGTTGCAGGAATAACGTGAAACTTCAACCAACCATCTATATCCTCGTTATATCTATAGTCACAACGGAATTTTTGTCCCGAAACTAAAATTTCAAAAAAGACAAAAAACATACATATGAGATAAGACAAAAATATAAGATAAGGAGGACTTCCCGGCTTAGAAGACAGTATTTTTATCTTTTTCCCGTATAGTAGAACGGAGTCAGAGGGAACCTTGTGGAGTGGAGTGTTTCGGAAGTGGCTTTAAGTGTTGTTCCGTGAGAAATTAAAAATAATTCATCACTTCGAGTGGAAATCAAATCCACAACCGTTGCGTTTACAGTCAGATATTTAATTTAACACTAAAACCTAGTTCCTAGTAAAACCTAGTACCTTAGCACTAAAACTTTATGCTATTTCTTTTCTTCAGTATAAAAAGAATGCAGCAGACGGCCAGACGAACAAAAAAATCCGTTTTGTCTTTTGAGGTACATAACTTTAAAAATCAGGCTTAAATCTTATTTACTCACCAATATTTAAGAAAATATTAACAAATAATATAAATAAAACACGCGCCATAGTGGAATATAAAAGGAATACTAGTTTTTATTTTGCATATTTTATATCTCCAACAATAGCGTGCTAAATTCAATTATATGTAACTTTGCGATTTGTTCCGATTAATTAAGATATTATTATAACTTTTCAACTAATTACTTGTATGACGTCGTCGTAGACTAGAGAATATGATGGTCGTAAGTTTTAATCCCGGTGAAGAAATATTTTATGTGTAATCCTATATTTAATATTATAAAGCTGAAGCTTCTGTTTGGTTGAATACGCTAATCTCAGGAACTACTTGTCTGCATTGAAATATTTCCTTTTTAGTTCATTTTTGATGAAGGCTCAAGGTTCTTCTTTTTTTTGGCTTATTGTAGCCTCACATGGGAACCTTGTGTTAAAATACTCTGTTTCCCATTAAGACTTCCCGACTTTCCGCCAAATTCTCAAAAAATTGCGTACTATTGAGTGGCTGAATTCAATGCCGCGTTTTGCGTCTATAATAGAACAAGGAAATGAAAATATTAAATATTTTTATTTCTTCGTTATTTCACCCTCTCACTCACAATTCTTGAACCAATTAAACTTTCACAAGAAGCCCTGCAAAATTTAAATGGTTTGGCCATAGAATAGTATATTTATACCAAGTCATAGTCATAGTCATCGTGACCAATTGCGCAATTTATTTCCATACTGGGAGTTGTATGATCGGAACAGATCAGAAAAAGAAAAAACAGAGTTTCAATTCAAATTAAAAAACGAGGAGCAATATCTAACTGCTATGCTTGGTGTTTCCCTACGTGATAGAATCAGAAATGAGACAATCCTTAGCATAACAAAGGACGCGGTCACGGGAAGCTGCTAAATGCAGGCAGCGCCACACCGATCAGCGTAAAAATTCTTGGGGAGGCCTATTTCGTAAAGTGGACGTCAAAAGGCTTATGTGAAGTTGATGATGATTAATAACTGATCACAAAAAAGTGCAATCACGAACGGGCGTAAACATTTATACTTTTATATATTGATGTTGTTTTTTTAAAAATGCTGAACCAATTACCATAAAATTTATATGAAACTATTTATGAGAAATGTGCTATCATACAAAATAAAAATCAAATTCATCCGTAAACCGAATTAATAATCTTTTTGAAGTTGGTTAACAAAATTTAGCTTCAATAATCAACTCAAACTCTTTTGTTTAGATATCTTGTAAAAAATGACAGTACTTTTGTGTTTCAATCATTTTTGACACCTCTACCCTGCCTCCACATAGGGTTGAGGTGCTCTTACAAAAGCCGCGTGGAAACGAAATGTATTTGACGTTTGATGAATGAATTTTTCCTCTCGGCCGTTAGGTGTTATTAATTTGAGGATCCCTTTTATAGATAATTTGTAATATTTCATCAGGATATTGTGTCCCTGAGCTCAAAAATATTTACAAAATGATTGAGGCCGTCGTGACCAAGCGTGTGACTGTAAACGAGACGGTCGTGGGTTCATTCCTCGCTCTGGCATGTGTCTGGCGTTGTGTTCCACCAATCAACACACTGCAAGAATTCGGCTAAGAGTGAGAAGCGGAACGCCCGGCTATGTGCGTGATACAGCGCGACAAATTTTAAGGTACTATCACTTTACAAGTTACAAGAAAATGGTATTGAAGTTAATTCATATTCTTATTAAACTTAATTGTCACGTTATCTAACGTGAAAATATTTTATCCTTTTACATGGAAGATAACACCAAAATCTACGAAATAGCCCAAATTTATTACAACAGGAAAGAAATTACAAAAACCAGCCTTGGCCTAGCCAGATATAAAACAGATGCTTGTCCGACTTGACAAGTGATTGTTAAGTAAAAATCCTTCAAAGTTATGTAGACTTTAATTCTTTTTCCTTATTAATTCTATTTCCTTACCAAAATTTCTATAATCATTGTTACCACGAGATGTCAACCGCCAGAAATCAAAAATATCTTTTATAAATAATTTAGTTTAGTGTTTCATTAAAGTTAGTGAGACCAGTCGCGGGGCAAGGACATGCAAAAAAATGTGACAAGTTCTATTCCCACATAATAGGGGAGATAATATTTAATATTTTAATTTGTTCGTTCCGGCGGCGTATTATCTAATTTTGCACTGTATCTAGTTCAAAACCTCAAACCATTAAATTTCTACCATTTGTGCCATAATAATTTATCAAATCTTTTAATTTCCAAACGAACCCTTTTTATATTAAGAATTTTGTGAATTAAAATTATATTGAGAAGGCACTTCAAATGCTCCAATTAGGATCTTGTATAGATTTGTAAAGTGAGAGTTGAATTCCTTTTAAAATTAGCTGAATCGAATATCGCTCCAATTTTGTAAGTGACTAGCGAACCGCCCGCGGCTTCTGCCGCTTCAATGTCACGATGTTTTAACTTCATGGGTAAAAAACTTTTGAGACTTTGCGGAACTCAACGCCGCGCTTCGTCAGAGCGGAGAAATGAAAATATTAAATATCGACCCGCTCGCAGCTTTGTCCGCTAGTACTACACAATTGTAAAGTCGTTGAGCAGCGTTCATCTGAATTACGTTCGTGATCTAATTACATTGTCAATTTATAGACAATATCCATACATTGATAGCTACAGTTTCAGGCATTTCAATAAAACACTTGTTTCATTTTGTAGTAATATTATCACATACAATACTTTATATTGACATATATATGTTTTTATTTATAAACCGATTGAATGTATAGATTTTATTCCCCAGAGAGAGAATCGAACGCACCCAAGTCGCGATTACAGTGAACACGTTGGTGTCCCTGCACCACGAGGGCCTCGAGACAAATATTTGTTATGTAAAACTTCTGGTTATTTCCTAAATCTAACGATTATCCTCGACACAGGAGTGCCAGCACGTAGCAGGTGTTTTCTTCGTCCATTCAAATAGATTAATGTACTTAACTTCGTGATAAACAATTTTGAGTAAGAATATTATATTTAATACCGTCGTAGCGCAGGCGCACAAGGCTGTGACTGTAACGTGACAGTTGTGTGTTCCAAATAATATATATTTTTTAAAAACTTTATTTTTTTTCGCTCTGGCACGAAGCATTGAAGCGTTGAGTCGGCCCCACTCAACATGCAATGCCACGAAAAATTGGGCGGAAAGTGGAGAATGGAGGGTCGTAGTGGCCAAGGCCTGTCTTTGTCGAACGACTGTTAACACCTATTGGTCATGGGTTCGATTCCCACTCGAGGAAAAGAAATACTAAAATCCCACTATGTTAATTTTTTTACACATTTCCTAGAACATTAAAGCTAGTAAACATAAAAGTTATTTTTTATCCTAATTTGGCATGAAATAGAATTTTAATTCGATCACCATTTCCGTTTCAAAGTTAGTCTGGGTTTTAGTAAGCATTTATCTGGTAGGCGTGCGCCCGCATTGTTGGGAAGTTACGNTTACACTTTGTCTATCAGAGCGATGAAATCAAAATATTAAATATTTCATTCCTCAAATCGAAATCAATTCCACCACCGTCGTGTTTACAGTGACACGCTTGTGCCCCTACGCCACAACGGCCTCAAAATAAAAGTAATTTAAATATAATCATTTCTCTCAATGGAAACTGAACCACGTTTACAGATAGTAATTATCCCACTGCGTTACGGCGGTCTCGACGAGCTGGTTAATATAAATATTGCAACAAGTACAACACAGTTATAAAACAATATTTTATTTATAAGCCAACCATATCACTTAACCTAATTTCCTCCTCTTAATGCCCATTCCCACTGTGCCCGTAATACTATCATTACTTCTAATATCCTGATGAATAATTACTATAAGAAACAGCATGAAACAATATAAAACATTGAGTTGAGTAACGAAGATCAAAACCACACTTTGTCTTTCTTCTTCTTCGTGTCATATGATTGGATTGCTCAAATTTTGGTTTGCCACACTGATTGATTTATCCGTTGCCATAGTCAAATCGACAAAAGAGCAAGCAGACAGACAGATTGGGCAGGAGAGCAAGTGTGCCATTGTTTGTGGGTTGGAGCGGCAGACACATATTGCTTGATCCTCCGGAGCGTATCCCCATTTTAGGAGATTTTCTTTGCATCGGCCGACTTGGCTACGTAATCGATTTAACGACTTCCATGTTGCACTGCAAGTGATGGCCTAGGGGTAAGCATTCCTTGGGAAGGACATAGTCTGTAGGAGGTGGGTTGTTTTTTCAGGGTATTCTCTACTAAGTAGAACTCATACGCTTCGAGCTCATAGCTATCCCTCTCCGCCACGTTGGTGTTTTAAAATTTATATCATAAAAATGAAACAATAAAAAGATAAAATATACTAGAAAATAACTAGTTTATTTCTCCTTGAAAAGAGCTATGTTCTGTGCTGTCAAGAAATATTTCAAAGGATATACGAGTGTAGCTGCTTCTCGAACTCGGTAACGTAGTTTCATAGTTTTGAAGACTTCGTACTTCTGAGCGGAATCAGAAAACACTGCTGGAATCAAATGTGAAAAGTTAAGATTGTTCTTTTTTTATTTCTAGAAAATTTAAAGGTTAAGTAGTATCTTCACAGCTTAATCGTTTCGTAGCTTAATTTTAAATTATTCTACTACTACCGCCTTTGAAATATATGAATGATATTAGAAATAAATTATAACAAAACGTTTCAGTGTCTTTCTTCGATAAATTAACTTCCTTAGATTCGTCAGAATTACATATTATGAGATTAGATTAACCCGCGAGCTTTTGTGAACCTTTTCTATGAGATTTAATCTTAATTCATTCTGTCAGAGGACGGAGGACGGAGGACGGAGGGCGGAGGGTGGAGGGCAGGAGAGGCTTTGTAGCGTCGTTGAGCTTGAGCGTTCATTTTTATGAACATTACTATAAGGGCGAACCTCCACAGAAATTTATAAAATATTTGTCTTTAGAGATAAAGACAACTGTGAAAACAGAATTTTTTTTTAGGGTTACATACCCTAGTTAGAAAACAAGACACTATTACTAAGACTCTCACCAGGCTTTTCAGGTTTTATGTTGCCGTTTTAAACACTAAAATACAGAATAAAATAAATATGTACGCTGTCTCCCGCACATAGCAGGGTAGACAGTGGGAACCTAAGGACAAATATGTAAATATAACAAAATACGAGATCAATATGAGATTTGTCATAAAAATAAAGAAAATATTAGAACTTAGACCATTTTATACAAGCTTTAAATCGTCTATATACCTCCTTATACTTTTATGATCAAATCAGCTTCACGCAGTATCCCGCACACAGCAGGGAAGGCGGAAGGAACCTAGTGTTAAGACACTCCGTTCCCCACTTAAGTCAAATTTTCAAGACATTTTGTTTAGAGTTGAGCGAGCACTTCATCTACCAGAGCTGAAAAATAAAAAAAAAATTAAGAAGAAAATCCACTGGCGTAATTCGAGTACATTTTTTTTTATTTAGTTAATAGCTACGTCTTAGTTCATTTTTTTACCTTTATGGCATTTAGTTCTCAAATGTCTTGAAAATATTATGCAGGAAAAGGTTTATTTTAAATGTATTATAGCAAAGGATAAAAGGTGACAAGCCACCTTTACAATGAAGGCTTATGTTAACGTTGAAGTAAAAGGTGTTATGTAGGCGTTATGTTAACAGCCTGTTCATTTTTCGACGCTTACATGTTCGGGTTTTTGTAAAGTTCCTCCATCCTTCCAATAGTTTTTATCAATTATTAAGCCACACACTTTTTAGCTACAACGTTGAATCACAAAATTGCCATTGTGAATTAAGGGGCGGAACTTAACGCCGCGCTTTATTACATAAGTAATAAGATATTTTATAAAATCTTTTAAAAGCTTCTAATAATATTTACAATGCATCGAAAATCTAGACTTCACTAGTTTTCTTTCAATTTAATTTACTTCTAAAATTGCTCACAACCGTCAAAGGAATCTCCAAATTTGTGTGAAATTCGTTGATTGTTCTGAGACATGAAACTTAATTGGTTGTTACACAAAATATTTCATACGTCAGTGACTGTAACAAGTGACATCGTTAGAACAATTTTACCAATTTTCATCGACATTTTTTGTCGTTGTTTCCATTATATTAAATGTATTTTTTTATTTCTGCGCTAGTGTCTCATCTCATTAATAAGTTTAATCGGTTGAATATTAAATAAAAATTTAGTTAACCTTTGCTAGAAACATTGTAAATAAAATTTCATATATTTTTTTGTCTGTTTGTTTTTCCTATGTTATTCTATTTTTTGTGAGGAAGGAACTACTTCCTCTACTAGGTACTACGATCTTCTGTTCTGGTAACTACCAGATCAGTATAGTAATATAGCTGTCGTACATAGTTTTAAAAGACGTTATCATATGAAAAATAAGCATATATTTAAAATTCATTCGACGTCATACATAATCCTCATAATTTTGCAATTCTCTTTGACGCTCGCGTCGAAAGCTCTCATGTCTTTATGGGTTTTATTGAAATCGTAGTTAAATGTGTAGTCGTTTGTGCGACACGGACAGCAAGTGCCGCAGTCGCAAGACGCGCACTTCGCTCTCACAGCGTCCCAGGCACCTGCAGATTTGTACCAATGTTAGAGCAGAACGGAGTGCCTTGACACTAGGGATTAGTAGCTCAAAATGTCTGTGGTAAATAAGTCTGTTTATGTTATTCACTTTATTCTCCGTCATTATCCTTATATTCGTCTGTTCCTCTTAATCTTTATGTCGATATCGCGTGGACGTATCAAGCTGAAGCGTGCGACGTAAACGCAACAGGCCGTGGATTCTCTTCACACTACAGGAAAAGAAATATTTTAAATTTTCACTTCCTCACTCTGCGAGGAAAAGCGCGGCGTTGAGTCCCGCTGCTTAAATTCGGTAGACCTCCAAAATTCGGTAGAATGTGAAAGAAAATTAGGCCCTCAGTTTCCCTCTGTCTATTCTGCCATGTCTGGGATAATAATTATAGTTGACAATGCGAGCGAGTGCAGGTGAAACCTGGTATCACATACGATTAGATCTGCATTGTTTTCCTAATCAGAATACCCTAAGTTATCTATATATGAGTATATATTTGAATACCTAGTTTCTTAGCCAAATCTGCGAACTTCAAATATGTTGTTTGGTTGATGCCTCCCACCTGAGTATTCAGAGACATGATTCTTTTTGCCTGATTTATCATTTGCTTCGATTTTGGAAGCGCCGAGCATGTATTTTTGCGGAATATGTTCTGTAAAAGCTATATTTTAGTTTAGCTTCACGCTTCATTTAGGGGGATAGGCAGAGGAACCTAATGTCAAGACATTGTTCTTCATATATAAATATTTTAGGTAAGATTTTACATACCAAATCCAAATCTGGCGACGTCTTCTTGGTTTCGTTGTTTAGGTTACTTGTACGGCTCTTACGATATGGTTTGCAACTATAGCAATAAAGATATTTTTAAAGTTTTAAGCATTTCCTGTATATCTTGTACAGAGAAAACTTAGTGATCAGACACTGCGCTCGTTACTCTTCGCCCTCCGATATCGGGGGGTCCAGCTCGTGATCGGTCTACACTAATTCTTCAACCTTATAATCTATATATATAAAAGGACTTGTCCTCACTGACTGAGGTAAGACGCACGCACAGCCGTAACCGCTGATGGTATAAACGTGAAATTTGGACAGATGTTTACTTTCGTAATCTGGACATCCACTAAGAAGGGATTTTGAAAAATTTTTACCCTAAAGGGGGAAATAGGAGTTCAAACTTTGTATGGAAAAAAAATTAAATCGGCACCGATTTTTATAAAATTTGAAATTTAGATTTTTAAAAGTATTTAATTGAACACATGTTTCATGGTTTTCTAGAATTCTTCCCCTAAGGGTGCAAATAAGGGGTTGAAAGTTTGTATGGAAAAATCTTTAAATCGCCACCGATTTTTATAAAATTTGAAATTTAGACTCTTAAAAATATTTCATTGAACACATGTTTCGTGGTTTATTAGAATTCACCCCTAATTACGCAAGTGAAGCTGCGCGCGTCCGCTAGTATTAGTATAAAATATAAAAGACAGCAATACTTACTTGCATTTACCATTACTTTTTTGCTGAAACTTGGATAATTTTATCATTTTAAAACCTATCCATGCAAAATTTGGCCCCTGTCAAATTAACATGACGTTTATTGATATATTTTTTTTATTTCTATGACATTTTTTTGTCAGTGAGAATTTCTTGGTGCCGATTTTTTGAAAGAAAAAAGCTACTTTGTTTTTCTCGTATAGCAGGGTAGAGCTCCAATATTCCATATATTGCTTGTTCAGTGACGGAACTCCCGTTTTCCATTTTCCGCCGAATTTTTCGAATAACGTTAAAATATTTTTTTTATAATAAATTGTGATATAGAAAAGTTAGGTGGTAGAAGAATGTGTCCTAACTGTTAATCATATTTTCTGCAAAATATAAGCAATTTTGATTGATTATTTTATGTAAACCTATGATCATTTTTTTAGGCAGTTGTTATAAGTAAAAAGGCGATATTATATAGAAATTTTATGTATCAAAATACGCTCATTGTAGAAACAAAGTAATTATTTTGATATTGTTTTATATTCTTCACTTATGACTGGAACGGGTCCAGGAGGATCCATGGATCTACGAAGCAAAAAATCTGATGAATTATATAATAGCAGTAACATTATATAACATCAAATAGTACTAAGGCCGTCACGGGGCAGCACCTGACAATAACCACAGTGGTTATGGGTTTGATCGCCACTCGGGGGAATACGTTATTTCCGTTTCCATAGATCCATATTCTCTTGTTATATTTTTTGTAATTCCCCATACGTACCGAGCGAGCAGACCTAGTGTTAGGATACTCCGTCCTCCACGCGCGGCCAAATTTTCGAGATACGGTTTTGATTGGCCACGCAATCGAATTGAATCGAACCTACAGGTGTTAGGTTCAAATTTTTTTTATATATCTAAATTATTTTTTATTCATATATTCAAATAAACATACATATTTTATTATAATTTACATATGCGCTTACTTAGGATGTTCCAAATCCCACTTATGTAATTTTTGGCAAGTCGAGTATAGTGTTCCAGGAGCCGAGTTTTGAGACTTATTCTTATTCTTTTTATTTCCGTTAGAAATTTTGAAACGATCTGGGATTCAATATAAAAGAAGACAATGTTGCGAAAAAATGTTAATTGAAGAAGTTAAGCTCAATAGACAATTTGCACGTATTATTGGAAACCGCCGTAGTGCAGAGGGACAGTATCTGCAACAGGACTTTATATACGATAATGATTGTTTTTTACCTTCACACTATCCCGCACATAGCAGAATAGGCAGAGGGAATTTTGTGTTAAGACACTCCGTTCTCCAATTTCCAACAATGGCCTTAAATCAGCCAAATTCGAATTATGGATTTAATAATTTATAGGAATCAAACTCTCGACCTTAGTGTTTACAGTCACACGCTGTGCCATAGCGTCGCTACGGCCTCAGAATGTTATTTGTTAATATTAAGATTAATTACTTTTAGTTGTATCAGTAATAGATGTTTTGTTGATATATTCATTCGGTTCCTCTTCGCAGGACTCGGCGGGCAGCTTCGACTCAAATACACAATTGATAAGACCTACAAAAAGAGTTTGTTTAAAACTAACAAGCGAAAAAAGTTATATTAAATGTAGAATGTAAACCTATCGGTTTTTTCGCCCTCACGCTGTAACCCACACATAGCAAGGTAGGCAGGAGAACCCTGGGAGCTGGGAAAATTCTGCAGATATTGCGTGTTGAGTGGTGGAACTATTAGGCCGTGTTTTCGTAAGCAGAGCGAAGACATTAAAATTTTAAATATTTCATTTTCTTGAATGGGATTTAAATCCACAACCTGTCACGGCTACAGATGTACGTTTTTGCCCCTGTGCCACGTCTGGCGCCAGAAATTAAAAAATAGGTAATATTATATAATTCAGTATTATTTAGCTTCGTATTAGACATGGCAGATAGAGGGAACCTAGTGTTAAGATACTCTGTCCCTAAGTTTTGTACCTACAGGATACAGCGTGAACCAAAAAAATAAAAAAAAACATATCCCTGATGCTACCTTTATCTATTTTGTTTACCTTTCGTTTCTATTAAATCCAGCATAGAAACTGCTGTCTTCTCCTTAATTATTGATTTATTTGAAATTGAATAGTTAGCACTTTCCATATAACAGTCATCAGAAAAGGAACTGGTATTCTAACCGGTAAGAAAGTCAACCTCATAAATGTTTTATTTTTTAAGTTTACTTTTCAGTTTGTCTGTCTGTACAAATGTCCGTTCCGTCCGTTCTATATTAAATTTAATAAGAAATGAGAACTTAGAATATAAATAAAGAAAAAAACAAACCGAACTAACCGGAGGTAACAACAATTCCGGTTGACTGTAAACAAAGTCCCAAAATTCACAACATTTAGCTTGGACTCCTTCATTATCAATATCTTTATTGAAAAAATATTTCTGATTTAAATTTTAAAGTTTATTTGTTAATAATTGTTTATATGAGGCGGTTGCTGTCCGGTGGTACATGGGTATCACCGTAAACGCGACGGTTGTGGATTCTATTCCCCCTCGGGCAAATGAAATATTTAATATTTTCTTTTTGTCGCTCTGGTAGCGAGTCAAAACGCGGCATTGAGTTCAACTAGTCTACACACAATGCCTTAGAGTTCAGCGCAAAATGGGGAACGGAAGTGCCTTAACACGAGGTTCCCAGGTTCCCTCTGCCTACCTGCAAAATGCGGGATACAGCGTGAAGCTGAATAAAATGTAATTGATGTACAAATTTACTTTCATCATATTTGAAATCGAGCAACAAACGTTGTCCCACAAAAGGCTCGCCAAAGTCACTGTAGCCATCTTCGTCATCGGTGATCATCAAATTTACATCACTTTTAAATGATTGTTCTTCTCCAGCCATATATATCTCTTCCTCGCTGTTTTCATTCATTTTAGATAATAATATTATTATTTTTTCTAATAATTGAAATTTTTGTTTGTGTATTTAAAACTGACATGTACGAGTATATATTACATGTATGTATACATACATTATATTTAAAAAAAAAGAGTTATGTCAAAAGAGGTTTTAAGGTAATGGCAGCAAAATAGAAATTGAATCCAAAAGTTCTTATTAGTTTGTGGTCGTCGTGGCGCAGGGGCACAAGCTGTAAACGCGATAGTTGTGGATTCAATTCCTACTTGAAGGAGTGGAAAATATATTTTTTTCATTTCTCCCTTTGGTAGCAGAGCAAAGGGCGTTGTAGACTTCTGCCACTTCTGCCTTCGTGGGAACGGAGTGTCTTAAGACTAGGTCCTGAGATTTCCTACTATCCTTATGCCTACTCTTCTATATGCGGGATTCTCCGAAACTAAAAAAACTTATTACTAATACTGCCCATTGGTCCCGGTTTTGATCATATTATTATCTAATTTGAAATATATTCTTGAAAGTATGTGTACAAATTTTTATTATTTCATTAAATATTTTTTGTCTGATTGATAATGTAACACGCGAAAGCGTGTTCAAAAATATATATATAATATAAACCTCTATATTCGAGATTCTGGCTTCATCAGGGTTTATTTAGACATCATGTCCAAGAGGCTTTAACAGTAACAATGTTATGAAAAACGATACTAAATTCTTTAGGTTTCCAATTCCAAATCTAAGAAACGCAAAAGCATATTTAGTTACATAGATACATATTTCGCAAATGTTCCTCACGTTTCGTAAATAAAATCCTTCCCAAGAACCTCACAACGGCAACGGTTATATATTATAGGTTTCGTTTGTGTAATGTTTATTGTATTTCACTAGCGTTCTGATGCTGGAGTGTTTCGAAATGTCGTAATGATCCTATTACAAGGATTGTTTCACCTAATAAGAGCTTAAAGTAAACGAGGCTGAGGGAACCGAAATGGCCATGGCCATATTTTAAGTATTGAAGTTTTATTGTCGTGGCGTAGGGGTACATAATGTGACAAGTAGTGGGTTCGATTTCCACTGGAGGAAAATAAAAAATAATATTTACATTTTCTCGCTCTGGTGACGGGGACGGGGACAAAACATGGTGATAATTTCCGCCCCTCAACAATGCCTTCAGAAATCGGCGAAAAGTAGAAAATAAAAATGTCTCATTGGGAAAGGAATGTTTATACACTAGGTTCCCAGTTTTACAGACACAGTGTGAAGCTAAAAAAAATGTTGTTTATTTAAATTGTTTGTTATTTGTGATTTTTTAATAGAGAAAAGGCAATAACTGTACGAATAAATATAGCTTTTTATGGGTCTCTTTAGATGTGCCGGTGTATAAACGTCTAATGTTGTTCATGGAACTGAGAGTTTAACGAAAGGCATTATTTATCCGCAAAACGGAGCTCCTTCGATCTTGCTCCGACTTTCCGAGATGTAACCGTGCCGATAGCTGACCATCTTGAGCTTCTTGGCATGAACCTTACGTCAGATTTGAACTTTGGACATTACATCGAGTCTTTGGCTACAACTGCAGCTAAAAAACTAAGTGTCCTCTCAAAAATTAGGCAGTATTTCACTCCGGGACAGCTTCTTCAACGAGTCCGATCGTGGATGGAGTACTGCTGCCACCTTTGGGACGGATCTGCTAAATATCAGGTAGCGACATTAGACTCGATAGAAAATCGCACCAAGAAGCTCATTGGCGACACAGCGATTGTTGAGGCAAAGCTGCAAAGCCTTGAACATCGTCGAAAAGTAGTCTGCCTGTCGATATTCTATCGGATTCATTTAGTGTGCAGCATCGCTGCATGACTTAGTACCCTCTTCTCCTTTCCATCTGCGGGACACTTGACGTAGGTAGGGATTTCACCCACATGTCGTCGATATATGACCTTCTCGTACACAGCGCTTCGCCTCCACTTTCTTAAAGCGAACGGCTAAAGACTGGAACTCCCTGCCTGTTGAACTGTTCCCCGACAAGTATAACTTGGCCCTTTTTAAAGAATGAGTGAATAGGCACTACCTCCACCATCGTTCGCATCGTCACTTACAACCGTTAAGACCACCAGTTGAATGTTTGCCTATCTACAATAAAAAAAATATATTTTAAAAAAGGCATAAACGTAAATTATGGAGAACGAGACTACACTAAACAAAATTTAACTGGCTTCGACTGACTAAAGACTGTAGACCTAGATATTTGAAGTTTTTTTTGTTGACTGACAGACAAACTACCAGATAGGTGAATCCTTAATTTCGTTTCTTGGAGTTATGGATCCCTAAAAATTTTAATATAAGATGAGGAGGAAGGTAGCGAGAGGGAACGAGGGAACCTAGTCTTAAAACATTCCGTTGCCACTTCTATTCCTCATTTTCCACCGACTTCTGGAGGCATTGTATATTGAGTGGCGAAACCTAAGCGCACGAAAACTCTTAGATCATAATATATAGATTGCTATAGACATATTTTTTTATTTCCATTTGATAAATAACTAAAACAAAACAGCGTAAAATAAAAAATAAACGTATAAGTCGATACCATTTCTAAATTTTATTGAGCCTATTCTACTCTTTGGACGTGTTCAGTAAGAGGCAAGCTAATGGCTGTTGAAATATGCAGCGGCCTATCTCACCTCGTTGATACCTCGTGAATGCCTCAGATGTGTCGTTACACAGAACAGAAACTACATAGATTTTCTAAGTTTTTTTATGTGCTGTTACATAAAACGGAATGTATATTTTTCTCATATTTTTACCTTCTTAGGCATTTTATATTATTATAGACAGAGAGCGAGAAACACTCAGCTCTCTGTCTTTGTCTATTTTAAAAACAGAAGTTTAAAGATGGATGTTATTTGTTCATATATACCTTATATAATAATGGTTTACTTTATAACAATATTACAACTTTGTAGGTTAAGCTAATAGAAATTGAAGAAACATTACCCCTCGTCGAGCACGAAGGGTGATGTTTCTAACTTACTGTAATGTACTGCTTGTTTTTTTACTGCATCAGCTCAAAGAAGAAAACAGTACCTCGATTTAGTCTAATAATAACACTAACTCTTATTTCATAATTTAAGTAGAGTGACGAATAACCTTTATAGCATATCTTCCAACCAAATATTTTCACGGAACAAACACAACAAATCAATACTAAAGTGCTGAACCAACCTAAGATACTGTCGTATCGTATCAATAAATCAGATCCAATGATCCCCGAAACGAGCCTTATCTGCGATCATTGCTAATGGTAGTTAAACAAATTGAATAATTTTAAGTTATATTAGAGTTAGCGAGTGTGTAAGCATAAATCAATGTAATTGGGAGGAGGAGAATTGCTAATATTGCGGCCCTCGTGGTGTAGCAGTACAACCTCGACAGTGTCAGTGTAAGTGCGATAGTACTGGATTCGGTGCCCACTTGGGAAATAAAGAATTTTCATTTTGACACCTAAATCAAGAAATTGACGACGATTAACTTGTTAGTTCTTATAGTCGGATTGCATTCCACCTGAACCTTGAAAACACTTCCTTACCGTACGTTCCTACTTTCCGCCGAATTATTGGGACTTTGCGTGTTGAGTGGCACAACTCACCGCCGCGCTTAACCTCTTACCAGGGCCGGAGAGGAAATTACAATATTAAATATTTCATTCCTCAGAAAGGAAACCACAACCCTCGCGTTACAATTGCATTTGGCTTTGTACAATTATCTCTACGTATTTAATTCCTTCACCTTACTTTCTTCCTGAATTATTTTAATTCAGCCCACCCGTCAATGGTTTTAGTCGAATTTTAAATATTTCTATCAAATGATTGTATCGTCGAAATGGTCGCTATCGGCCTGCTGCAGTAATTAATTAGAACTAGTTAATTACACCTGTTCGTTCTAAAGTTGGTGCTCGGTACATCTATGTGGGACGTGTGTAAAGTGTTAAATATGTATTAGACTATGGCTAATACATCTTTAACACTCAACTAAATAAAACAAACTCTTACTCAATTTAATAAACATAAAATTCCGGAGGTTTCTTGTTGTTATCTCATATTAAAATAAACCCAAATGACGGATTGACGGAATGACTTTAACATGACATTTGACTGTTGGGTAAATAATCAGTTCTATAGTATTATTGAGATGTCCCCACAAGTTATCATGGGTTTTTTGCTAAATTTATAAATAATATGTAACTTCGATTATTGACCCAGTCGTGATGCGGCACATAAGTAACTGTAAACACGACAGGTTGGTTCCAATTTCCATTCGAAGTAACAAAGTATTTAATATTTTTATTTCTTTATTCTAGCGTCGGGGCAAAGCGCGGCGTTGAGATCTGCTACGCAACGCCTTCAGTATTTGGCGGAAAGTGGCGAGCGGAGTGTCTCAACACTAAAATCCCTCTGCATATCCTGCTACATGCGGGATACAACATAAAGCTGAAAAAACTTTGATAAAAGTTTGTACAACTTTAATTAAGTTCTAAATTAATATTTTTTTTATGAAAGTCCTATCCAATATATTAGACAATTGCTTTTTTCCGCAATTCCCCTGAAGCCAGTCGTAGTGCAAATTCAAAAATAAGAAAATCGAATAATTATTTCACGTAATTTATTTATGTGTAATAATTTACATCATAATGATTAGTCTTCTTCTTCATCTACTTCCACTAAACTGTTCGGATCCTTCTCGCATATAAATGCATATGGGTTCTCGCACCAAAGGTCGTCGAGCGTTCCATGTCTGTAAATAGCACCACAGTATTCACCGGTTGTTGCGTTGTTTGGTTCTCCGCCTGAGAACTTTGAAAATCCTGCTTCCTTTAGAGTTTGACCTGCAAATTAATTAAAATATGAAACATAGCAAAGCTCTAGGATTTCCGCTGATAGTAGTGGTGATTGCCAGCATAATATCTGGTAATACGATTACAAAAATTGGGACATATCTATAGATGAAACTTCATAACTGACACGGACAGACAGACGGAACATGCATGCGTGGAAACAGACAGATTATAGAGCAACCTAGTGTCAAGACACTCCGTTCCTATTAATACCCACTTTTCGCCGGATTCTAGAACAATTGCGTTTCAGGATGGAAATTGACGCTGTGTTTTACCTCGTTGCCAGAGTGAGAAAATGAAATTATTAAATATTTAATTTTCTCGTGTTGGAGTCGAACCTATAACCTTTCGCATTTATAGCCGCATTAGATTAATATTAATTATTAACAAAAAATATTAAAATATTTACTATTGATGGTCAAGAAATCTCCATGTTCGCCCCAATCGTGGAAACCCAGGAAAGCAACGTCTTTCCAGAAATACCCTAGCATAGAGCCTCCGGGATGCTTCGCGAATAGTTCTTTCATAATCTATAAAATAAAGACGTATACTTGTTATCCAATCACTTGAAATTATAATATGTAATGTTTACTATACCGGGATACGCTACGTACCGTTGCCTCTGTTTCGCTATTTACAATAGCCAAGTACCCTCCTTCAGCAGTACAAGTCATGAAGGCTCTGGACCAGGTACGAGGCACCGTGTGGAATTTGTAACAGCTTCCAGTTCTAGTATCTAATATATATTCTGTAAGAATAAAATTATAAAAAAATATAATACAAAGGAAACAAATCGTCAACTGTGAGTATAGGTAAACCTGCAAACCGCCTATTAAGCAAATTTTCAGTTTTACGCTGTATTCCTCAAGTAGAAAGGTAATGGGGGCCTAGTGTTAAGACACTCCACTCCTCACTTTTTTCCGAATTCTCAAGAGTTTATTTAACTTGAAGCGTCTCATACGTGATAGATAAAGATAGCCATGTGATTACCTTCACAGTATTGTAGGAGGTTTTATTACAACGAATTTAATAATATAAATATGAATATTTCCGCATAATAAAACTACTTGAAATCAATAACTACAAAGGGCTCACCAGGATCTACAGTACCACATCCATTCAAACGTAGGTTCTTGCCTTTTTTGTAACAGAAATATGGCAACGGCTCGCCACATTTTACATCCGCCATGTCTCCATTGGCCTGCATCATTATACATTGTTCTTCATCTTTGTAGTTGTCTGGTTCATCTGTAGCCCATGTCTGAGGTATCTTGGATAAAGGAATACCTAAAATGAAAATCTATTTATATTGAACACAGGGTTGTAAATATGTTCACGAAATAGTTGATTGATATAATTGATACATTTTAAGAAATGGACAGACAGTTGAATTTACCGAGTGTATGTGCGATATGTACATACATACATACATATATGTATAATATTTATGCACATACTCAGTTGGAGCTCATATCGTTATCATTGAGACCTGGATGACCCGCCTATCGCAAACAGGAGCTTAATAATACATAATAATAAAATAATTTATGTTTTACTTATATTACTTAAAACGCTGGTCGTTTTTAACATCGGGAAATACGTTAATAGTAGTCAATTAAGATCTAAAAAAGCAACATTTTTCTATTGAAGTTAAATATTTGGCAGTAGTTTAAATTGTCGTCTTAATGTCTAGATACGATGTGCTTACTAAATATTTCTTTTTTTGCTTCACGCTGTATACCGCACACAGCAGGTTAGGCAGAGAGAACATAGTGTTAAGACAGTCCGTTCCCCACTTTCTGTCGAATTCTGAAAATAATTTTTAAATCATAACAGTAAAAGTAATATCAAAAAAACTTTACCTTCAACGGAATGGAAGTCACCTCTAGAAAACGTAGAGTGTATGCCAGTAAACACTCCACACTTAAGCCCACCATGCCTCTCCATAAATTTTATCATAGCTGAACGCAAGCCCGTGTTCAGAGGAGAGGCCAAATGACTGCCTATAACATAATGAAATGAAAAAAATTAAATGCTATATACTTTTCGATTTTTTAAGATATGGAGAAAAAAAATATTAGTCGCTTAGAATTGGTAAATATCTAATTCGATTCTTTTGTTACCCAAAATCCTCTGGTTATTTTCATGTACAAAAAAGATAATAGAGTGCTCACTGCCCAGTCAAGGAAGCAGAGAACATAATTATTTCATATCTTTTATATTCAATGTTTGAACTGTCACGTACATAAGGTATAAGGGGAAACTGGCTGGTCCCCCTATAAATATCCCTAGATTTAAGATCCCAGTTCTTCACTTCCGAAATTTTAGATCTTTCTTTTAGATCGTGGAACATAGCGATGAACTTGGTATTGCCAGAACGTGGAAATTAAAATATTTCGAAATATCCCGATCACACTTTTCAATCAAACACTATACGTATTATATATTTGATCACATTAAATCTCACTATTTGATTAAGTACGTGAAGCTGTTACCTTCCAGGTGGCATCGCAGCCTCGCCTCGTGCCAGTTTGCTGGTATGACCTGAAATTTTAAGTAGCCCTGCGCCTCTGCATAATAGTCGTAGTCCGATCTGAATCCATCTAAAATTGTAAAATAGAAGCAATTTACATGTTAGTATCATTTTAAATTTACTTAGGTGGAGAAAGGAATTCAGAGGGTGAAGGCAAATTTTTAGAGAATCTCTTATACTTGGGTTTTTATTTCCAGATCCAACTCCTTCTCTCTCTAGTGCGAAAGAAATTAAATATTTAACATTTTAAATTTCGCTCTGGTGTAAGAGAAAGCGCGGCGTTAAGTTTCGCCATTCAACACGCAAAGCGTCCATATTTTAGCGAATGGTGCGGAACAGAAGTCCCTTAATTGGAACAGAGTGTTTTAACACTAAGTTACCTCTACATACCCTACTATATGACGGATATAGCGTGAAGCTACATAATAAATACCAGTTATCGTCCATTAACTTCCTTGCCAATATATTTCATTCAGTTCTAGTAACATTACATATTTTGTTTTAATTATTATTTTTTCATATTTGACCATTCAACGAAATGATGAATGTGAAATTTGTAATATGCTTTATTATAATTCTCATTTTGTATGCAAGCCGAGATCTCAATAACTGCGCTTCTCGCATAACTCTCGTACTTTAGAGCCATTAAAATGTAAAATTAATTCCGTATAAACATTAATAAACTTAATAGTTTTCAATCCATCTTCTTTTGTAGCTTCACGCTGTATCCCGCACTTGGCAAGGTAGTTAGGTAGAGGGAA
>JAKRZM010000937.1:496509-514673 GCA_036379175.1 Heliconius cydno galanthus | reverse complement strand
AGTCAGTCGGCAACCAACAGCGAGCACAGCAACAAGTCAAGGAAACAAGGAACATCGGAAACAAGAAACAGTTAAAGAAGCCGACAGTCACCGACCGTTATACCGCATTCAAGATCGTGTTTCAATATCCTGCTCCAACCTCCTGTTTCAACGTTCTTATCAGAACGTCTGACAAGAACGTCTTGGGGTCTCAGCATACTCCGTGTCCCCACGACCCGAACCTATAGCGTGCAGGGCGTCAGCGGCTCATTCGCTTGAGTTCCGCCCGTCCGGTACAATAGCAACAATAAGAACAATTTATAATAATAATAATAGTAGAAGCCAGTCGTGGGTCGATGAAATTAAATATTTATTTAAATTTATATTTTCATTTTTTCGCTCTGGTGTCAAAGCAAAGCACGGCGTTGAGTTCCGCCACTCAACACGCAATGCCTCCAGAAATCGGCGGACAGTGGGGAACGGAGTGCCTTAATACAAGATTCCGCCTACCCTGCTGTGTGCGGAATACAGAGTGAAGCTGAAAAAAAATGAATAGTAAACTGTCTCTTTTTGAAAATGCGTGGAAACTCACCTCAAAATCTAATAAACCGCTTTTCGATGAAACTACACGCGGGGTAAATATTTTTATTAATTCGCTCTAGTGACTAGACAAAGCACGGCGTTGAGTTACAATACTCGATATCAATCACCGTACCTATACCTATATCCGATATCGTTAATTACAGCGATGATGGTCGTTCAACGTACATGTACCCATGACTTAACGCGATTATTCGACAATGACATTCACATTGCCGTTTGACGTTACTCGATAGTTCAAGTGACGGTACATCAAAGGATTTAAAGGGGGAACTAATGCGTGAAGTGACCACACTCTCACTCTCTCTCGTACTTAGTGTGCATGAGCGCGTAGAGATCGCAAGTAAATATGTATTATGGCTATGGAAAGGAGTAACGAAAAAGTAATTGCATTTCTCAAGATTCTGCAAACAGAGGTATGTTTGTGAGATCCGGACCCCAAAAGTTTCAAGAATACTTAGAAAATGATGCCTATGCTATGCTATGCTATATATTATGTATATAAAATTATTTGTTCCTTCGCTCGGTAATTATAAAGTATATTTATATAATAAAAAAATACCTTCATCAAATACAGAGTTGCACCGTTGACATCCGCCGCCGTCGGGACATTGACCGTTGCAAGTGTAGCCTCACAATTCATCACGTTAAATATTTACGAAATATTTTTTTTTCATATACCACATAATAAAGAAAGAACAGTAAACGTATACGAACAGAAAACATAGCAGGAGCTGAGGAGACGCAATTACATTTCGTAATTAGTTTTTCCACGTATTGACACACATATTAAACTTATATGTTAAATTGTACTTATGTCATTTTTGCTCCATATGACCAAATAATAGAAGAAAATTTATAATACATCAGCTTCACGCTGTACCACGCACACAGGGTAGGCAGAGGGAACCTAGTGTTAAGACACTCCATTCCGCACTTTTCGATAAATTCTAGAGCCATTGCGTGTTGAGTGGCAGAACTGAACGCCGCGCTTTACCTCGACACCAGAGAGAATAAATGAAAATATAAATTTAAATGGGGAAGGAGTGAATGAAGGGAGGAAATTAAATATTTATATCAGTTCCTCGAGTGAGAATCGAATCCACAACCAGTCGCATTTACTGTCACACACTTGTGTTCCTGCGCCACGACTGGCCTCATGGTTGTAATAGTTTTAAAGACAAAATTATCCGTTAACCGGAAAAAATATGAATGTATAAATATAAATGTATTTTAAATTGCCTCTCACGAGATAAGCTACAATAGATGTTCGCATGTAACGTATTTTAAGTTACATCACGGTATACAACACCATTTGGTTGGTCTAAGTACGGAAAACATTATAAAATGTTAAAGAAGCAGGATTTGAACCCGCTCTTCATGGAGACCGTTCAAGCAACTAGTGTAACTCAACACCGCGCTTTTTGTTGATACAGCGAGGAAATGAAACTGTCGCATGCACGGTCCCAGACCGTCCCGCCGCGCCACCACTGCCCTAGTAATTTATTAAAATTAGACATATAAATAAAACACGTAATATAAATTAAAGTTTTATGTAATACAAAATAATACAAATCATAAATTAAAACATTTATATAACTTAAAAATACGTATAAAATTGAGCGAAGTCGATATTTAAATTAATTATACCGGTACACCCCGCCTTAAGTTGTAAGCCTTGACTTGAANACCGTCCCGCCGCGCCACCACTGCCCTAGTAATTTATTAAAATTAGACATATAAATAAAACACCTAATATAAATTAAAGTTTTATGTAATACAAAATAATAAAAATCATAAATTAAAACATTTATATAAATTAAAAATACGTATAAAATTGAGCGAAGTCCATATTTAAATTAATTATACCGGTACACCCCGCCTTAAGTTGTAAGCCTTGACTTGAATACTCTGGGGACTCAGATTCGTCAGTTTCCACCCACCGAGGGGATAAACTCTACTGCTGAAGACCACCTCGCCCTCTCCGCAGAACAGTTCTAGCGTACTGGTATCCAGAAAGATTCTCCAGGTGTGTGAGTCAAGAGGTGACCATTCCACCTGCCTCACGTCTCCAGCTCCTCGATCGACAACGACTTTACGAACCTCTGGGTCCCAGCGCAGTGATACACTACCACCACCCTCAAGACCATCCAGTAACAAATCCACTTTCTTGTTTAAATCACTATTAATCAATAATTCCACTGCTTTACTTAATTTTCGTGATTCGTTTGGTCCAATTTTGCCGTCGACTACTATGTTTTCTCTCAATTTAACGATATTTTCTACAGGTTTTTGCAGAATTACATTATTTACCACGCTTAACTCTCTTGGAATCGTCATAGTTCCTGCCCATCCATCGACGTCTTCTGGGTGAGGCACTTCCCACATAGCAAACCAAGCAATAACATAACGCTTACCATTAGCCTCTGTAGTAGTAGCAGCGTAATAATCATGACCAAAATCTATTTCTTGGAACGGTACTTCTGGTACGAATTCATTGGTTTCATAACTGAAGTTACCAAGTATGTAACCATTCTGGAAAGTGTTTTTATACCTATCCCCTTGTGGCTGCATACCTTGCGGTGACATAAGCAAAACAAATTTTCCATCTAACTCAAAGAAATCTGGGCACTCCCACATATATCCCATATCACCATTAGATTCTCCAAGGACGGACAAAAATTCCCAACTCTTCAAATCTTTGCTCTTATACAAAAGTACTCTTCCACGTTTATCATCTGTTTTGCTGCCGAGTATGACGTAATATTCATCACCGTACTTCCACACCTTCGGGTCTCGAAAATCAGGTGAACCATTAGGAGCACTGGGCAGAACTGGGTTGCCCTCGTACTTATGGAAATTGACCCCGTCATCACTGTACGCTAGATACTGGCTCTCATTGTAAAACGGGTCGACTGCTGAAACCTCATGACCAGTATACATCAGAATCAAGTTGTCCCCTTCACTCACTGCACTACCAGAGAAGCATTGTTCCTCTTCTGGTAATAGAGCTGTGGGTAAGGTCTTCCAATTGACGAGATCAGGGCTTGACGAGTGTCCCCAGTGCATTGGTCCCCAAACGCTGTCATATGGGTAATACTGGTAGAATAAATGATATTCTCCGTTGTGATACGAGAAACCGTTAGGATCGTTCATCCACCCAACCGGCGGCGCGACGTGGTACAAAGGCCTCCACCTCTGATTTATATCTTTTTTCTTATTTTTAATATATTCTTCCAATTCCTTCTTAGCACTATCATAATTGTCCACACTCTTTGCATACGTCAAACTCAGGAGATACAGGAAGATCAAACTATTACGTACAAAGGCCATCTTGATAATAACGATGATGCACGATTTTCGCACTATATATACACTCTGGGACGTAATCTTCGAGATATATAATATATCTTGAGTGTTTTGTTTGGCGACCGTTTTATCAATAAGCGTTAAGTGTCCCCAGTAAAGTATTATCAGTGACAGAATTTGTGATTTTCTCAATTTTATGTACAATAATGAATACAACTGTGGAGGATAGGAAGATGGGAAGAACCTAGTGAAAAATTGTAAACATACCCTCTGAGTGAGATTTGTTCCTAAAACTATCATATAATCTTCCACAATTAAAACAAGAAAACCCTTTTTTTCGATAACGTATAAAAATTATATAAATATATAAAAAATATATGATTTACTATTGTGGCAAATGACGCAACAAATGAACTATACTTACTTTACAGGAAGAGCAAAAAAAAATATTTACTAATCTTATAGAACACCACAGAATTAACATACAGCTTAGTTGCTAGAAATTGATTATTAAATAAGTTTGTACAGGTTAGAGCTTGGGTTCTATTTTGACTTACTTATAATACAGTCATTTTTAGGGTTCCGTACCAAAAAGTGTAAAATGAGACCAGACCGTATCTCCTGAACCGTAGTTCGCTATAACATTAAATAACTAAAAACTAAAATAAAATAAGTATTTAAGGGTGATCCCATACCACAAACGTGATTTTATTTGCTCGTTTTTGTTCGATGTTGATACCTTTAACTTGAAATATTCACAGCATAATGATATAAATATTTCAATTAAAACAAATATTTAACAGAGAGGGGCTCCTATAGGCACAACATACATGTATTTTTGCCGTTCTTATGGATAATAGTACAGAACACATCGCGCGCGAGTCCGACTAGCACTTGTTTATTTAAAATATTTTACTATTAGTCGTATAATACTTTGCATAAACTACGATATTTTTAACTTTATTTCCTCGTTGATGTCATCATGCATCGGGACAGCCGCGTCTATCGGTAAAAACGATGAAATATGATTAAGTTCTACTACTCCACGTGCACTATTTCTATTTCGGACGTCGAGTAGAGTGACTTAACATTTTTTTTGAGGGAAAAAGCGTGAAGCTACTACTTGTTATGCTTACAAAAACATATGTAGATATACAAGATATTTAGACTAATCTAGAAGGTAAAATACTTGTTTCCATTATCCTCGCTCTCGTAACGAGACAAAGCGCGGCGTTGAACTCCGCCTCTCCTAAGCAAGGAATAAAGTGTCTTAACACGAGGTTCACGTACCGGTTTACTATTAGGTACAGCGTGAACCTAATAGTAAACCTTTCATTAAAACTTTTAGTTTAGTAAGCATTGTTATTAAGAACTAGTGGANACAAAAACATATGTAGATATACAAGATATTTAGACTAATCTAGAAGGTAAAATACTTGTTTCCATTATCCTCGCTCTCGTAACGAGACAAAGCGCGGCGTTGAACTCCGCCTCTCCTAAGCAAGGAATAAAGTGTCTTAAGACGAGATTCACGTACCAGTTTACTATTAGGTACAGCGTGAACCTAATAGTAAACCTTTCATTAAAACTTTTAGTTTATTTAGTAAGCATTGTTATTAAGAATAGCATTTAGCAACATTAATATGCAACTCTCGAGCAACCTTCACACCGTCTTTGACTACCTCCAAATATAATAATCTTGAACTATCATACTCAGTGATAAAAATCTCTACAAAATAATATTATAAATGTAATCCTTTTTCCTTCCTGTATTATGCAAATATAAGTCTGTAGAGTTAGTTTGCCAATTTTAATATGGTTGCGTGTTTATTTACTTTTTGGTTCCGTACTTGAAAAGACCACTAAAGAGTACCATTAGAAGAAGACCTATCATTGTACCATTATAGGATCAATTTGTCGTCCACCGGTCTGTCGGTCTGTTGAGGCTGTGTTTCTCAAGATTGGGTGGAGGTGAAATTAATATAGAATAGGAAGATTTAAGGTCTCTTGGAGCACATAATCATATAATATTGCAAATAAACTAGAAATTACGAATATTGGAAACGTTTAGATATACGAAAGGATACTGAGGCCATCTTGGTATAGAAGCACAAGCGTGCGATTGTAAACGGGGGAAAGTGGAAACCGGAAATGTCTCAATGAGAACTTAGTGTTATTATTAAGTTTCCAGGTTCCCTCCACATAACCGGCTATATACGGGATACAGTGAGAAGCTAAAAAAATAATTTAAAAAATGACAGGTAAAAAGACATTATGAAATTAATACGGAACACTCGGTGGAACATTCTGACTAGCACTTGTCCGTTTTTTATCATATAAAGAAATTGTTATTTTTTTTAATCTGCACCGTCCTTGATCCACAGACTTACTTTATTATCAATAAAAATATAATATTAACAAAAATCAAGTAAAAACAATAATATTATCTCACAAAGCGACGCAAAATAAAATGTCAACTTGCTATTTATAATTGCTTTTTGAACTCAGTGTGACATATTTTATAGATAAAATAAGATTTGATACAGATATGAAATCCGAATGTGTCAATTTTAAGCTACGGTATTTAAAATTCGGGGATATTTATTTTCCCACTCGTGTTTTGATTTTATGACAAAGTACGGCGTTGAGCTCCGCCGTTTTACCCTGTGGCGATCGTTCTCCACACATAAATACCTCAACCCATAGTTAAAATTAAAATTTAGTTTCATTAAAAAACGGCAGACAGAGTATATTTTCACTGAGTTCTATTTGCCCCCTATTGTTGCCAACACATATTGACTCTCCTAGACCCTAGCCTAGAATTCAGCGGCAAGCGGGGAAAGAAGTGTCTTCATAGAAACGGAGTGTCATAGTACTAAGTTCCCATGTTCCTTCTGCCTACCCTGCTGTGATTGGGAAACAGCATTAAGCAAAAAGATAAATAGTTATATAATCTATATTTTAATTTCAAAATATTATAAATGTGAACCTGCTGTGGGACGCTAGGTCCCTATGGTCTTCTTAGCTAAAACAATGTACATTACTTAGTTAGGATTACATTTACTTTATAAGAAAGATAAAAAGCTATTCTTTATTATGCTAATTTTATTTTTAGGTCTTAAAATACACAGCCCGCTCGAGGCTAAGAAATGTACTGAAAGACTATCCTGACTTTGTCTTAGAGATTTTATTTAAGAGTTAGACTGCCAAGCCGTAGTTCCACAAAATTATTATCATTTTCCCGCTCTGGTAATATAAAATGTAGTGTTAAATTCCGCTTCCCACCAAGAATTTTTTTTTATTTGGGTCCAAAGAGAATAGCGAAGTGAACTCTATAATACTTATGTAACGCTAAAAACACACAAGGATACTAGGCTAAAAAATGAATCGAACGCGAGTTGGACTTTCCCACGCCTGGTTCCGTACCAATTTCACGATACTTCTCATGGACAGCAAGTCCAGCTTATAAAAGTTATCAAATTTTGAATGAAATGAGCTACAAAAATTAAGACTGCCTCGTGGCTTGCTTTTATCATTATAAAAAAATAATTTTAATTAAATAAAGCTTGTCACAAACAGGAACAACCTTTTTATACGAAACGGATATCTGGCTGAAGGCGTTTATTGTTATTACAAAGTTATTTTTTGGCTCAATAACTTTTCCCGTATGGCCGAATAGGTTACGAGTCGCGGCACTCAACGCCTAGATTTCATATTTGTAATATAAAACATAATATATTCTCTAATTGTTAAAGCGAAGGTTGTGGTTTCGATTCCCACTCCGGGGAATTAATTATTTTCATTTATTCGCACTTGTAACAAGATAAAGCGCGTTATTATTTATTGTTTAACTTCGCACTTAATCCCGTATATATCAATAAAGCTGATTTTGTCAAAGCAGGGAAATGGGAATGAATAAGCATTCCATCGATTGGCCATCGAATACAACGTACAAATTCCAATTATTGCAGAATTGAACCTGTGACCACGGGTGTAGTTTGAAGTCGCATATTATATAGTACAGTATTGTTATATAACTTTATAGATAGAATTCGTCACGCCAATCTAGAAGTTTTTAATCTTTATCTTTAGTGTTTTAAAGTTTTTTAGATAAAATAATCTATATCTAAAGTAAAGGCTGTCGTGGCGCTGGGACACAAGCGTAGTGTTTAAAATACTCCGCTCCCATTACGGCACGTTCGTTTTTTACTTTCTGCCGAATTCTGGAGACTCAAAGTCACGATTTGCCTCGTTACCAGAATGAAATGGAATGGAAATTAAAATATTAAATATTGCATTCCCGCGATTTCACTCGCACGCTTGTGCCTCTGCTCCATGGCGGCCACAAATAGCAGAAAAGAAATACGCAATTGAAACCGTTGTAAGGCAGCATAGCATCTCACTGTAAACGCGACGGCTGTGGGTTCGATTCTTACTCGTGCGAAAGATTTTTTCTCATTTGCTCGCTCTGTTAAGAAGATACTGCTTGATGTTGAATTTCGCCACTCAACACTCAACGTCTTAAAAATTGAGCGGAAAATGGAGAACGGAGTGAGCACAATATCTGGGAAAATAGAAAAGGGGATGGCGTACAGTAAAATAATTTTAATATCTGTAGTGTATCTATTGACTTAAAAAAACAAATAGAATATTGAGTTTGAAATAACATTGTCTCCACAGCAGTAAATACTATCTAACAATCTACATACCTACATACGTGAATGTTTTGGACGAACTGACAATTTTACTGTCATGAAAAGCATAGATGCCCACTCCAGAATATTTTTGTGGCCCACCCCAAATTTTTATTAACTATTTTTTTTTCCTTAAAAATTAAACAAAAACCTTACAAAAACAGATTTATTCAAAGGTGAAGTCCAAGCCTCCTGGAAAATTGTTTTAGATACGCCTATGGATCGATCAGACCCCCACCTAAAAACTTTCGTTTCCCCGCTCCGCTGAGACCAAATGCGGTGTTGGGTTCCGTCACTCAACCCACAATATTTCTGATTCGATCGAAATTAGAAAATGGAGTGTCTAGACACTAGGCTCACTCTGCCTACCCTGGTATGAGATAAAAAATCGTGAAGCTATGAAAAGTACACAATAGAAAATACCAGATACTTACACTTAACTTACTTGAAAATGATAATAATCTAGACATAACGGAATATTTATTTAACCACTTCTAAGAAGTGGCACTTTATTATATCTCAAGTATTTACGGTAATGTAGATTAAGTTAGATTAAGTTTTTATTTATTAAGTCGATACTACTTAATAAATAAAAACACTTCCTGCGAGTGGAAGATTTCCTGTAAATTTGTAAATTCTTTGTCTCAAACCTGCCTATCCTACATTAATGGCAAAGACAGGACTCCTTTCTTCATATCACAGCTTTATTTAGGCAGGAAGTGAGATACGAAGTGTTTTAACACTAGGTTCCCTCTGCCTGTACCGATTTACGAGAAAAGCTATTTTTTTTAAATATATACTTTGTTATCAATCGTCATCTTATCTAATGATGACAATTAATGATACGGGAGATATGAAAAGAAGCATTTATATCTCCCAATTTCTTCTTTTCTGAACCAATTTCTACATATAGATTTTTTACCGTATAAACCTATTTTTCTATAGTTTTTTAGGATTAACGATTGGGACCCACTTAAATTTTACAGGTCTCTCAGGGAAGATTTAATTGGTTGAAAAATTGGTCCCTGATTGGGACCCTCTTTTACATCTTGCAATCTGATAAAAATCAAAACCGCCGATGTGTACGTAAAATTAAGCCATGGATTTTAATACGGTTTTCAATATTAGAGAAAATAAGAGGAAGATTTATATGCACTTATGAAATACTTGTTGAATTAGTGTAATTAGAGGGCAATGCCGCGAGCTGACCACTAGTTCCTAATAAATATAATATTTTCTTAGATAAAACTATTAAGATAAATAAACTATAAAAAAATAAATCCTAAGATGTTAATGTGTTTATAACGATATTATAATACGTATAAGACATTTAAATAACATAGTAAAAAAAACCATTACTTGGCAAAAATTTTTAAAAAATATATTGTTGTTACTTAACATTTAAATGTTTACAATTTCAATATGACAGTAACACCAAAAGTATGAATAAATTTTGATATATAAAGATTTTTGACACGACTGCACGACGCAAATAAGGGTTTATTTTTTTATTTTATTTTTTTTATACCTGTATGTAATATAGATACTTATATAGGTAACAGGCCTAATAACAGCAGTATATAAACTAAAATGTTTTTTTTTCATCAGCTTCTTAACATCTATATAAAAAATAAAACCACAACAAAGGAGATAAAATACGTTTATTTCTTAAATTTTGTCAATAATAATTCAGATATAGCATACATACATACTTACATGCATACACACATACGTACAGTACGTTAAGATATACACATCTAAATTGTTTTACTTAGCGCTACCACTGCCTATTAGCATTTTAAATGCCTTATAATTATAATATATAAATCGATTATGTCACACAATTCAGCTTACTACTAGACTATTTCATCTGTTGTAGGGACAATAAAAAGAAAACTTAATAGTCGAGTAGTAAGCGCAGGCATTACATATATTAACTACTCGCTCCCTTGTCTTTCAATATAATCACTGGACCATTTTTGATGAAAATTTCAGTCATACAGCGTCACAAACATACACACAAACTAATATATCGGTCCAGCCGGTAAGACACTAGAGATAAAAATTTAAATCACTCTTAAAAGCCACTCCTTAGAAAAACCCTTTAACGAACATGGGATAAATGTGTCCAATGACAAAAAAAAACTAAATGTAATGCCAAAATATAAATGAAATTATGTGCTATTTTCAAAACATATTGAAAATTTATATTTGTAAACGTAAAAATAAGATTGAAAAGTAAAATTGTAACAAATATATGGAAATTACAACTTTAAAAAAACTCATAGCTTAACAAACTAAAACGTTTAGATAATACCTAAAACGCTTAGATTATAATCCTGTTAATTATTATTTATTAAATAACAATATATTTACTAATTTAAAAAATGTAAAAATACATCCACCTATTTCGCAATCTGCGGGATACCGTGTGCAGCTAACAAGACTTGACATTTAATAGTTAATTCTACAAAAAAGTTATCTGAATTACCCCTAAATAGTAATTTAAAGTTCGTCAAAGGGTTAAATCGGGTTTGAAAGATCGAATAAATACATAAATATGCATTTATTAGGGAAGAACACTTGGCTAAGCCATTTTTGACTGAACTAGACAGAAACAGGAGCGTTAAATAAAGCCTCAGATATTTCACAGTACAACTCTAAATTACAACCTAAGTGCTTAAATGGTCTTTACTATTTTTATTATTTATTTATTTATATGTATATAATAATTATTATAATAATAGCACTAAAATAATTATTAGTTTACAATTTTTTTCCGTATGTAATATAATAATATTTATACTAAATATATGTATGTGTATGTATAATTTACACCGAAACCTCTTTTCTCTAATGAAATATTCAAATGTTGTAGCCTTTCAATCGGCGCAGTAATGCCAACTTACAGATATTTAAATATAATAGTTTTTTTAATAACATAATATTAATTATGTATGTATATGAAATATTTTTGTCTAATCTATACAAGTCAATGTTGCCTTCTGGCGTGTATGAGGACTAAATTTTCAATAGTATTGCCAACATATCAAAATTTATTTTTTCATTTATTTAATTTTAAATTCACAATGCATCCAGTGTGAATTAAAATTCAGATGTGTATGTAACAGTCATATACATAATATGTTATTACATTTTGAAACTTAGAAAAATATTTTATCAAAATAAGAAAAAAGTCGACATAAACGATACAAAGTTTTTGTTGTTGTATTATTCTCGGAAATCACCATTTCAACAATTTTATAACTAAAAAAACTAGCGAAAATTGGAGATTTTTTCTTCTCCGTATAGTTTGCGTAAAATGAAAATATTTGTGGAAACAGAGACCATTTCTGAATCTTTGTTTAAACTAACATTAAAACCATTTAGCATCCATTTTGCATATAACCAACTAAATAAGTAAACGCCTGAAGAACGTTCTTATTGAACGTACAGTGGGTCACATTGAGCGTCTTAATGTGATGTAATATATCTTCCTCAAATAGAAGGTCTATCCAAAACAAACTTATTTTTTTAATTTAAGTCAGTAGTTCCGCGTTCAACAAAAATCTAACATTTAATCTTTCTTTCTAATTAATTTATAATGAATGTTCTAAAATATTAAGAATTAAAATGTTTTATTATTAATTACTCACTTTCCCAAGTATTTGAGTATATTAATTATATTTGGTAAATAAATAAAAAAAAACATATATAAGAAAATTTTAATTAATTTAAAAATCTTGTAAGGCGCGATACTATAACTGTTATATTTTTTATTGTTTTATACTATTCAGATACAGCAGTAAAGTGTATGAAACTACGCGACTTTTGTAGGTTCGATTCGTTCGAACTTGAGGAGGTGAATTACTTTCATTGTGCCACTCTGGTAACAAGATAAAGCTGCAGTGTTGATTTCGCTTCTCAATTCTCACGCAATGTTGTGGACGAAAAGTTAGGAATGGGGTGTTTTAACACTAGGTTCCCAAGTTAGGAATGGGGTGTTTTAACACTAGGTTCCCTCCTTCTAATCTGCTCCAATTTAAGAAAAAATATTATAACAAATAATTATTAATATTCTTCTCAAAGGTCAGATATGGTCTCAAAAAAAACTATTTTTATATGACATAGAAAACAAAACAACCTCTTTGGAAAGTATTAAGCGAAATATTAATATTATTCACAAAATTTATGTTTGACATACATAATATTGTATGTAACGTTTTTTTTATAATAATTCAATTACAGTGTTAATCTAATTTGATCGACATTTTTAACATACTAAAAAATAATCAAAGTTAAAACTAAACTCCATATTTATACACAATATTGCAAAAAAATCTTTTTTATTTTTATCTTTCAATAAGTCATGTCTCGCATTTCATTTTAACATCACCCACGACAGTACAGATAACAAAGAATTAAAATTAAAGACGTTCATATGAGGTCCTTAGTAAAATCTTTAACAGTTTAAATTTACTTTCTTCTAACACTGTATTACAAAAAACCTTTAGGTTTTTTTTTGCAATAATAACAAAATGGTCATGAATTATATGTGACAATAAGAAAGATTGTATAATTTCCAGTAATTGTGTTCATTTGACACTTAATTGTGAACACTTAGAGATAATACAAAAACTATATAGACATTTTCGTTATGTTTTTATAATAACTGTCAACATTTTTGTAGAAATTTCTTCTAAAAACATTAATTTTATTTATAAAAAAAATAATGAACTATAAAAACACCATAACTAAGTGTTTTTCTTAAATTATTTTTGTATACAATTCGCTAGTGTTTAACAAGAATTTAATTGTACTTCATATGAAATTCGTTAATTGCCTTATTTTTAAAAAAAAAATATAAAGGCATTACAGTAATTTAGAAAAAAAATGAAATATCTATGAAAATAAAAAAAATATAATCTCTTCTTGTTTAAATTTATATTTTATCCATCCAACAAAAATTTAAAATTTTGAACATTAAGCCAATTATATATGGTTTATATGATAATTTCTAATCTGCAATACTTGAAAGAACTTGAAAAGTATCTAAATACTATGCAACTAATTAAAATAAATTATATTTCGGTATGATTGCACTTTCGAGTTAAAGAAAATTGTATATCCTTTAAAAATGTTTTATTAGAACTGATACGGAAATAAAATCATATACTGGCTATATGCCTTTGCTTAGTGGAAAATCCAATTATTCAATAAAACTGAATGCTAATCAATCGTATGTGACTGTCAAAAAAACAAAACATATGTAATAAAACATTTCCAAAGCGATCAATACAAAGTCATACACATGCAAAATGGAGAAAAAAATTACAATCCCTAACTTAGCAACTAAAAAAAATAATAATAATCATACTTAGCGTAACTTAAAAGCACTCGAAACGACACTACACTTAACAATTCAAGTTCAAAACAAAAAAGATTCTCGAACAATCCGTTTATTGCTATGACTCGCCCATCACTACTGTATCACATAACACGTGGCACATCACTAACCGGTACTTTGTTGCTATGTGACCCGAGTACATCACTATTGAAATATATGTCTGTTTAAAGAAGCAACCACCCTATTAATATAAGTCCTTGTAGAGCTTTCCACTGAATTGATCAAGTGACATAGTGACGACAGACCACGCGGCTGCTTCTGGGCCAGCGTCTCCACAAGCTACAGGGTTGCTTCATCACACGCCATGATACGCACAGGCCACAGCGGTGCTTTACCACAGGTCATAGTATACATGTGATTGCCTCTCTACAGGCTAGGGTCTACACAGGTTCCTGACAAGCCAGTATTCCTAGGCCACGATGATCACTGATGCGGGCCACTGGCCACGTGGCGCGGTGTGTAGGGCCGCGGCTGGCGCGGGGACGGCGCGTCAATATGCGCGCCTGTCATCCATGTCTGATGACACCTGGGTTTAATTAAATTATATTAATTTAAGATTAAACATATTATAAAATACCTGTTTGACCATTTTTGGACATTCATTAATAGAAAAAAATATACAGGGTGAAATGGTCAGCACCACTTTAAATGAAACCACAGTTTTAACTACTCTATAAAAGTCTCTATAAATCATTTAGAAAAAAAATAATTCCCAAAAATTAAAAAGTTATTTTTTCAAACACAATAAATAATAAAATTGTCGTTTTAAAATAAAACGTCATTTGTAAAGTATAACATAAACACGCACACACTTACCTGTCAAAGCGGCAACGTCGAACACGTATGTGTGTGTCACTTCGAAATACAGGTATGAATAAAAATCGTGAAATGAAAAAAAAATCCTACGTCCAAACTGTTGAGGTACCTTGATTAATTTCTTTTACTTTATTTCAGTAAAAGGAGCTGCCTCTTCCATAATAAATACAGTAACAGCACGATTGACGAATCATAGTTGACCTAAAGTTAGGCTTTCTGAATTTAAATGCAATGTGCCCTAAGAAAAAAATGAAAAGTAAGAAAAATCCTAATATTAAATCAACACACAACAGCCATCATAAGGCCAATTAAGCAACAAATAGCAAAGTTGATATTTGTTTTTTTAGCTTCACGTTATATTCCGTATATAGAAGGATAGGCAGAGGGAACCTGGAAACCTAATGTTAAAGGCACTTCATTCACCATTAGGAATTCCGTGGAAAGTGTAAAGGAAAGTATCCTTCTACACTTTCCGCGGAATGCCTGGATGCATGGCGTGTTGAGTGGCGGAACTCAACGCTACACTTTACCTTGTTACCAGAGCGAGGAAATGAAAATATTAAACATTTTATTTCCTCGAGTGGGAATTCAACCTACAACCCGTCGCGTTTGCAGTCGCACGCTTGTCTAGTCGTGCCCCTGCGCGACGTTTCGTGTTATTTCATATTTTTTATTAAATAAAAATAAAATTAAAAATATGAAATAATTATGATAATAAGTCGTGGCACAGTTATATGTATTGTCGGTGGTGTCTACAATCGGGGAATGACTATATTCAACTCATTTCTATTTCCCCGTTCTATAATATAAAGCGCGGCGATGAGTTCCGCCACTCAACACGCAACGTCTCGATAATTCAGTGGTGTGTTGAGTTCAAAATGTCTTAATACTATGTTCCCTCTGTTTAACCTGATACATGGAAGATACACCGTGAAGCTGTTTTATCACTTATTACGTAATTACTAATACATACATGATGATGTTTAGATCTCTTATGGGGAGGGTCATCTGGAGCTTCCTCGATGACCAGCTCGCCGCCGAGGGAAGACACTTCTTCACCTGAATATCCACTGAAAAATATATAAAATAATATTTATAAAAGTGCATAATAATTATGATATTCCATACATACATTAGTATGTAACTAATAATAATAATTGATGATGGTGTCATCTTTTTTTTATAAGAAAAAGTTATGTGAATAAGGCAGTCATGGCGCAGTGGTACATCATCTTTGTGAACGTGACGGTTGGTTCGATCATCATCATCATCTCACTCGATTCTATAAATTAATTTCGTTTCTTCGTAAATAATTTTGAAAACATAAAAATTGAAGCCGTCATAGCGTAGGGGCACACGTGCACGTGGCCGTGCGACTGTAAACGGCCCGGTGGCGGGTTCGGTTGGTAAGAAGGCAAAGGGCGGCGTGGAAAGTAGGCAACAGTGTCGTGATGGAAACGGAGTGTCTTTAAACTAATTTCGAAGTTCCCTCTGCCTACCCTGCTATATGAGGCTAAAAAAAATGTTAAAGTAGCTGAGACCAAACTTAGGCCTCTTGGAATATTAATAACGTATCTGAAACGTATGCTTGGTTGAAACCAAGTCAGATTTGTTAAAATGTCCAAAATTGTTTGTACCAATATATGGAATATACAGTTCACTTCTATATACTAGAACAACAAAAATAAGTTTATTATAATATTTACGAATAGTATGGAGAATGTTGGTGCAAGAGCAGGTTAGCGGCTTGGACTTCCTCTTCTGGAATGGACACGAGGCCACCACCAGAGGCACCCACTACATATTTTTCTGTAACATAAATATGTAGAAAAATAAGTTTACAAGGAGTCGTGGTGCAAGGGCACAAAGTATGACTGTAATACCGGTTGGTTGTGGGTTCAATCCCCACTCGAGAAGATGAAATATTTATTTAAATTTATATTTCCATTTCTTCGCTCTGGTGTCGAGGCAAAGCGCGGCGTTGAGATCCGCTACTCAACACGCAATGTCTCCAGAATTGTGGGAACGTGGAAAGTGGCGAACGGAGTGTTACACTAGGTTCCCTCTGCGCTTACCTTGCTGTGTGCGTTACAAATTGTGTAAAAAAATTGCATTAAGCTTATTGAGAATCTATTGTTAAGACCTCCCAAATTTTCGGTGGTTTGTCTTATTACCGGAGCAAGTAGGTCAAATTATTAATTAATTAATTCCCTAAAATAGGAATCGAACAAATTCACAAAAGGATTTGGACGAAATTTTACAGTAATATAGCTTATACATCAGAAGACCATCAGAATACCATTAAAATACAAAGGCTACAGTTTATGTAAAGAATCTGTATAAGATAAAAAAGAAGCTTAAGCGAGCGAAGCTGCGCATGAAATATAAAAGGTAGACATATTACCTTCTCTCTCTCCGCCCGCCCCGTTAGTGACCACAGTGATCTGGTGTCCGGCCATCACCAGCCCACTACCACCTGCACTGTATGACACGCCTGCACCTGTAATCATTATCATTGTTATCGTTAACTAGACTTTAAAAATTTGAATATATCCTTAAATACAGTTCGCTTATAAAAATAAACACACACACACACACACACACTCCGTTCCCCACATTCTTCCGAATTCTGGAGGGATTGCATGTTCAGTGGCAGA
Organism: Heliconius cydno galanthus; assembly: GCA_036379175.1. Lineage (NCBI taxonomy): Eukaryota > Metazoa > Arthropoda > Insecta > Lepidoptera > Nymphalidae > Heliconius > Heliconius cydno. Next base: position 497,211 of record JAKRZM010000937.1, on the reverse strand, counting down.
ACTCAAAGGCGCTCTTTGCCTTGACACCAGAGCGAAGAAATGGAAATATAAACGTAAATATTTCACTTCCTCGAGTGGGGATCTAACCCACAACCGCCATGTTTCAGTCACACCCTTGTGCCGCTGCGCCACTATGACCTCTAATAAAAGAATCATAATTTATCATCTATTTTTTTAGTTCACATTGTATGCATATAGCACAAGGATAAAATCTTAAAATAAGACAACGCACTAATTCCCCAGACATTTCGTATTGAATGTGTTCCCCACATCACTGAGCCTTGTCTTATAACCAGATCGAAGAAAAGTAAAATAATTCATTCCCTCGAGTGAGAATCGAACTCACAACCTTCACGTTTAATGCGCGTGACATATATTTTATCTAATAACATAAAATTTATCAATAATGGTAACTGACCCGGTGACCCCGGCGCGCTCTGGCTGACACCACTCCGCTGCGGGAACAAGTACTGAGTCGACTGCGAACTGTTGTTGTTGTTCAAACGTTGACCGCCACTTTGCTAGAATATCAAAAACAAATTATTATTTATTCAATTACGTAAAAAATGGTAAAATAATAAAAATTATTATCTCAAGTGGGAGTCGAATCCACAGCCTGTCACGTTTCTAGTCATATGCGTATGCTCCTGCACCACGAGTTGTCTCAAAATCATAAATCGAAACAAATCACATATATAATAT
>JAKRZM010000937.1:440513-494116 GCA_036379175.1 Heliconius cydno galanthus | reverse complement strand
CGAACATGCAACTATTAGCATCAAACTCAAACTCTAAGAACAAAAACCTACCTGTAGGCGAAGGTGCTGGACTGCGTCCGTCACTATCAGTGGGTATTGATATACGGAGGGGCGGTAGCGGCGGACCGGAACTACCCGCGCTGCCTCCACTCTCCTCCACAAGAGATTGAAACTCTAAGCGAATGTTGGTTGATGGAAAACGGAGTGTGCATCTGGAAATGAAACAGTGTTTCATTAGTATTATACAGTAAACAATATTAACTTATATACATACATTTTTTAGCATATCAAGTCAAAGAGAACGAAGTGTTAAGCACTTACTCCCCACTTTATGAATATACTATTTACATATTTTGAATTGCTATATGACTTTTTCAGTTTCACGTCATATGTCACATATAGCACGATATTCAGAGTAACCTTTACAATATACTCTTTCCATACATTGCAAGTCGGGCGGCAGAACCCAACGTCGCGCTTTATCATATTACCAGAGCATGGAAATAATTCACTCCCCCGAGTGAATTACAGTCACACACCGTTATTTAAACATACCTAACATAATATAACCTTTGAATAATATTATAAACAAAACAATAAGCGTTGTAACTTTTACCTTGACTTAGCAAAATCATAATTATCCTCCAGTGACGTAAGACCGACCAGCTTCATTTACTTGAGGTACTGTCGTAAATAACTGGAGTAACGATCGTCTCGATTGAAAATTAAAGCAACCGTTAAAAACCGTTTAAACCTTGTAAATTGATAATATTTTTAAAAAACAAAGTTACTGAACCCATTTTGATTAAATTAAATATATGTAGGTATAACGCATATTTTTTAATATATTAGACAATATCTGTAGATATTAGTGTAGTAGTAAGGCCACTTCCACCAATTGCTACACTGTATGAGTGACCCTAGCGTGTATAATTCGCAAGAATAAGAAAATCATATTTTTTAAATATTTTTTAGCTTTATATACATCATAGAGCGTCCCACATATACCCAGAAAGTAAAACAGATAGACAAAAAAATTGTTTATTCAAAAACAAGGTTATTTTGAAATCAGAAAATTTCATATTTCATACGTATAGAAAATGTATAGATGAGTCGTGTGTATTACGCAAACCGTAGTTAACGACACAAAAAACTTAACTGTTTCCTTTTTATCATGCGGGCGAAGCCGCAAAAAAAAGCTAGTATAATAACTAATGAAAACCAGACAAACTCACGAGCAGTGAATGATTGGTTATGTAACTATTGCCGATATCTGATTGGTACATACGTACCTACCTGCACTCAGGTCATGGAACGAAACCCATTGAATATTTACGCAGTTTGATCGATATGCTGTGATTTCTTTGATGGCTTGTTCAAATATGCCTGTTTCTAGCCTCTCGCATAGCAGAGCAAATCGAACCTAGAATTAAGACACTGCGTTCTAAAACACCGGCAAATTTTTGAGACATCGCGCGTTAAGTACCAGAGCCCCCGATTGAGAACCCAGAACCATCGCTCTACAGTCCGGCCACTGTCGAGCCACGACGGCCTCTACTTTAAACAATAGAACATTCACATCCACACCCAGAGTCCAGACACAACAAATACTGTTTACTACTTGTTCATTCATCACAAATTCATCGCTAACGGCGTAATACGACCGTTAATTACTCCGCCGTCCGTTAAGGGCGTCGCGTCGGGCGTGTTGTGACTGTCGCACAGTGGACGCAGTGCTATAGCTATAAAGAGGAGTTAAATTCTATGAAATAGTCGTGAGTAACGAATAAACTTACATATTTGTTAGCTATAGCCATGTAAGCTATAAAATTATCTATTTCTCTTAACAAGTGTCAGGTTCGATTGCCATTTGGAAGAATGTAATATTTAATGTTCATATTACCTGCTCTGATAACGAGCCGCTGGTGAGTTCCGCCACACTCTGTGCCTTGAAAATTTGACAGAAAGTGGGGAACAGAGCGTCTCTACACTGGGTTCCATCTGCACATCCTGCTAAGTATGAGATGCAGCGTGAAGCTAAATAAATGCCTTGACGCATTGCAGTGTACACAAAGGAAATGTGATGTGAAGACCTTTATTTCATTACTCATTTCTAAAAAAAATTCACCAAATAACACCCACCATGCACTATTCTAACCATTATAGTTTGTATTGAACAAATATACAGTTTCATACATACGACCACAACAACGAACACACAAGCGATATGTACCTTCCGTCAAACTTTAAAATTTCCTAACCCAATATTAATACAACATTCTACTGAAATCTGAAGCTAAGACATGCTATATATTTAGTATAGCTATAGTAAGATTGAGTTCCGTCAGCCGCAGGGTGGATAATTGTTCTAATTAAGGGAGCCTTGCATCTGACGTAATACTGACGAGGCGGCGCGGCGCTGACGGTGGGTAGACGATAGTCATTACTGCGCTATTTCTCTCCTGTCTCTTCTTAATTTTTTTAGCTTTCTTTTGTATACCGCAAATGTTTCTAGTGTTAAGACATTTCGTTTTTTGAAATTTGAAATATTTTCATTTCCCCAATTCTCCATTCCACTCCATTACACTGTTACATGCGAAACACAGCGTAAAGCTAAAAAATAAACAATAAAAAAAACATTAATAAATCGAATACCCTATAAGGTACCTCAAAAACCAATACCCACAGACATGTAGGTACATATTACGTAACTACATAAAATAGTATGAACAGACGACGATCGACAACAGGCCTTCGTAACACATTTCGTACTATACGAGCATTAGGTGCCTACATGAGTTTTCACTGCATTGTAATCTTTGATTTGATTTGTATTGCCTGTACGTTCTAAGTATTTGATGTCGTTCACGTGAACATGTGGGCCAAAGCAAATGTACTTTGAAATATAAATTCTACGAGAAGTGCCATCAATTACATTATCTATTCTTATCTATTTTTAGATAAGAATAGATAATAGAAGTATCCTCGGAACCTAGTGTTAAGTTAACGGAGTGTCCGTTTCCATTAATACACTTCCGTTCTGCGCTTGCCGCTGAAATCTGAAGGCATTGGCATTTGGCGGAGTGGGGAGCGGAAGTGTCTTAACACTAGATTCCCAGGTTCCCTCCGCCTCCCACCTTGCTATTTACGGGATACAGCGTAAACTAAAATACGAATAATACCTACTTAAAATGAACAAATTTTCCAAAGCACCATTCAACGTTATTATAAATTTCAATACACTCAAACCATTTCCATATCTAGACATAATTCTAGGGCCCCAGTCGACAATAACATAGCAATTACGTTCTTCCTAGAACAAGTAGGCAGGAGGCAGTAGCTAAAATCGATAGCCGGCCAGCTAGTACTAGAATGGCTGGGCTTTATTTATATTATAGCGTTTAAATTGTATGAGATGGTTGAGATTTCTTATCTATAGGCAACAGGCGTGGGGTTCAAAATAGGTTTTCATTATATTATTTTACCTTTTTTTCCGTTAACATTAAGATACTTCCGTTCCCACAAATTTTATAAGAAAAAATTTGTTTCAGATTACATTAAGAAAAAGAGGCTATCGTGCCGCAGCGGAACAGCATCTGACTGCAAAGGCAAAGGTTGTATGTTCGATTTCTGTTCAGGGGAATGATTTATTTTTATTTCATCCCTGTGGCAAAATAAAAGCGCAGTGTTGAGTTTCGCCAATCACCCCATCTTGCATTCAGAGGGAAGGACAGTGTCTAGACTCCATTCCCAATTGTTTGGTGTATACCTTGGTGGGAAAAAAACCCCAATCCCCTATAACTAAATACAGGAAACGAAAGAAAAAATGACTAAAATTTTCATATAAATGATGAAATTTAAAACGCACTGTAACCTAACAATCAACGTCCAACCGTAGCGTAAACAAGCAAGTATTGATTCATATTGCGCGTACATTTGTGACAGATTAATCAACTGACAGATAAGATATGAAAATCATCTTGTTTTATGTTTCACGCTGTATCCCGCACATACGTAGGCAGAGGGATCTTGTCAACCCAGTGATCCATTAAGACCCTTCCGCCGAATTCTGGAGGCGTTGCTTGTTGAGTGAGCTCTCACGACTCAACGTCGCCCTCGTTGCCAGAGCGAGGAAATGGAAATATGAAGTGTTTTATTTCTTGGAATGGGAATCGAACCTCACAACCTCTCGCTTTTACAGTCTACAGACATATTTATAGATTGACCTCTTCTTGTTCTAGTCAAGACTTCCACTCGAATTAAGCGGCAAACGCGGAGCTTCAAACAAAAAGACCAGAAACAATGAAAATATCCTTAAACATAGGTAAACATTCCTGAAAACATTATTCACCCGAGTGTAAATCGAACCCACAACTGCTTTTACAGTCAAAAGCCGTGTCCACACAGCACGACAGCTCCTTTACCACACATAGCATTTCACATCCAAGTACTTAGCCAGCCCTCCTTGTAAAATCCCCAATTAGTGATATCAAAGAGACGAGGCCCAGACTGACGCGTCACACGACCTAGTTAGCAAAGCTAGGTGGGCAAAAACAAAACCTGGCACTAAACGTATGTACTGTACGCTGACTTGTAATGTAAAGCGTTGCTTTTTAGGGTTCCGTATCTGAAGGGTAAAACGGGAACCTGTCACTATGACTCCGCTGTCAGTCTGTCCGTTTGTTACCAGGCTATTTTTCATAAAGCGTGATAGTTTGACAGCCGATAGTTTTACACATATTGCATTTCTGTAGCCACTATAATAACAAATACCTATTACAAAACAAAATAAAATACATAAGGGTGCTCCGATACAACAAATGTAATTTTTATGCCGTTTTATAGATACGGAACCCTTTGTGTGCGAGCCCAACTTACACGTGGCCGGTTTTGAGAATATCCATGCCGCTTGTAAAAATAAGCAAAATTTACTTATGTTAAAGGGATTTTTTATTTCTATGGTCGCTAATTCGTGAGGTAGATAGTGTGTTTTACACCAGGCTATCCCTACCCTGCTATATGAGGGATACAACGAGGTGGATGAAAAAGAAATCAGAAGGAACGATGTGTTAAGACTAACATTAACACATCATAAAAAATAGCAAATATGTATTAAATAAAAAAATATTTTCTATTATTTGTTTGGATATTGTATTGATTGAGGAAGGCTGTATTTCATCATATTAACGTTTTGACGTAACCACATGTAACTGCAGCCAGAATTGTGCCAATTCCATTTGAGTAATACATATATACGAGGTGGAGGATATGGAGGAAAAACTTTTGAAAAAAAGGCACATCCACTCTGGTAACAAAAAAGCTTTAAAATGAATCTAAAAGAGAAATACAGAGTGTCTCAACAATAAACTTCCACACCTTCCTTTGAAAATATATACGAAAAAAAAAATCAACACATCTATCTATCATCTATCTATCTTTATATAAAAAAGTTATGGACAACAGCGCAATGTGTACAGACAGCGTATCGATCGGGAGCCACGCGCGTCCTTCACCCCGTGGCCTTTCAGAGTTACCCGACTGTTTTGGGGAGACAGCCTGAAATTCACTTAATGGAGCGGCGAGACGGTCTCCGTAAATAAATTGGTTAGTAGGGTTATGTTTACTCGTGGTTGTAAATTGAGGTAAAAAGGTATTAGAGGAAGTTCGAAATTATTATGAAATTTTTCACTGAAATTTACTTGAGCACAAGGGGGCGACAGCTAACGCGACATATTGGGGGTTCGATATCCACTTGAGGAAATTAAGGAGGTATGTCTAATTTTCATATCCTCACTGTGGTAACGAGGCAAAAAATGACGTCGAGTTACACCACTCAAAGTGGAAAACGGAAGTCTCTTCTTGGGCACGCAGTGTCATAACATTAGGTTCCTAGGTTCCCTATGCTAACCCTGCTATGTGCGGGATACAACGTGAAGCTAAAAGTTAAAAAAAAGGACAAGGACATACAACTTTTCTGTACTTATGCCATATTCCTAATAAACAAAGTAAAAAGTATAAAACCTTTAAAAAAACAAAGAACTACAGACTGATAAACCAGCAGCTATTTCGCAATTCCAGTCCGCCACGTTATTTATCCTGTGCGGAGTTCACTCGTGTAAGTTTTAAAAAAATGGATTTTTTTGGTTTTTTTATGCCGTCACCACGTTGTGATGTTCGTGCAAAGTTGAAAGGGCCGTGCGAGTTGTGTATTATAAAACACCTCGTTTTCTGATAGAATTAGACGTCGTGTGACTATACCACGGTGGGTTCGATCCCCACTCGAGGAAGTGAAATATTTATTTACGTTTATATTTCCAATTCTTCGCTCTGGTGTCGAGGCAAAGCGCGGCGTTGGGTTCTGCCACTCAACACGCAATGCCTCCAGAATTCAGCAAAAAGTGGGGAACGGAGTATCTTAATACTAGGTTCGCTCTGCCTACCCTGCTGTGTGCGCAATACAGCGTGAAGGTGTTTTTTATTAGTTTATAATGCATTGTCTTTAAAATTATAATGTTACTAGATGTCACCAAAACTAATACAGATTAAATAATAAATAATTACGCACAAGCGGGCGAAGCCGCGAGCATGTCGCAGCTAGCTAGTATACATGATAATTTACCTAGTCTCTAGTTATTGATTGATACGTGAACTGAATACAATTATAGCACAGCCGGCGTAGTGCGACAAGGGACGAGAATAAATCTGAAAGGTCATAGGGTCTATCGACATTATATATTATTAGATATATAAGTTTGTATGTAATAGTTGAGAACTCCATATATCTGGGTATGTTGTAATGTCAGATAGAGTTATTTTGAAAGATATAATATATTAGAAATTTAACATATTAGAAGAGTTTTTTTCTCGAAATTAAATTTTGGAAAGTACTACTTACTTAAAAGACGTCAAAGGTGAACAACGCACTAATTAAAGTAGTAGGTACCTGGTATCTAAACTTATGAGAGACGTCGAAGTCACTTATACAACTACCACGGTTTCAGAAGACCAAACTTAAAATCTACTTACAAGTGCCGCAGAAATATTAATTATAACATTACAGTAAATTATTATTTGTTTATTTTTTTATCTTCAAGTTGTGTTTGTTAATGAAAATATTAAATATTTAATTTCCTCGGGAGGGAATCAAACCGACAACCTGTCGCGTTTACCCTTTGCAGTCACACTTTGTGCATTCACATAAACTTTCTGAGTCCTTCACTGACGTAATGTAGTAGCCGTAGTGGAAAATATTAAGAATATTTAGATTATATGATATAATCACGGGTTTTACATAGTCAGCTTGCACGCTGTATCTCGCACATAGCAGGGGAGGCAGAGGGAACCTAGTGTTAAGACATTTCGTTCCTCACTTTCCACCGAATTCGGTTTTACCTAGTAAACATGCTTATCATAATATGTTATTGTATACAACTTCGGACTTTTATAGGTCAATCACTTCAAAACTTTAAACGTCTCTTGAACGACTGTATTATCTAACTTATATAATTTAATCAGCTCAAAGTATATAATTATATTTTTAGCTTCACTCCGTATCCCGCATTTAGGCGGGTAGGCAGAGGGTACTCTAAAAGTAGTGGAATGTTTACCTATCAATTAATTAGTTAACAATTAATTGATTGTTAATTATGATTTCCGTCCAAAAAATTATTACTTCATCATTTAATTGTTAATTGCAATTAGAGTTTACCTAACTGGTTTTTAGTGACCTCTGTCTACTATGAAAAAGCGTATAGTCGTTACTATTAAAAAATCTTCATTCATACTTTCCTTTCAAGAACTGGTTTAATGTTTCACTTTAATAGTTACCTATAACAAAAATAATACATCAATTAGTATAACAATTCTCTTTTTTTCAGCTTCACGCTGGATCCCGCACAGAGCAGGATAGGTGGAGGTATCCTGGAAATCTGGGTTACAGCGTGAAAGTAGATATAAATAAAAAAATAAATTAAATAGATATAAAAGAACAGATAAAAATAGATATAAAAGCAAAGGCGAGCTATTTATTGCCAGTATTTACAGAATCCCGATCGAATGATGTGTTTCGCGTTATTTTCCTATAGAGTAGGTAGGACCTACATATGATACTTTTTGTATACAGCGACGGGTGGCACAAGGGGTGGTTAGCTATTGCCACCCTCTTTTATGTTCAAGCCGATATACGCCTTATTTCATATTTAAGCTAAGTTCATTAACGTGTGAAACGAACGTCATATAGCTTTTACGTATTATGTTACAATACTGAGTGCGACGGTAAACGTGACAGGTTGTGGGGATTCGATTCCCACTCAAATGAAAATATTCATTTCCTCGCTCTGGTAACAACAACCTCGAGAATTTTGCGAAAAGTGGAGAACGGAAGCGTCTTAATGGGAACGGAGTGTTCTAACACTAGGTCTCAAGTGTCCTCTGCCTACCCTACTATGCGCGGAATGCAGAGTGAAGCTAAAAAAAGAAAAAACTCATCCTATAGCTAAGCTTTGTAAGCTCAGACTTACGAGCTTATCGATTTTTCTATTGAACTTGGTTTTCTATTCATACTATACACAACCACCGGTGAAAGCACCTGTACTATGGACACTTCGCTTCTATCTAAATACTAGCATTTGCCTGTGGGTTGCTCAGGATTGTGGCTGCATGACACTAAGTGTACCAGGTTCCTCTAATGAAAAGTGAAAAACAGAAGTATCTTAATGGGAACGGAGTGTCTTAACACTAAATTCCTACCTACTCCGCTATGTGCGGAATACAGCATGAACATAACTATTGTTAAAAAAAATACTCATGACCCAAATCAATTGGTTTTAAATACAGAAAATTTGTCACAAAAGACCGACCCAGATATTGAAAATGGCACACTGTTGCATCTTTAAGACAACATCGTAAAAAGACTACATAACTATGCTAGCCTTCGCTCTCAACGTTTGTGTGAATTTTGAAACGCAACTTTTCCCCTAAGGAATTTCAAAAAATCCTCTTTTAGTTTTCCCCTATACTTCTTAACCTAAAACATTTCTTCAAATTAACTGCCAGACATTCAATAAATGACTAGTATTATAATATAAACGTAACACCTCTATTTTCTCTGATTTACACTAATCAATATCCTTTTTTAAGAACAGGCAAAGGACCCTCACACACTGTCCAATTAGAATAATTAATTTTAATTTCTCTCCAGAACGCATTTCGAACCCGCAACCATCGCGTTAATTCAGGCACATATCAAGTATAAAACGATCCATCTAAGGACCTTTAACATATAAAAATTATATAAAGACTATGTATTATGGATTCGTTTCCTACTCGCCAGTATAAATTAAATTTTCAATTTAATGTCCTCACTCTGGTACCAAGACAAGGTGCGGCGCTGAGATCCGCCACTCGACACTCAATGTCTCGAAAATTGGGCGAAAGCGGGGAACCGATTGTCTCAACACTAGGTTCTAGGATACATCATGAAACTAAAATAATTATAAACAAATAAAAAAATATAAAAATACAAGATGATTCATTCACACAAAGACACACATTAACACACAATACCGGGTGGTATACACAATAATAAACTTACAGTGACCAGCAATAAAAGTAAACCTGACGCATGAATGGACGGAAGGTTGCCAGTGGCGACGATCACGTGTTCACATCCTGGCCGTGGGACCTTGACTCGCAGAATTGGGGGGCCTCAGTAGTCAGTGTTTGCATAGCCAAAAATAGACACGATCGAAACTCTGTATTAGGGCCGTTTGATGAGAATTATACATTGGTAAGAAATGTTTGATATCTTTTAGTGATAATTATTATTATTACCGCATGAGAAGGGGGAAGCTAGTGTCTTTAAGATACTTCGTTCCCCCACGCACTTTCTCACTTCCCACTTCTAGATATTACGTGTTAAGTAGCGGAACTCAACGCTGCGCTTTTTTTTCCTACCTCCTTTAATTCTTTTTCAATTTAAACCCCAAATACCCACAGCTATCAGAAATATACAAGTACCGTTTACAATAACATAAAAGTAACTTAATAATATATCTAACGTACAGCCCAGGCGCGGCTTCGCCTGCCTAAACTTATTGTTATATTTATACACTACATAAATCGTAGCTATATAACTATAAAGTTTCTTCTAATTCCGTTCAATAGTTTCTGAGTCAAAGTGGAACAAACATCCATACTCACGAATGTCCACATTTATAATAATTTTACTAAGAGTAGTAAGAGATGTCTTACAGGTAGGTATGTCACACTAAACGCTATTATTTAGCATATAGCATTCTTTACCTATGACGAGACTTGTTTATACAATTACGTAGACTGTACGTATATTAATAACTGGTTTATATATAGACATTTTACGTGTCACAACGCTTTGTAACGGTCTAAATTGAAGAACATTTGTCATTTGGTGTTTTGGACTGAACTTTAGCTTTAAACAGATATGTTCGTGTTAAATGGTTTTTTTTTCTTCGGTGCAATTTTTTGTAAGTATATTTCTGGGATGGGCAAACTATTCTAGGGTGGGCAAGGACAGGAACCCCTTATTACTACGCCTATGCTTTAAGGTGACTTCCCCTTTGTACTTTAGTAAAGTATAAAACGACCAAATTAACAATTAATTTCTTTCAATAAAAGTAATAAGAGTATCGCTTCGAAGTACTGTTGATATTAGATGTACCTTATAATTAATGTCAACAAGGGTCTTACGTCACTCCTTCATAGGAAATTTACTGAGCGGTATTTTATTGATTCTTTTTTTATGTCACGAATTGCTATTATTACTTTACCAGGTTCACGCTGTATCCCGCACATAGCAGGGTAGGCAAGGGGAACCTAGTGTTAAAACACTCCGTACCCCATTTTCCGCCAAATTTTGGAAGCATCGCGTGTTGAGTGACGGAAAAAAAAAAAAAAAAATAATAATTTCGATCGAACCCACCAACTTGTTGCGCCACACACATAACATTATTCTTGAATTTCCATCCGAGTGACGATATTAACCATTGCACTTAGGTATCATTCAGGTATTTTTCACTAGGCAAGAGAACCTAGTGTTGTTCCTAGCTTACCTCCAAATATGCGAGGCATTGCGCATTGAATAGCGAAACTAAACGCCGTGCCTTGTCTACCAGAAATTAATATTAAAAAAAAATCACGTTTTGTTATAAAAAAAACAGATTAGATACCACACCATCGAGCCAGTCGTCGAGTGCATACCTACACAACACAATATAAGTATTTATCGATCGCGTCGTACGCTATCTTTACGATATATTTACGTTTTTACACTGCTTCACGCTAATAAATAAGTTTGATAGCGTTCAATTGACGCTATCGCGGCCCAGCGAGGGTTTAACACATGAGATTAGCGTAGGTTCGATTTCCCTCTTGGGCAAAAAAGAAACGAATTATTCAAGTTAGAATGTAAACCTACTAAAATCAACTTTTCCGTTCATGCGGTATACAAAAACAACTATCAGTTCGTTGCGCTACCCTAAATAACGGTAGAGCGTATAAATTAATGGAAAGGGGTGGGCGTGAATTGGACTAGATGACCTTACATACAAAATGACCACATGCTACTTACGGTTAAACGCCAAAAAAGATTTAACTTTAAACCCCGCACAGAAAAGTCAGCCTAGTGTTACGACACTCCGTTACAACCTACGCACTGCCGAATCTCTAAAATGCGTGTTTTACAATTTTTGTTACAGATGTTCTTATCGCGAAATTATTCTCCATTCTCCGCTTGTTACAAAATGGATACAACATTTTAACATTGCCTTTGCAAGCAGACACAATCCAAAGATTTTTATGCTAAGAAAACCATTTTTACTTAAACTAACGACATTTTAGTAGCATACTAATAGCATTTTAAAAGTTACATCGCAAAGAGACGAGCCAAAACACTCATTCGAGCGATTAAACATCAAAACAACAAAAAAACACACCAAACGACAGACACGACTTCTTCGAGACGGCAACAGTACACCTAGCGCTGTTGCTACGCCGCCGTCTCACACGCAAAAACATAACATAAACTAAATAGAAATACAGCATATAATCGTGTAGCGACAAAGTAAATTACATATATTAATACAAACAAAACCTTAATAGTATAGAAATAAGGTTAAAATTTAAACGTACGGACAAGTGCTCCACTTTGCGTAGACACGCGACGTGATTGAGCGTCAACAAGCTGAAGATGCGTTACGAAAATTTGTTAAATATTGTAACACGAGTGTAAATCGATCGTCATTTTTTTTTGGTTCACGCTGTATCCCGCATATAGCAGGTTAGGCGATGAGAACCTATTGTTAAGGCACTCTGTTCTCCTTTTTCCGTTGGAATTCGAAAATTAATTAAGGCCGTTGTAGCGTAATGGGAGAGTATCCGAATGTAAACGCAACGGTTATTTGTCGTTCGTTAGTGTTATGTCTTAAATCACAGTTCCCTTTGATTACCGTGTTATGCGGATGACTGTTGCAGAGTAGACAGGAACCTGGAAACCTAGTGTAAAGACAATCCGTTCCTATTAAGACACTAACGTTCCCCACTTTTCTTTTATGTAAATAAATCATTTTAAAAAGATGCAGGCATATTCAGTTAAGTGTGTACCCAATATATCTCTAAAGCTTCAAACATCTGCCCGTAATCGAAGTAGTAGCGTATTCCACCCGTGGGATTGTTTATATAAAAATTATTCATATTTCACTTGCTTCATTTAGACAGAGTGCGATGTTGGGTTCCGCCCACCCAACACGCAATATATGGGTAGAATTAATAATAAAGTGATTAGACAATCCGTTAACATTATGACACTACTGGTCCCCCCTTGAGGAAATAAAAATATATTCCATTATCTCGAACATGAATAGAACCCACTCTTGTGCCCCTGCACTACTAGTGGTCACAAATTCAATTCTTTACTGGACTTCACATAAGTTATTTTTATATGATGTCACTTATTTTTCCTTCACTATGCTTAGTTATTAATACTAAAAGGCGTACATTTTTGTGTTTAATTTTAAAATATATTCAGAAATATTCTCAGAGACCTGACCTGGCCATCTGAGATGACTGACCACAGCCAGTGCATCAAATCGAAAGTACTAACGTGAAGTTATACAAATGGACTATCTTTCCAGAACAAAGAGAACCAGTACTTCCTAAGATTAGCATGATCAACCAAAAACATGTTAGTTAAATTGGTAAAACAATCACCAAATAAAATAAAACTATTATTTCATCAATTCACCAAAGAAATATAACCCACCCATTTTAAAACACACATCTTCGTGTTCCCCTATCAAAATCTTGTTCCCCAAAAAGGAACCCTGACACGTGGTACAAATAACTTGTCCAAAAGATCAAGAACAATGAGACAGACGGCTAGAAATTAATGTAGGCTGAGACGGCGTCGTCGGGTCTGGGAGTGCACTGACCCCGTGATGCGAAAGCTTCGGCAGATTCAAATTGTGCCTATCTTATATTATACTTGTATTACCCTCTGGCTTACCTTCTATAAGCTTATAAGGAATATAGGAAGTATATGTATTTTAAATTGAATATGCCTGCCTTCAAAGTAGAAAACTTCGTTTCTATTTTATTTTTTCTTTTTTTCCGGTTTATGCTTGCACTCTACGTCATTTCAATTTTACCCCACGTTAGAGAAAATAATATCTTTGAACCCAATATTAATATCTAAAAAATGGATATTGACAGTCTGATTACTTAATAAGATCTTAGATTTAAAAACCACCATATCACTGCAGTAAAACTTAAACTTAATTCTTCCTTTAAATATTCCATAACATCAATCCCGTTAATAAATCAATTTACAAAATCTCATTTCAAAGCTACAGCCACCTATTATATAATATATAAAAGTTCCCTAGACGCCGAGCTAAGCTCAGATTAACGTGAAACGTGAAAGATTGAAAGATATTACGTATCTTCAGACTTAGAGAAACGAGTAAATACTTTCTAGCTATGTTAAAGTGGAAAATGTTAGATTTGTATTTATTTTATATGATCATTTGTCAGATTCACGTTGCATTCCACAATGTAGCAAGCAATGTAGGCTTTGAGTGTTTAGTGGAAACTTAGAGAATAGCCTTAAACTACTATTTAGAACACAATTGCATTAGCATCTTAATAATATGCCCTGGCGGCACAGAGCCTAACTGTGAACGCGGCAATTGTTGGCTCGATCCCCACTTAAGGGAATCAATTATATTGATTTCTCGTCTCTCGTTTTGGTAACATGACAAAGCGGGTCGTTGAGATCCGCCTCTACACGCGTCGTCTCGAAAATTAGGCGGAAAGAGGGAAACGGAGTGTCTTAACTTGCATTTTCTCGGACACCAATAAACACCCACAAAATTATAAACAAAAAAAAACCACAAATATTTAAAAAAATCTTTGTAAACAATGTTTTAGCTATATCCATACGTAGTAATAGTATATGTAAAAATATAAATAGCCGACGGCGCATCGCAGACGACGCGAACTGACGGACGGGTGTAGGTATTTCGGGTGGTGCATCTTGCCAGCGAAAAATAGTCACCAATAAATTATTCCGATGGCTGTGCAAAATGAGATTGAACGTTTTCTTTCTCTCTCATATCATTCCGTATTTAGTCGAAAAGCAGAGGAGAGAGAGTGACAAATATCCATTTTTTTTTAAGATAACAAAATAGTTTAAAAAAAAAAACAAATAAACAGATATACGTCTTGGCACAGCATCTAACTGCTGACGCGACGGTTGTGGGTGCGATTCCTACTCGGAAGAATGATTTAACTTCGCTCTGGTAACCAGACCAATCGGGATGTTCAGCTCTGCCCCTCACCGCGCAATGTCTCAAGAATTTTTGCGTTGCATGGGGAAGTGTCTTAACAACTGTTTCCCTGTGCTCACCTTGTTATATAATGGATACAGAACGAAGCTATGTAGAAAATATAATTCTTTAGTAATATTTTCGGCTTTTCAAGCAAATAGAATTGGGACAGGGCAGCATTTACAAGAAAAAAAAATGCTTTTAGAGCTTGAGAGTAAAATGCACAAACGCAAAGTCGTGAGGATAAACAACCAGAATAACCCTGTCCAATCCAACATGCCCCAACTGCATTCTCTGCCCATATAGGGGCTTCCTACGGTTTTGTCTGCAAATACACACTTATAAAAACAAATATAAAATCCAAGACGTTCAAACTGTTATACTATGGCATTCATATTGATTCCCCCATATTTAATACTTTTTTGCTTCTCGTTGCATTCTATCATATAGTAGGGAAGGCAGACCTAGTGTTAAGACAACACGGTCAACACTTTCCATCGAATTTTCGAAACTGCATGTTGAGTGACCAACTCATCGCCTTAAAACGCGCCGTAAAAGTAATACACGTAGTTGTTTTAGGTGCCCTTGGATTCTAGTCCAAAGTATAAAATATATATAACTACAGATATAGCATAAACCATTCTTAATCGTTATCAGAAAAAATCTGTAAGATATTTAACATGTATGATTCATGTCTTATTTACTATTGTTTAACATTTGTTATCAGTTATATTTGTTAGTAGTTATATTACTTTGGATCTGATGCAATATTACAATTTAAGAGAAAAGAAGTGTTCAATTATTCGCAATTTTCTAATTTTTCTCATTTTCATTAAATGTGGATCTCTTAAAAGGAATAGTTTTTCACCAAAATCAGAATAAATACTTAAATATGTATACAAAATATTCTATACATTTTATTGCAATTATCAATAAAATTAATAAATTGATAAAAAGAGTCGAACAATCCACAGCTACAACTACTGGGCCTAGTAAGTAGAAACGTGACATGTAGGTTAGACGGTGACAGCGGAGCTCTAAAAGAGAACTTCTCGAAATCTCTAGGGGAATGGGAAAAAATTTAAACGTTCATGTTAAACGTTAAAGTGAAATAAAATAGAGAATGAAAGTGTCTTTCTAAACGGAAACGGAGTGTCTTAACACTAAACGTTCCCTCTGCCTACCCTATTATATGCGAGATATAGCGTGAAGCTAAGAAAACATGTTAAAGCACACGCAAAGACTAACATAGTCTGTAAGAAAAAAAGGTTATAAAATTACCAAGAAAACCAATATACCTAATTGTCATAATACAAAATACCCTAAAAACACAAAAAAAATAACGCCCAAAAATCCAAATCTTAAGCATTACAAGAAACAATATAGCAAAAATGAAATTATCAAAACAGTAAGTAATTACATATAATTGTATCACATATAATTTAATTCATACTTTATATGGGCGTGAAAATTTCATACACTAATTTGGTATCGTATGGCGGGGAACGCATGGAATGTCGTTCGAGGACTAAAGTACCCACAGTCAGATTCGTCTTTTTGCACGCCGGATGGCGATTCAAATCCTTTACAGTGCGAAGAATACTGGTACTGGTTGAGCACAAGTTCTGTATCCTGTCTTTGTTCATATTGTACAAGTATTTTTGTTTAAATACTTTTAATTAATAAAACTAAGGCCTGTCTCTGCGCAGCAAATGAGGAACGGAAGTGTCTTAATGTGGAACCGAGTGTCTTAATAGTAGGTTCTCAGGGTCCTTCTGCTTATAACTTTTAACAAATATAATTCTTAGTTATCTCCATATGAACGCGAGGACGAAGCCAGGGTAAAAAGCCAATATAAGATAACACATACTTATCATGAGATGGAGGTAAACGAGTAAATATTTTGGACAAACATGCCCTAGATTTTAATACAATCTTTTTCAAAGCAAAAATTAATCAAACAACACGCAGGTGTTTTAACTAATTTCGTTCTATTCCATTGCTTATACATTTATTGGGCCAGAAAACCAGTATTTAAATAAAAACTATTTATGTCAACCGAAAACAAACCTAAATCTATTTAGATATAAGGTTCCTTTCAATATCACTAAGCTGAGTTAGTAACAAATTAACTATAATTAAGCTTCAAAAGGTAGATAAAGTGTTTCGGCGTCAAAACAAACATGGTATCGAGAGAGACGTCAAAATAAAACAATATATTAAACGTTTATTGGAACTTTAAACATTTTAAAATATTTTAATTTTTATTCAAGATAAATGGGCAGATAGTAGCAGTGTCTTAACACTTGTTTTTTCACATATACAGTGATTAGGTAGAAGGTGCGAAATGCAATACGTCACTAGCATACTTGTAGACCAAGTGCAAGTCAGGCTCGCGCACGAGGAGTTCCGTATCATTTATTTATATGGCTAATAATATTAAACGGGCGAAGCCGCGGCTGGATCGCCCAGTGTTTACAGATGTGGTGCACAATGCACTGCTGGCGTTGCATAGAGTTATTACTGATAGCTTGAGGCCGTCGTGGCGCAGTGGACGTGATGGTTGTAGGTTCATTTACACGCTTCGAGCTTAACGCCCAATATCAGTTTGACATGTAGGTGTGTTATTCATTATGCTGGTGCGTTTAGGTTTCCGCGCGTGTGAACTAAATTTCGTAAGAGTTTGTATGTTTATTGGTCCACAAACTCGGAAAGTAGAATCACCTGTCTAGATGATCCTGTATGATTTCAATGTAGAATATTCCAACTTAAGTAACTGTTGAAATTTTATCACAATCGGTATAGTAGTTTTTCATATATATGGGTATCCGTGTATTATTGGAGACATATGATATAATCTAAAAGAAGTCACTTTTTAAGAAAAATTTCAATGCGATAGAATCGAATACACCATCAGAATTTGGCGTAAAGTGGGGACCGGAAGTTTCTTAATGTGAACGGCACTCTGTTCACTAGTGTTAAGACATTTCTTAACAATAGGGCACCTCTGCCTATACTATGTGCGGGATACAGCGTGAAGCTAAAATATACCATATATACAACAAGTATCAATAAAATGTATCCCTATCTCATTTTGGTATCAAAGGAGTAAACTGAGAGTTGATGAGAGAGTTGTTGATGAGAGTTAATTGAGAGGTATAGTGTTCAAATTTCATATAGGTTGCAATATTTATTTATGGCTGTATTTTACTTTATTTATTCCATTTAGGGGTAGGCAGGCATTTAAAACATTAAGAATTTAATGATTAAATTGTAATCCATCGAAAAATATAAAAAAAATCCAAAATATCCCAATAAAACCGAATCGAACCCGCGACCACCGACTACACCTACTATTACACTATTTTTTAACATTAAAAGATACATCTAGATGACAATAAAAGCAAAAAAAAAAAAAACAACGTCCACACGGTCTCGAATGACCGTTACGTAACAACGCAGACGCATAAACACCCGCCGCTGTCACGGTGTAAACAAGTGCTCAGACGACTACTGTAGTATAGTGCGGTTGACGAGTAGTGGCTATAGGGGAGTCAAGTTTTCTCAATACGCATGTTCTTCACTCGTGAAGAAAATAATGAAAAGCTAGAAAAAAAATATCATATTGCGCAGCCACCTACAGCGAATATCATAGTGGCCACGACTCATCAACAGTACTGTACTATTACACAATACATATATAACACATATTATTATACTATTTTTTTTTGATTTTGATTTATTTTTACAATTAAACATACATATAACCAGAATAAAATACAATGAAATGAGAAGCTGTTGTTTTTGGCTCTGAACTGGTTTTTTTTTTTTCATTTCACCACCACAAAAACAGAAAGGTATGAACGGAGTGTCTGAACGCTAAATTTTCTCTGTCTAATCAAAATAATACATATCTCAACTTTTATAAAAAATAAATGGGTGTATTTAACTATCTTTAATTCACATCTATTACGTTTAATTATTATTCTCTCCATACTATATATCTATGTTTTATATGACAACTACTACAAGTTAAATACTAGATATACTAAATATTAGACTTGGAAAACTTCTAGAAGCTAGTATTTGTGTCACTAAAAGCCGTGGCCGGGACGTCCTTGTCCGACATAAGAATGGTCGTATGTATGTTTGTTTCTATCGACTCGACGTATTAAATACATAAAACTTACTATTATTCACACTTATATGTTGATATTTGAGACTGACTTCGATTCCCATTCGTGGGGAATTAATTATTTAATATTTTTTTCGATCTGGTAACAAGGCAACGCAGATATCTTGCGATTCATTTAGACCAGCACCATCGCGCTACGTCTTCCATAACAGGAAATAACAATAACTCATCCCATCTTACGGGAATCGAACTCACAACTGTCACGCGTAATTAGGCGCTTTCTAATATACTCTAATGTACGACTTTTCGCACAAGCACAATCTGATAGTGTTATCAAACTAGGTCATTCAACTTCGTCTAGTCTAGAACATGACACTTAAAGTAACTAATGGTAATTGAGTCACTATTACTACATCAAATCATTTTAATTATAATTACAATTAAGTATAGCTATAGCGTCTTTTGGCTGAATAATCTCAGGAACACGAATAGTTCTTTCTCAACAACACTCTGTTATCCATTTATCAGCCGATACAAACCCTGCATTCCAAGTGGCGGAACTAAACGATGCATTTTATCTTACTATTCCAGATAAATTCAAACACCTACATAATTAAATACATAAAAAATATATATTCGAAAACGCCCATCCCTTTAAGTATTGTCTCTTATTTCATAAATCCATCAATTTGCGTCACTCTACACATAACTCGAAAAATGAGTGGTGGCCTGTGGAACGGAGTGTTTTAACACTAGATTACCTATATGTGGGATACACCGTGAGGCAAATCTCATTTATAAATCATCAAACATTTGTATTCCTTTCAATTCTCCGTAACGAAAAAAAAATATAAAAGACATAATAAAAAGTAAATTTAGTACAAAAATAATTTAAAGAACGCCAATTTAAAGATATAAACAGACGATAAATAAAAATTTCTACGAAGGCGTTATGCCGCAATGTAATGCGTCATTAGCATGACGTCACGCACCAGTCATACGCCTTGTTTCGATCTTGAGTCGATATGATTAATAAAAAAAAATAGCAATTACCAGAAATTAGCATTTTTTTTTTAGTTAAAATATCTTTCGTAAGCAGGGCTCGTCAGCTCACCTCAGCAGAACATCTTTCAGTTCAGTGCAGTTCTTAGTTTATAGCGTTTTAAGCGTACCCACCTGCCTTCTGTAGCTTTCTGTGGGACAGACACTACTCACATTTTTATTTAATAAACAAGATTTTGTACCTAGTGTGTAAACACGCAGAATCCCGATTGAATGGCAAAACCCAACGTCGTGTTATCTCTTATTGCAGACCTTAGTATTAAAAATAATGTTGAACTTTTCCTCATAAGTGAGTTATACGACCGTCATAATTTTTATATTTTTAATGATAATTAGACATAAATAGACACGTGTTTCATATTTTCAATTATAATAAAACTCATGCAATTAAAATTAAAAATTCTGAAAGCAAATCTCACTATGAAAAATATTTATCATATTGTTTTATACAATAAAAAGATTATTAATTTATAAAAAAAATTTTAAATATTTAAGCAAAATTATAGAACAGTGTTGCCTTAAAATAAATTTAAATAAATAATCAGGCAACACCAAGCTAAGTTACCAGTAAGTATAAACATAATTAATCAATAATACAAGTACTCAATTGCATTATCTTTAATATAAAATAGTAAATAATTGAATTATGTATTGCAGTATTACTTATACCGAGAAATACAAAAACATACACATATTATTATATAGATAAAATTGATTGCATCATCGACATTTATAAACAATATTTACTTCACTTTTTTGACCAATTTTAAGACATTATGTGTGACATTCAGAAAAAGTTAAATAATAATATTTTATTTCCTCTCTGTAGTAAGAAAAAGAAAAGTATATTATAATTAAAACTTTGTTAATTTTAATAATTAGTAAATTTAAGTGTGGCATATAAAGTTTCATTAAGGAAAATATCAATTTGTCCTTCTCCTTAACAGAAGAAGAGCGAGAAGCGTTTGTGTAAACGCCATAGTTGTGTAGGATCAATTATCACTCGAGGTAATTAATAAATTTCCTCACTTTAACAATACAAAACGCGGCGTTGATTTCCGCCACTTAGTGCGAAATTAAAAGTCTCGAAAGCTGGACGGTGTGTGCGGAACTGAGTGTCTTAATACTAGGTTCCTTCTGCCTTCCCTACTATATGCGGAATAAAAAAGTATAGAACAAACCTACAACCTTCACAACAAAGCACTGCCCAAATATGCAAAAAAAACATGAAATTGCTAATATTATAGTATGTAATTTAACTAGAATAAAGTGTATAAGAAAACCTTATAATTGATT
Organism: Heliconius cydno galanthus; assembly: GCA_036379175.1. Taxonomy (NCBI): domain Eukaryota; kingdom Metazoa; phylum Arthropoda; class Insecta; order Lepidoptera; family Nymphalidae; genus Heliconius; species Heliconius cydno. The sequence goes on along the minus strand of JAKRZM010000937.1, from coordinate 472,765 downwards.
CAAAATATATTTTTACATTCTTTTGTAACCTGGGAGTTACCAAAATAGTTGTATTAGTGATGTAAACATTTATAAATATTGCTATATAATATATATTTCATTGTCCTCCTTCTTCTCTTGTGTATATTATGTAAACACCTAATATGTCTTTTTATAGAAAAAGACAAGGCAAACAAGCGTACGAGTCACCTGATGGTAAGTGATCAATGCTGCCTACAACCCCGTGTAACACCAGATAAGCTACAGGTGTGTTGCCAGCTTTTAAGGTGGTGGTAGGTTATGTAAATCATTATTTGTTTCTTTCAGGTAGACAGCAAACTTAATTTCAAGACACTCCATTCTCTCCAATCTGCTTGATACATTATTTGTTCAATTACCAGAGCAGGAAAATGAAAATATTAAATTATTTTCTAGAGAGAGAATCAAACCCACAACCTGTTATGTTTACAGTTGCATAAGCATGCAACTTGCAACCCTGCATCAGGACTGGCCTTGAATAAGTTAATTTATACAAAATACCCATATATATACTTTTCAAGCAAAATATCATTAGACAATATTCATAAAAACTAAAAAAGTTAAAACAAAAACAAGATCTTTTAACCTCCACAATAAGAATATAAGTTTTAATCTGAAATCATCAAAGCAACAGTTATTTATGAATGACTTGGGTTATTTTTATTACTTGTACTTATCATTATTTACACTTATATTGATTATAAATTATCATTCTTTTTTATTAACAATAAAGAAGAATTTCTTATAATTTGTCATATTAATTAAATTGAATTAATTAATATGATAATCTTTTAATTTTTAATTTTTTAACACACATTGTGTGTTGAATGTAAAATCTTAATGCTGTATTTTGTCTTTACCAAAGCAGGGCAATGAAAATGATTTATTCCCCCAAGTGGGAATCAAACTCAAAATCATCATGCTTCTATTGTCACCTGGCCAATGTTATTTTCTAAGAGAGTGACCCCTCACCAAGTTCATTACTTCAATGTAAGGAATATATACCAAATTAAAATATTAAAATAAGTTTGGAGAAAATTATATGATTTATGCAGTACAATTAATTACTTACAAGTAAACAGACCACTGATTATTGATAAAGTAACAAAATGATGAAATTGTATGAAACTATTGTATATGCAATTTTGTTTGCTTTCATGCAATACTTGGTCCCAATAATAATAAACCTATATTCTTATCTATAGACAATGATAGATAGCAAGGTAGGCAAAGGGAACCTGGCAACCTAATGTTAAAACACTCTATTCCCAATGAGCCTCTTCCATTCTCCATATAATATTTATATTATAAATATGTTGTAGATGAAATATTGCCAAGAAAATAATCACATAGCCTTAATTAAATCATCAATTAAAATGTGTTTATTATTTTGTATAGAAAATTATTTTTTCTATGTTTATTCAATATATTGTGGTAAACAAATAAAGCAATAATACTAATCCATAAGAAAATCAATTAGGTACTTCTTAGTTTTCATAAAATCATTACCCCTATAAAGATAGTTATGTTTAGACTACTGCCATAGCAACCAAAAACATACACAAACTAACAACATTCAAATATAAGTATAAATATTTTTTTTGAGTTTATTAGCGTCACACTGTATCCCCAATATAACAGGGTAGTTAAGACATTCCGTTCCCATTAAGACACTACCATACCTTACTTTCCACCAAATTCCAGAAGCATTGGGTGTCAAGTGGTGGAACTCAATGCTACTTTTTAAGTTTATATAAAAATGTATATTCTGTTAGTAATAAATATTATTCATATCATTTAATAAACATTTACTGATAAGAATTAGATTGTTGTTTTATTATAACGTAATTAGTAAATATTTTTAGCTTTATACTGGATCCCGCATATAACAGAGGGAGCCTAGTGTTAAGAAACTAAGATTTCCATAAGCTATCCAATTTTTAAGACATTTTGTGTTGGGAGGCGGAACTCAACCCTATGAGATGTCTTGTGTGCAGTGTAAGAAAATTAAAATACAATTCAATCCTATGAATGGAAATTGAAACAAAAACCACTACATTCAGTCATATGCTGAAACAGCCTGAATTATAACCTAATTTATAATTATGTAAACAAATCGCACCAATCTTACATTCATTTTCTGAGCAATTTTGAATGTTTACAAAATTGCTCAATGAAAAGTTTTGCTCTATTATTTTATCTCATACCTAGTAAGTATTAAAATAAAAAAATAAGCCAACAATTCAAAATTTGTATAAAACCATATGTGTCAATAACACTATACAATAGTTAATAATGATTATAAAAAAAGACAACAGGTGGGTAGATATAAACAATGTTTGTTTACAAACAAAAATTACAAGCTAAGGAGTGGATGATTGACCTTAGTTTTAGATAAGCGAGTGACTGACCTTTTAGGCAGAAGCATCGCCGCCGATCCCTTCCTTTGGAACACGCCGTCCACTAACACGCCGTTCTTGCTGTTACACGTCAGATAGAACTCCGGATGGTCGTAAAACAGTTCGAGATGCCGCCGCGATATAAAACTGGAGTGCCCCATGTTTACATCCACTTGACCCCGGCTCGAATTCCTCCCTATTATGACCTTCTTCTGGCGTATCAAGTATTCGAAGTCGCGACCATCTAGCCTCGCGATCGCGATGGGTGCCGGCTCCTGCGCCCACTGCACCTTGGAGGGCGAGGAGGGCGCCGACTTGAGCGCGAGCAGCGCCCAGGCGTCGCTCTCGGAGCTGCGAGAGATCTGTGTCTGAGCCATGTCGGCCGAGTGCCTCACATCAGCCCGACTCGCCGCCCGGGCCCGGATGTCCGGAACCCCTTGAGGTTACTGACGACCAACGGCACGACGCACATGCGCAAACCTTCGACTCGTACGGTAAACAACAATTATATAAATCGGAATCGCACCACCACGTGATAAAACTGTATACATATAACAAGTCGGGCGCGGATCGATACTCCACGGAGTCTAACGACGGTTCTTTTAGATATTGTTCGGTTTTCGGCGTTGCACAATTGTATTTTCGCAATTGGATCGAAATTAGACACTAAAGTAAACACGAGGCGAGAACAAAAATAACCAAAAACGTCAGTTCGCCATACGCAGTTTACAATTTCGAAGCGCCATCTATGTGAGTCAACAAAAAAGGCGAAAATTATGCGTTTCGTTTGACGCTACGATGAGCACATGAAAATAATAAAGATGATGTAATAAAAACAGTTCCAATTCATAAAAAAAGGGGTTAACATTATAAAACATTCATTAAATAAAAATCTTTTATGTTATTCGTATCAAAATAAATTGGTTTATACGCCTTAGTTTTGTAATCCTCAAACATTATCTTTCTGAAACTAGTACCGTATAAATATTTTTAACTAGGTTTTTGTATAAATATTTTAACTAATTGAATGCGTGATAGAAAATTAATATTTCAAATTTTTAGTATTATTTTCTTATTCTAATGATGATAGGTGATAGACCGTATTTTAACAATAAAGTAAAAATTTTACTTCCATAAAAAAATAATGAGAAAAAAAATGGCAATAGTTGTTTGCAATATTTGTCAAATTGTCAATATAAACCGTGTCAATTTTAATTTCGTACATATTTTTGCGTTACGCCTCTAATTTTCTAAAAAGAAATATATTTATACTTCTGAATCGAGTAAACGTTCATTATCTAAATTGAAAATCTTTTTGTAAAGTTAAAGGCCTGCGCCGGCCTTCTTGAATCCGTTGATCTTAAAATTAGGTAAGTATAAAATTATTTAAAAAGGCGCGATATTCAAAGATAATCCTTACAAAATTTCCTATAAAATATATATTTTTTTTGTTTAATTTAAAGAGTTCCGAAACATGCTTAAAGACGAAGTTTCCAATCAATTGAATTCTCACAGAGCCAACTTGATCTTGTTCTTTTAATTTTATACCTTAGCAACCAAGAACTAAATTTTAATTTTAAAAATGAACCATTTGCAAATAGGATGATTATGAAATCTTAATTTGTATTTATTATTTCTGATGTTAAAAATTCAAAACAATAATATTTATAAAAAATGTAAAATATCTCATTGTCATTTCTTTTATAAACGAATGGTAATATAGTATTAAATTTATAATTTTATATGTATATTTTTAATTTAGTTATATTTAACTATAAATATGGGTCATCACTCATCATTTAAAATGAGGTAAATATGTCTCAATACTTTTAGCTTTCACAGTTATACACATAAAACAACAATTTTACTGTCAGGGTTTATTATTCTTACTTTTATAGTTTTTTTACAAAATGTCATACATCTGGCAATGCAGGATCTATGTATTTTTGAATTATTTCAATTTCAATTGTCTTTGAAAAACAAATAAAACAAATTAATGTACTATTCAAATTATTATATTATTAAATAATCATACATTTGGCAGAACTTTATAATTACTATTTAGTATTAAAGACATACAAATGTTAATTTCAATCATCAAGTTGAGTCAAACTCGCTACTCCTCTATTAATCCAATGTTTCTCAGGAACATCAGATCTTAAAGTAATGTACATCACAAAGTTACTTGAGTGTCCCGTGGTCGCTAAAACACCTTTTCTTTCACTGGTTTTGTATATGGGACAGAAATAACTTGGGGGAGGATTGAAATTTATTATTAGAGCTGGTTGAAACCAAATTATAGGTATTGTGTCAAAGAGAATTTTTGGGTATGATTCATCTAGTTGCATTGTTTCTCGGTTCCATCTTGCTCCTTCCAGGTAGAGACCCTGTTGGTGACATTAGAGTTTGTTTTTTATATAAATATTGATGATTGTTTTTTTTTCATGTATAATCATAGATTTTATTTAAAATTATATTAATATATTTAACTACCAAACATCATGCATAAAATTAACATATGTACAAAGATTCACATATCATCTTCAAACCAAAAACAAAAAGCTTACAAAACCTTTCTTTTCATCTTAACTTACACATATTTTTGATACTGTTATAACAAAATTTAGTATCTATATAGATAATCTTGTAGATATAAAAAAAATATATTTACATAGCTTAATAATAATAATAACTTTATTGAGTTTAACAAAAATAGTGACAAACATAAATTTTAATACAAACCTAGACTAAACAAATACTATTTATCATGTTGTAGTGCTTTTTTTCAATGTAATGATAAACACAAAAAATGTACCAAATACCAATCTGTGACCATGTAATAAAAAACCATGCACAATCATAATTAAATAAAACAAAATAATAATTAATTTAAATAAATCCATTGTTTAAAACTTTGCCTATACTCATGCACAACGACTCACCCAGACGAATACACTATGTTCCTGTCCTTGATAATCCACTTGGTCGGTTTGCTTGGAAATTTATCAACAAATTATAATACTATAGTTTGGTCTTACGTTAAATAATAAACTTATTTTCAATATAATCTATGAAATAATATAGTTTATATTTCTAAGATTATATTGAACATAAAATTAATGGCAAAATTGAAGTGTTTTTAAGTGATAGTAATTTTGTGTTGGATATATTTAGTCCATTTAACTACAATCCGATTTCAAATACAAAAAATATAGTAGTCACCTCATATTCAATACTAGTTGAACATGATTGCCCTCTGTTCCCTACTTCCTTTTAAATTTAGGTCACTCTGACCTAAATTAGGGCTAGGCTAATAGTTTCATTGCCATATATGAAAAATTCTTTATAACTGATAATTAAAAGTAAACAAAAAATACTCTATCATTCACTAATATATGACAGATAAAACTTTGCACTTAAAGTTTTACCTGTTTGGGAAAAGTAATAACATACAAAAATATTTAGTTATGATAAAATAAGAAATATTACATAATTGATACCTGCAAAAATCGATATGATAAGACAATACAATTAGGTTTTATTGAAACGACGTTAAGTTTCGCCACTTTATACACAAGTAGTTTTCGTTAATTTCTCCTTAACAACCCTGCAAGAAACTATTCAAAACAAGCAGAAAGTGAACTAGTTTCTCCTTAACAACCCTGAAGAAAATCTTAGAAAATAATAGAAATTTTATACCTTACAATATACTCCAAAAGTTGGTTCTTCTTCACACTCAACTTCCATACTTGTGATCGTGAATTCAAAGTGAACTTGGTCTATCGGTATTTTATTATGACGTGAGTAGTTTTGCAGAACGCCAGTAAGAAAAGACTGCGTAAAGTAGAACCCTGATATCCAAAAAACGACTGGTGGACCTTCATCTATCCAATCTTGGAGGAATTTTAGCCTGTGAAATAGAAAACATATGATGTTTACTATTTATTCAATTTTGAGACTCCATGTGGAATAGCGGAACTCAACGCTGCAGTTTGTATTTCGAGAATGACAAAACAAAAATAATTTATTTAAGCTATTTTACCGAGAAAAAAATTAATTTGAGAAGGTGAGACGCTATTCGACTGTGCCTAGATTTTATTAAAATATTAAATAAGTAAATAGGTAATAGTTTTTAATTAAAGATTTAATTATTCATTAAAATTTATACATAATTTTCATTGATGTTAAATATTGATTTGCTTATATGTAAGTAAATGGCGTTTACTATTTCTGCTCGGGTCATAACCTTTCTGTTATGACTATTGCACTATAAATAAAGCACTAATTATCTCTATTTTAACACAAATAATTTAAGAAATACATATATTAAATAAAATAAAATAATTATATATTTTTTACATTTTTTTCCATATTGAGGCATTAATGGAAATAACTCAGTGATAATACACTCCATTTTCTACAAGTGCCAAAAAGATGTAGGGTTCCGAGGGTCAAGATCAGCCTCGGGAAATTAAAATAGTTTTAAAATTTATTATTCTCCCGACAGAAATTTCAAATTTGAATCATCCGATCATCGCGTCGAGTTGTGCCCGTCCCAAGTATTGTAACAAGCCGTATTATTAAAAAATATAAATATTAAATTAGAACATATTTAGTTTCACTCACTCGCACTTTCAAATTGTACTTACAAGACCTACTCAAACATAATAATAACACACGTATAAAGTATGAATGCTTTCTAAAGCACAGATATGGAAAAGTAAATATAAAGAAACGCTTTGATATAAAAGCGTTACTTTACAAAGTTATCTTGCCTAAAAACCAACAAGCAAAAAATATATATATCTCCAATAAATCCTTGTAATTTTCCAGAAAATGGCCGAACCAGTGCTAGACGAAGAAACTTGGCCGATAGAAGCCGAAGCAGCCATCAACGACATCCGAAAACATGTTAACTCAGCCCAAATATCATCCAAATTAAAGAACACAAACCAACGCATCTATATAAATCTGACTACTTTAGAGAATTCCGAATACTGTGTAGAAATGTCGGCCTCGGGCTTCAGAGTTGTTGGTCGAAAGTATGACGATATGAGTCTTTCAAGTATCGAAAATATGAATTATGAAACGCCATATGCCCTATTGAATAGTATCAGCCAAAAATACAGAGAATCCTTCGGTGGGGAATTGATGAATAAACTTTTGGACTTGGCTAAAAAATCTGAAGGCTGAATTTATTTTTTAAACTGTTTGTATTTGGTCTTGTAGTTTTCTAGTGTTTGCTTTAATTTTTTAGGCAAAATTTACACTGAACGGTACTATTTTGGCGTTGTTTAGGTCTATTTAGATCTTAAAATGTCTGTGTTATTAGTGTTACACGGTTTTTTGAGCTTAGCAGTACACTACTACTCTTAAAAGTTCCAAATTTGTTAGATTTCAAAGTATATTAGTGAAATTCTTTACTAAAATCTCGAATTAGTTAGTAAACTTAGTAATTTAAAACCATATGTAGATATCACGTGATTGTATCTTTAGTTTCCGGTACTTTAGGGGTTACCAGAACCAAAAAAACTTGTCCTAATTTTTATGTAGTGTAACAATTTTATTAAAAGTGTTGCCATTTGTATGTTTTATATTATTATATACGGATAAATTTAACGCCCAATGCATATATATATATATATAGCCACAAGCAGAAATATTAATTAGCATTTAACTATCATTAAATCGGCTCTTTTGAACGTCAACGTCTGATTGCGAACGTGAATGGTTGCGGGTTCGATTCCTACTCAGAGAATCTCTTTCATTTCTCTGCTCTAAAACCAAGCCTAAGCGCGGCGTTGAGCCGCTACTCAACCCGCTAAAGGAAAAATTATCGAAAGATGGGGAATGAAATGTCTTAAGACTAGCCTGCTATATGTGGTATACAGTAAGTAGATATTTTTAATATTTGACATCGTGATTTAAAGCCAATTAAACGCTAATTGATATTTGTGAGTGTGTCCTATAATAGTTTATATGAATGTTATGAACGTTTGTTGATTAGATTTAGTTGTGCAATATCAGAGCTTATTTGTATAAATCAAAGGGCAGACTGAGTACAAAATATAATATGTATATGTGGACTTTAGACAATTATACAATGTAGAAAGGTTTTACGGTTTGCCATAATAAACTATTATACATTGTGGCTTGTTTTATTTAGACTTGGACATTTAGTGTCACGCTGTATTACGCAAACAGCAGGATAGCCTCTGCCCAGGGCAGGGTGTGCAATACACATAGACGCCGCCGTGTTCAGCTTCATGATGTAGTAGTAGCAGGGTAGGCAGAGGAAACCTAGTGTTACGACATTACGTTCCCCACTTCCCGCCGACTTGCGCTTTAGGCATACAGTGTTGCGTGGCGGAACTGAATGCCTCGTTTTGCCTTGTAATTCATACCCCCGAGCGGGGATTGAACCTATAACCCTTCGCGTTTAGAGCTACATGTTTTTGCCAGTTCGGAATAAGAAGAGCATGTTTGCGCCACTAAGGCCTCTGTCTTATTTTTCCAATTTCTAATCAATTTATTTATATATGTTTTGATGGGTTTTTGGGTAGTCACAATTACATTTTAATATACGCTTGTATATAAAAACGTAAAATTTCACCCTTTGTTTATTACGTTAATTATAATTAATACAAAAAAATAAACATAAAATTAATTAAATATTCGAAACCACATTTACCTACAATAAAATAAAAATTCTAACTTAACCCATTCGCTACGAACGACGAGTATACTCGTCTTGGTTTTCTGCTTCTAAATTGGTTGCTCTTACCAAGAAATAAATGGTAAACAATAGCACTTAAAATATAAATAGCAATAGGAATGACTTTATATAATTTAGGCTTGGCAGCGAATGGGTTAATACAAATTCAAAATATTCTTTATTCAAATAAACTATTACAAGCACTTTTGAATCGTCGAATCTACATGTTGTTGACATGACAAAAGCTACCACCGGTTTGGAAGGCAGTTTTGTCAATTTAGCTCAACCATCTTCCAACTTACACTTACCTCGTCAAAAAATCAGCAACATATGATCCCAGTGGTTTCATAGACGGATAAGATTTGGACATCCAAGCTTCAGGCACTACGCCTTTCACGAAGGCATTATTACACTCTTCGAGTTCAGCACTCATGATGGCCAGACCCTGGGCAGCTAGGTGGACTCCGTGAAGAGTTTTAGCGACCACTGCTAGGAGGCGGTTGTAGCGGATTAGTTCCTGGTTGAGGAAAACATAATTGATATTGAATTTTCTTACCATTAGGCAAATTCAATTATAACTTTGGACTAATTAAGTTATGGCGACCATTACCGTTAGTATGGGGCCTGGATTTTATCTTTGAAGATATATATTCTTGTAAATGTTGTATTTTAAATTTAATGTTTCGGGTCAATTTTTTTTATAACTAAACACTTGGGGTGGGAAAGTCTACACCCCTCTCTCCGATCCCAGGTCCATGATGACAATCTATCTTTACATATAAATATTTATATTCGCCAATATTGAAAATAAACACTCAAAATACACCCATCCTAACCTGTTTCAAAACAGTATTCATGCTATTATAGTACATGACAGGATACGCGATAGACACCGCGTACACGTCGTAGGGCGCCGGCAGCCGCGCCAGCATTTCGCTGGTCATCTCCACCACGCTCTCTCCGCCCTCCGCTCCGCCGCCGCCCGTGATGGTGCTCTGCGTTACTAGTACTCCGTAGAGCAGCTAGCATGGTAGACGAATTATATTGATAAGTGGAATTGAATAATGTTATAGGCTGTTGTGGCGTAGAGGCACAGTAGTTGTAGGTTCGATTCGTACTTGGAGGAACGAATTGCTTAGCGTTTTCTCTGACAACAAAATAAAGCGCGGCGTTGAGTCCCGCAACACAGCATGGGGGTTTTAACACCAAGTAACCCTACTATGTAGCGGGAAAACAAACTTTAAATTGTGGCGTGACTTTAAAGTGGCGTGCTATTGGAGAGGCCTATGTCCAGCAGTGGACGAGGACAGGCTGATGATGATGATGAAATTTAGGGCAATGTGTTACGGTTGCAAGTTTGTACAAGTGCATGCAAAGGATTGAATTATTTCCATTTAACTGATGCAAAGTGCGACATTGCGACACACAATACATAATGTTTGAAATTGGCGAATGGAGAATTTTCAAACTAATTTTTCTGTGCCTACCCAGTCGGGTATTTAGTCAAATACAGAGAAATAAAGCATGAGTGAAAATTTCAAAAAACTAATAAAGCTAACACAACATGCCTTAAGCTGCAAGCAAGCAGCAAACAGCAAGCTATAGATGGCTGCGCAGACCTGACGCACTTGACACACAAACCTGAGAAGCCTCCTTATTGTCCTTGGTGATGTCCGCGTTCTCGTGCAGCCCGAATACGTCGGGAGGCGTGATAGCCGGAAGCGCGCGCACGTGCGACACCACCGCGACGTGCTCCATGCTGGCCGGCATGCGGTATAGGCCCGAGGACGAGAACGAGTAGCTGGACGGGCATATTAAGAATTTAGTGTTGAGACAGTCTGTTGTCCATTTTACGTCCAATTTTCGAGACACTGTGTCCTTAACGCCTTGCTGTCGTTCGTTTATAGATCGTGAATATGCAATGACTCATTATCTAGAGTGAGAACCGCTTGTGGGGTACCCACAACCGTCACATTTATAAACACAAATTTGGAGAAGCACAAATTCAAATTTGTTCAAGTCATTTTTCGTCTCTATAGCAGCGTAAATATAACTGGTACATCATAGAAAGTAAAAAGATTTCTGTATGACAATTGTCCTGCTGATAAAGTCCGCCACGTATTATGCAATTAATTTTGTATTTATGAAATCACATGTATGGATGAGAAATCATATGTGAGGAGTGGAGATCAGATATGCGTATGTGAGATCTCACGTATCGCTGTAAGGTCGCACGTGAATCAATCTAACCAAACAGACAAAAAAACAATAATTTCTTAATATTTTCACAAGTGGGTTATGAATCCACATCCATCACATAACAAAAAATATTTAATTTAATTTAGCAAAAAAAATCATACTTAGGATCACTCGTAACTTCTTCATTATAGAATATAGAGAGTAAAGAGAGTATTAATCTCCTGTCCTTGTCATCGGTCACTCTGCCGCCATAGTTGCACTCTCCGGCCAAATAGTAGAGAGCATCGAAGGGGGTTTCCGTATATTCTGTTAAGAACATCTTTAAAAAAAATTACATGATTATTTTTTATTTATGTACCAATTTCATTACTTATATCGGATTATTTAAATTATAATTAAAAAAACTGCAATACACCTTTAGATAATTACTCTAACTAACTATTATCATATAAATGACCCGTGTTATTTTTTCTTCAATACTTCTGAATTTCTCTATATTGGAAGAGTTATCTGTTCATAAAATTTAGTTTTAAATTCCACGCTATATAGTAGGTAAAGCCAAGACATAGTGTTAAGACACTCCGTCCCTACGTACCACCCAATTTTCGAGACATTACGTATTAAGTGACAGAGATCAACGCAGTGCTTTATTTTGTTACTAGAGCTAAGAAATGAAAATTAAGAAAGAAAGAAAGAATTATCCCAGATACACAACTGTCGTGTTTAGAGTCTCTTTAAAGACTTACTTACCTGCAATTGCATAATACATATTCTCAAATCGCTCTCATTAAACTCATACTGTATATTCCATCCAAGAGGCCCAAATGCTCTCCTCTCTTGCACCACCGCGTGGAAGAAACAGAGAGCAAAGAGAAGTCTCCGCCATTCCTCCGTTCGTTGACACGATATATAGAACTCAGGATCGCATATCGGGTCGGATGTGTAGGAGCGGTATATGTTGTTCTTTAGACCTTTCGGCGCTTCGTTTGTCATTTTTACACCTGTTTGAATTATGAAAGAGCATAGAGTTAATTCTTCAATTTAATTGTATTATTTAACATACAATCTATCTAAATAATCATAAATGAATGATCTCAAGTGCTTCCAATTATAAAAACCGGACAAGCGTGAGTCGGGCTTACCTACCGAGGGTTCCATACAAAAGTTGGAGGTCTCGAGAATTTTCCGATATTCAAGCTTAGCTTACCCAGAGCACTTTCATCTGATACCTCATTTTAACACCAAATTTCCCCCCCCTTTTAAGACTATTATTTTTTTGGATTTAATTACAAATATATTATTGGTTTCAGATTTATTCCTGAACTAGTACTACCTGTAGATGCTAGCTGCCAAATTACATGATTTTAGGTCAGCCGGAAGTACCCTATTAATTTTGATTTGATTGTCGAAATAAGCGTCTTATGCGATATAAACGGCCGTATCTTTTTAAAAGTAAATTCAGAAACACATTTTTTTCAAGAAATCATGAGACCGTAGATCTGAGTATATGGTTTGAATTTCAAAAGATAAAGGCTTAGAAAGGCAGACGGACGGACAACAAAGTGATCTTATAAAGGTTCCTTTTTTCCTTAAAAGACCGGAACCCTAAAAAATTAAAGTTAAAAAAATGTTAAAAATACCAAATAATTTGTTGCGTCGATTCCAATTCGAGAAAATGAAATATTTAATATGTACGCTCTTATAACGAGGCAAAGCGCGGAGTTAAGGTTCACCAATATGTTCGGCGAGACACATCACTATGTTTCTACTGACAGCAATTGCTTGGTTTCTCATGCTAGAAGTACAATGCTAAGTATTATACATATGAAACATACCATTCTGCAACACAGTGACCGGAAAAGCATCACTAGGATACGAGGTCAACCAGCACCTGAAGTTGGTATGAGTGGCATAAGGAACTATGACCTCCCCGCAGATACGCTCCAGCTCGCCCATCCAGGAGGCCATCACGTGGCAGTTCTGGAGCACCACCCAGCCGCCGGTGACAATGGCCTGGTTTATCATGCTGGCTGCTATTGGACCCTGGGAGTGGGGATTTATATAATGTATTCTGTCTGTGTGTCTGTATGTATGTATGGTCACGCTAATCTCCTGAACTGTACTGAATAGATTTACGTGAAACTTTCACCAATTTCTTTGTTTTAACCCAGTTTACCATCTTAAGTTTGTTTCATCAAAATCGGTTCATTAAAAAAAGTTATAGTCATTTGAATGAGTGCGAGTGAATGCGACTCAACTAAGTCCCATTATCATAAAGTCAAAATAAGAAATAAAACATTAAAAATCTATCTACCAATTAATATGTTCAACAAACCTGTCCTTGCCCTAGCGATATGGTTTCGAACGAAATCACCTTCTTCTCCATGGAGAATTTCACCAACCCAGACATGGGGTCAGACCCGGCGGAGAGAATAAAAATGAGCGGAGAACAACAATTACTATCGTTGAAAGATTTCTCCAGATCGAATGGAGGCGGTTCTACGTAAGTTCGACCCATTTCTTCAACAACGTATTGCTGGACTAATGGAATTAGTTTATCTGGACGTATGCATCTGGAAATATAAAGATATGCATTTTGTTTTATATTATATAGATATTTGAGCCGTCATGGCGCAGACCAGATTGTCGTGTTTACATTCTACAGTGTATATTCCAGTGCGTTTCCCATTTGGGGGAATGAAATATACTTTTAATTTCTCGCTCTAGTAACGAGGGAAAGGGCGGCGTTACTTCCGTCACGCAACACGCAATGCCTCGAGAATTCAGCGGAAAGGGTGAAACGGATTTTTTTTTAATGGGAACGGAGCTCTTATCACCAAGTTTCCAGTTTCTTCTGATTACCGTGATATGCGCAAGATACAGCTTGAAACTACAAAAATAATAAAAAGAATGGTATTTTTTGAGGTAGATAAAGATAATTTATATAATGTATATATGAATTATCTTTATCTACCTCAAAAAAAACCCTTAACTATTTTATTTTCGAGTTTATAATAATTTAATAAGCATGTAGTATGTAAAGTCAATGTACAATATTTTTTTGGTTCGCTTTACGCCACCTATAGCAAGGAAGTAGCTATCTACATCTTCGTCTACGTCTACGACTTCGTCCAACACTTTTTGGCTAAAACATAGCTTCATGGAGATGCGAAACACAACGCTGCATTTTAGGAAAAATAAATCTCACCTTAATATAATAAGCTTGGGTATTCCTGTAACATCTTCGTAGGGATGCGGGTATGGGTGCTCGTGCGGTGCTGATAAATCGTAAAACGCTTTCCATTCCGATATATTCGATTCGAAACTTTCTTTAAATCCGTCGAGACTGTTAACAAAGTTTTATTTGAAGTTATTTATTTATTTGTTACCATTTAACAATTTAATATAAATCATCAAAAAATATACCATTGTGACGATGTTAAAAACGTACCAACATTATTTATATACAATTTATAAAACCCAAACAATATATAAAACCCAAAAAAAAAAAGAAACCCAAAACTTATAGTCACGTTCTTGTTCACTTCTATAACTGTTATGAATTAATTTTCTATTAGCAATTTAAACTTTAAAATCTCAATAAACGAGAAAATAATAGATATTTCATTATAAAAAACCAGACAAGCGGGAGTCGGGCCCACCCACCCCCCGTTCCATACAATAATTGGAGAGCTCAAGGTTACTGACTAAATAAAGAAAGAATTCTAAAAATAAATAAATTAATGTACATTTACCCATTGAGATTACTACATCTAACTATTTCAGACCAGGCTTTCTCTGTTAACCACGCCGGTGCCGGGTTCTCGAAGGGATTTTCCAAAGCTATTCCACCGGTTAGGAGGAAGGCTACTAGATCGTCATCCAAGTTACCCTGGAAAAGAGAGTTGGGACACTCGGAGTCATATGATCGATCGATGGTGATAATCAGATCAGTATGTTTTCTCTGTTTTCAGCTTAAATAATACTTAACGAAAAGAAACAGACTGATAAATTAATAAGGTTTACTGAACAGATTACAAAATATTGGGATTAGTCTTCACGTGGACATTCCATTCTAAATTTGTTTAATTATTAATTATAACAAAATACAAAATCATAATAAATCACAGTACAGATATTTAAATTACTTTAACAGTACCGAAAATTTAAATTGGGTACATTTTGCTGCTCGATTAAGACAAAACACGGCATTACATTCATCCATTCAACATAATATAATGTCTCTCAAATTAACTCAAAATTCTTATCAACGTTTATTAGATCCAAGGGTTGGTAGACTATTCCACTATATCTTAAGGCAAAACTATCCAAAAAAAGACAGAAAAAACCACTAACCTTTGCCCTCAGAATACCCAAAGTGAGCACCAAAGAGAACACAAGCTTGTCCTTCTCAAACAAACTCCTGCATACGTTCTCATACACTATACGCGTGAAGTAAGCATTGAGACACTCCAAACGCTCTGTTAAATTGTCACTTTTAGGGGAATTTAGGATCGCTTGGTTGTAGAGGTTTATGAACCTGAAAGGAAATGAGAAACCTTTGAGGAATTTTCTTTTATATATTTTGTAAATATACTGATTAATGCCACTCGGACGAAAATATTGATATAAAATATTTTTCTATCTTTAACTTTTAAGTGCAGCATTTTATGCCCTTAAAATTAAAAAAAATAAGCCGGTCAAAAATATCACTACCTGTAGTGTAAGTGCTTGTAGCTCGTAAAAAAATAATTAAAAATACAATATCTTATTTATTTCCAATGTTGCCATCCAAAATACGAGTAAATATTTATTAATGATATTAATGATATTTTAATACAACCCATGTCTTAAAAAATCTAAAGTGAAAAACCTAACCAATAAAAATCAACATACCAATTAAGTGAATATTGGTACATCGGATCAATATTAGCCAAATCAGATATACAGAAGAACAGAACAGAACTGTGTTTGGAAACAGGCACGTAAAGAAGACGTGCTTCATCTATCTCTAATTCGGTAACAGCCGCCGCCGCTTGCTTTGCCTCTATCTCAATTGATAAAACTTTTGAGGATGATAGTATTTGATTTGCCGATTCGTCCTCTAATATGTTGCCCGCTGATGATAGTACCTGGTGGTTTAAGTTTGTGATGAGCAGAAGAATGATTTAGTACATGTGTTTACGGGATTAAATTAGTTTCATTTTCCTGTTTCCCAAAGGCAAAGTGCGTGTTTGAGTTCACAACTCAACGAAAAATGTCTCGAATTTCGACAGAAAGAGAAGAATGGCTTTATGTTATACCCGACAAAGCACGTTTATAGTGTGAGCTAAAAAAATGTATTCCCATTTCTTTATTTTAAATTGAATTGGATTGAACAATTAAAAGTGTAACAATAATTGCACATTTCACTATTCTTATTAATTTTATTTAAAAAGTCCGAATAATCATAATGATGATCCGAACTTTTTACACATTATTCCAATACCCAGACAAAAAAGTCAAATCCATCCTACCTCCAATATTTTATCCTCGATTTCCTTCAGCGTTCTCTTATTATTAGCACCTTCAACAATCAGCTGGTTCTTCTTGAGCTCCAGCTCAGGTCGATCCTGGGCCACCACTATACCGAGGAGCTGGTCTTGGAGACCTTGGGGAGTTATCATGAAGTTTAGGAGAGTCACCTGGGGAGAATTCAAAATTAAACTTTTATGATCATTTTTTCCTTAGGGAAAATAATATATATTTTTTAAACTCAATGAAAAAAGGACTTTCTTTTTTATTTAATTAATGGTTATATGACTAAATTTGATAATTTTTTTTTCTTATACAAACCTTAACAGCAACTTCAGGCAGATAGTGTGGGTTGCTCAGTCTCGTCGTGATGTAGAAACGGAAGGAGTGATTGTACTCCAATATGTTATCACCGAGCTTCAGACAGTCTATGCCTCCAGATCTTATATTTAACAAGTTAAAAAATCATAAAATTAAATTAAGATTTAAGAAAAAGTGAAAATAATAATAATTAAGATTATAGAAAAAGTGAAAGAAACTTAAGTTTCGTGAGCCATATTTCGATAAAATAACTGATTGTCAGTAAAGTCAGTTTACGAACTATAATTTTACGTGATAACATCATAAGAAAACATTGATGCAAAATTGCGTACTTTTATGAATAAATTGAATTATTATCACTAAATTATCATTATTTAATATAATATTGATAGTGCCTTTCTATCGTTCGTTTCATGCTCTCCTTCGCACGGAACGTGACAATGAATCATACTTTTTCGTGCATGCAGCCGACGTTTATAGATTTAGAAGACGTTATCTATATCTTCTATTCTATACTTATAATAAAATCGTAAGAGGTTCGGTGTCTATACTTGGAAGATATTTAAAAAAAAAAGTTATTGGGACCTTTATTTTTGTTTGCGTTTGTTATCGCTAATCTCAGAAGCGGCTTAACCGATTTAGACGCGGTTTTCTCTATTGGATTTTGGAAAGCTTTCGAAAACATATAGGGTTTATTTGATTACAATCGGTTCATACATAAAAAAGTTATGTCAATTTAAAGTACTTAGTTCGACAAAATTGCTAATTGCTGTAACAGTTATTTTATACAACTGTTTTACTGAATTGACTAAATCTTTAGTTTTCAATTTCTTTATTAATATTTCTATTTCAAGCGGGCGTAGCCTCGCACGGGCCCACTAGTCAAAAATATATTAGTAGATTTGTTGGGGTCTTTCAAGAATACCCGCTATCTTTAATTAATAATGAAGTTCTATCTATTCTTAGAAAAGCCCAGTCAATTCATAAGTCATTAAAGTCAGAAAACAAACACTACCGACGCCGTTGTGACACAGGGGCATAGTCGGTTCGATTCACACTCGAGGGAGTGAAGTATTCGCTCTGGCACTAAAGCAAAGCGCAGCTTTAAGTTCCACCACTCAGCACGCAATGCTTCAATGCCTTCGGCGGCTATGCGTCCGTATTTGTGGTTTTCTTCAAATATAAAATAATTAATTCCACTTAAGCCCCGAAAAGGACCATAAAATCACTTTCCCCAGCAACTCACCTAAATATATTCCTCAACAGTACGGGTTCGATTACTGCATCGAGCATTTCTCGAACGTTCTCCAACATAACGGGTAGTCCGAGTTGTATGGCATTTTCTAAGACTCTTACATAGTTTGAGTCTGTTAGCTTTATAACTTTTAGTTGGTTATCACGCTCCATGTTTTTGACCCATTTGTTCGCTTGTTCTATGTTATGAATTCAAATACTGTTTTTTAATATTTCAAAACATATTAAATATATGTTAATATGTTTTGAAATATTAATAGATATTATTCCTTTAAGTATATTATTACAAATTTGAAGAAATTCGTGGCGCAGGGGCATAAGCGTGCGACTGTAAACGTGATAGATTGTACGTTCGATCTCCACAAAAAAATGCATATTTTTTCAAAAGACGACACCAAAAAATGGACATAAACCATTATAGAAATATTTTATCGTAACGTACCACATAGATCAATGATCATTATTTACAAAAAATGGTCGGAAAATTGAATCTTAGAATTCGTTTAAAATACTTTAAATTCTATCCTGCTATAGATAATTTACCTTGTGGATCTATCATTAACGGCCACCGTCGTGATTTCTCGACAATAATACCATTTTCTATAGAAAATGCATCGACGGGCAACCCTGCTATGTTCCACGCTCGGATTACAACTGGCTCCCCCAGTGTGGTGAGCAGGCTGAACACATCTGAACATGGTATGTCTAAAAGTAATAAATGATTAAATAGTTATTGATACATTTTATATATGTGTAATTTTTTAGCTTCACAATTTGGAGCTTCATATAGCAATGTAGACAAAATAAAAATTATTTTTAACCAGAACCCAAAGAAACATATATTATTTTACCCAATTCTTTAGTCCTTTGGTTCCACATCTGTATAATTTCTCTCCTGTAGTTGACAGTATAAGGTCCAAGGTACGCTATGAAACCAGCAGATAAAAGAACATCACCTGAAATGTTTAAAGAGTAGTCGAGTCTATTATTATAAATTATATAGTACGAAAAATCTCGAGATGTGAAAGATTATTATTAATAAAATAATAAAACAAACATAAGCCATTTTATCTATTTTAGACACTGTTTCCCTGGTATCAGAATCTTACCTTATCTAAGTACAAAAATACATTTTAATTATCTATGTACAATTGTACATATAATAAAATCCGCCGCTACCTGTACTTGGAAGATATATGATAAAATCTATTGTTAGATGCATTTATTAATGTGATAGAACCCAAAACAATAATGTTTAAAAATTTTATCTGTTTGTCTGTTTGTAAGTTCGTCTGTCTGTTTGTTCACGATAATTTCAGAAACAGCTTAAATCCACATCTCACCATTGTATTTAAGAAAATTTCCCTGAACATATAGTGTTTGTTTTATTTCAATCGGTTCATAAATAAAAAGTTATATCAACATTAAATATTTTGTTTGACTAAATTGCAATAATATAACTGCTTTATTGAATTAGTTCAAATTCTAGTTTTTAAGGTTCCGTACCCTACGTACGAGACGTGGGGAACGGGGTGTTTTAACATAAGGTTCCCTCGGCCTACCTTCCTATATACAGAATATAGCACGAATCTTTAGAAAACCTCACCAATAATATTAGACAGTAGATCCTGCAGCTGTATTTGTAGGTCCGTCCATCTAGCCTTTTCTCCTCCTAAGCCTCCTATTAATTGTTCAGCTCGGGATAATTTGGTAGAACATAGTTCTATTTCATCTTCTAGTCCTTTCTTTTTGCGAGTCATTTCTGCGAATTCATCGTTAAGAGCCTGTAAAATGTTACTTTATTAAGATTATTTAGCTTGAAAGTTTTTCTAATTTTACTAATCTCAGGAAATATTTATATTTGAAATATTTTATGTGCCCTTGTCTGGTACACGAAAACTAGAGGGGAGTTGCATGCACGTAATACCTCTAAATGAGCAAAATGAGTTACTGTACGGTCAAGGTACGGTGAAGTTAGCTATCTAAACTTTTGCGCTATGTTCACTCAGGACGAAAATAATCAAAAGTATGAAAAAGTCTATCTAATATGGTTTTCATCTACAGCCAGCTTTAAAACGGCCACTGGTTGTCGACGTCGTCGTTGTATTCTAGATTCAAAGATTATTTTAAAACAAAAAATGACATAAAAAAATCACTTACCTGTAATTTATCTAATACTCCTTGTAATTGAGCTCGTTTTTCATTTAAAGTGTTCATTTGCATTTGAAGTTCCGCTTCCGCTTCCGCTAAAGCTGCCTTCTTGGGCGCTACCACCTATAAAATAACAAAATAATTTTGAAATTATATTAAGCCCTATGTATTATGAAACATTCTAGGTGCAAAATTTAGACCTCAAGCTCAATAGATTACCCTTACCCTTCCTCGAAATATGGACTATTCAATACATTTTTGATTATAAGAATTTTCCAATTTAAAACAGATCCTATGATTAGGGAACCAAACAATTTCTTCAAATTTATTATATTAGCATGAAGTATAAATAATGTTGTTTTATATGGTTCTAAGAATTTGTATGCCATTATTTTAGAATAATTGTAAATATATTATAGATCGGACACAATTAAACCAATATATATTTATTTAGTTACCTTAATAACTCTGTCGTAGACATCCATGGCGCGGACCCAGCGGCACAGACCCTCACAAGCGGATGACACTTTAGAGATAACTGCAGGATCGAATTCACGGTCCGGAATGTATCTACGAAAAAAATGTGGGCTAATGTTTTATAAATAGTTTTAAAGATCACATCAATCCAAGGGATTATCCTGCTCTGCAAATGTAAAGGTAAAATGCAGTGTTGTTGTATAATAAGCAAGTAAAATAATTGTAATTGTGTTAAAAATAAGTAAAAAAACTTTATTAAATCTATAATTTGTTCAACTTGTAAATACTGTTACATTACAGTAGAAACGTTTTTGTCGATACATAATAAATTCTAATCCGTAATATACATTTTATTTTACCCAAAATTCAATATTAGTCAATAAGCTACAAAAGAGTCCTCTTCCTAACATAATATCTAA
This sequence comes from Heliconius cydno galanthus, assembly GCA_036379175.1. Classification (NCBI taxonomy): domain Eukaryota; kingdom Metazoa; phylum Arthropoda; class Insecta; order Lepidoptera; family Nymphalidae; genus Heliconius; species Heliconius cydno. Next base: position 451,298 of record JAKRZM010000937.1, on the reverse strand, counting down.
CACGCAAAACACGAAACAAATATGATTTAGTTTACTATACAATAAATATTTTGTTATGAATGTTTTGACTTTGCAAAGGAATTATTATCCACAGTTAGAAGGCAAGGCAATTGTCTATTTTAACAAAAAAATGAATAACAGAGTGCCTCATCACTACAATTTGTTATAAAACAAGGTATTATTTATTATATCAATCTCACTTGTCTCTAATCTTCTTCATGACGGCAGGAGGAATATTGTCTTTGTCATAATTCTTTAGACTTTCCAAAAATTTCATATCGCCGAGCATCTTCTGTGATGGACCCCAAAAATCTTCATACGCCTTACCTATGAGTAAGTTTTATTAATAAGATTTATTATTTTCGCACTCGCATGTGACTAACCATTAATTAAGTATTTTTTACACTTTTTACACACACTTACTCATTTTAGAAATTTACCAGTTATAATCTATAAAAAAAATAATGAATTTGATCCTTTTTAGAGATTATATTCCTGCTAGGATTTGGTGGATTTTTGGGCTCCACATTCTAATCTTGTTTTTTTTTAATCGTAACGTATTATTATTATATTCAGAAAAGACCTCTAAGACCATTTTTTATCTTATTTACGAACACGTAAGTATCAAGTATGTATGTATAAAGTAATCGCATAGAAGTATTTTGGCAACACTTGTTTTCCTAATTTTTTTATGTTNTAATATGGTTTTCATCTACAGCCAGCTTTAAAACGGCCACTGGTTGTCGACGTCGTCGTTGTATTCTAGATTCAAAGATTATTTTAAAACAAAAAATGACATAAAAAAATCACTTACCTGTAATTTATCTAATACTCCTTGTAATTGAGCTCGTTTTTCATTTAAAGTGTTCATTTGCATTTGAAGTTCCGCTTCCGCTTCCGCTAAAGCTGCCTTCTTGGGCGCTACCACCTATAAAATAATAAAATAATTTTGAAATTATATTAAGCCCTATGTATTATGAAACATTCTAGGTGCAAAATTTAGACCTCAAGCTCAATAGATTACCCTTACCCTTCCTCGAAATATGGACTATTCAATACATTTTTGATTATAAGAATTTTTCAATTTAAAACAGATCCTATGATTAGCGAACCAAACAATTTCTTCAAATTTATTATATTAGCATGAAGTATAAATAATGTTGTTTTATATGGTTCTAAGAATTTGTATGCAATTATTTTAGAATAATGGTATGATTTAAAAATAATGATATTTTAGAGTAATGGTAAATAGTTACCTTAATAACTCTGTCGTAGACATCCATGGCGCGGACCCAGCGGCACAGACCCTCACAAGCGGATGACACTTTAGAGATAACTGCAGGATCGAATTCACGGTCCGGAATGTATCTACGAAAATAAATATGGGCTAATGTTTTATAAATGGTCTTAAAGATCACATCAATCCAAGGGATTATCCTGCTCTGCAAAGGTAAAGGTAAAATGCAGTGTTATTGTGAATCCAAAAAAATAAGGAAAAAACTTTATTAAATGTATAATCTGTTCAACTTGTAAGTACTTTTATATTATCCGTAATAAACATTTCATAAATGCAAAAAATAATATTAGTTAAGCCAGAAATGGGTCCTCTTCCTACCATATCTAACACGCAAAACACAAAACAAATATGATTTAGTTTACTATACAATAAATATTTTGTTATGAAATTATTGACTAAAGGCAATTAATTGTCTATCTTAACAAAAAATGTCAATAGATAACAGAGAGAAAAATGTCGAAATGGATAACAGAGTGCCTCGTCACTACGATTAAAACAAGGTATTATTTATTATATCAATCTCACTTGTCTCTAATCTTCTTCATGACGGCAGGAGGAATATTGTCTTTGTCATAATTCTTTAGACTTTCCAAAAATTTCATATCGCCGAGCATCTTCTGTGATGGACCCCAAAAATCTTCATACGCCTTACCTATGAGTGAGTTATATTAATAAGATTTATTATTTTCGTACTCACATTAGACTTACTGTTAGTTAAATATTTTCTACACTTTTTAGACACACACAGTTTTAATCTATAAAAAAAAATAATAAGAATTTGATCCTTTTTAGAGATGATATTCCTCTTAGGATTTGGTGGACTTTTGAGCTCTAGATTCTAATCTTGTTTTTTTAATCGTAACGTGTTATTATTATATTATTACTAAATTTGGTTTTGCAAGTAACATTCGCGCTCACGAACGCCGAAATATGAATTACTAATAACAGTGTGTCGCCGTCGACGGATACGTCTGGGAGGATATCAACATCATCATCATCATTATTATATTCAGAAAAGACCTCTAAGACCATTTACGAACACGTAAGTATCAATTATGTATGTATAAAGTTATCGCATAGAATTGTTTTGGCAACACTTGTTTTCTCTAAATTTTTATGTTTAGTTAGTTAGCTAGGAACATGTGAAAGGGTTTTTATATTATGTCTATTTGTTTAAGAGTTAAAAATTTATTCAAAATATTTATATTAAGTATTTTAATACACCTAGTTCGTTAAGGCGAAGTGCAGTACTGAGATCTGATACTCAACGTGAAATTTCAAAACTTTTAAACTCATCACCATTAGGATCCATCTTCCTATCACCCTTCACTCCCTTCATTACACACACAGCTTCCATTACCAGCTTGACACCGGCGGGCGGGTTCTTCATAGACTTGACGAGTGTCACGTCCGCCGGTTTGAGAGTGTCTAGAGCGTCTAGAGCGGCCCTGAGAGCAGGGACCGCCTCCGCTAGATCGGACTCGCAATCGTCTTTGATGGCCTGAGCGGCAGCTGCTGCTTCGTTTGCTAGTGCTTCGTCTGCGCCTACTATCTATGCTCAAAATGTCAATACGGCATTATTGAAAAGTGTTTGGTTGTATATGAGGTGATTATGAACTAAGGCACGTATTCGGTATAATATCACTCTCAAGTTGTGAGAGAGTTGAGAGCGTTTATAAATATGGGCCTTAATATCCTCCCTAGATCCCTATCCTAGATATTCTCTTTTCTTTCTTAACAAAAGAAAGAATGTTTTTGGCGTTTTGTTCCCTGCAATACATTATGTTTTGAAATATAACCGGAAAGAAAAGTATAAAACATCTCAACATCTAAATAAATTTATTAAGAGTAAGAAATAATAAAACCTGGTAAGATAAATTATTGGGTCATAGAAGTACATAAATCAGAAGTTTTATTTATCGTCAAAACAAAATTACATATTTCATGCTTTTATTTGCATAAACACAACATGATTCAATCGTTTTGAAGGGCTATTTAAGAATACTTTTTTATTCTTAATGTGCATCCTACGAATCATTTTCTTTCATTTTGCTCTACAACGATTTAACCAATTTCTAGAGAATCGAACTCACAACCGTCGCAAGCTACTGACCCTGCGCCACAACGACCTCAGAACATCTAGTGAAAATATACCTCTTTCTGTTTCTCCACGACTACAGTGTCCTGCTCTATCTTAATCATGAGTTTCTCGGTCTTGTCTGAAGTCTCCACGAGCTGGGGCTGTAAGTCTATGAGATTTTGTTGCATCACCGCCACTTGCCCGGCCGCGAAGTCTAACTGTTCTAATCCTATTTCATAGCTGAAATAATAAATTTCAAGATTTTACTTCTTTTCTTTCATGTTACTTTTTTAAATTAAAAAAAATCGGAAGAAAATAAAGAAGTAAGCTACATATGTTATAAGAAAAAATGTAACACACAAAAACCTTATTTGCCACGTTTACTTTTATTTAATCAAATTTATACTACATTTTAATAAAAGCATTTACTAGTACGTGTTTAAAATGAATCGATAAATAAGTAATATTATTATAGAATACTCACGACTAAATCTGCAATATACATCAATGGTTTTTTTAATTAACTTACCGAGTTCTAGATTTAGTAATTTGATCAACTTTCAAAGCGTACAGATTTTGGAATGCCTTTATAAGTTCCAAGTAGCTAGTCGGTGTAACATACACTTTTCTGTTTTGTTCGCTAAAGAATCTGAAATTGTTTAAAAAAATAGCAAAATATTCACAAAATAATTTAAAAATAGATGTGCGTAACAAGAGTATAAGAATTTCGACGTAGCTCGAGAACATATGGCTTAGTTCGTCGGAGCGCTTGGACGGTTTCCAAAGAGGCGCGGGTTCAAATCCCACTCGCTACGTTAAAATTTTTATACGTTTTCTTTCCTAAGTGTGGAATAACAATTTAAAAATGTTAAAAAGTAGATGTGTTAAGACACTAGATTCCCTCTGCCTGCTGTTTGCGGGATAGAGCGTAAAGCTAAAAAAAAATTTGTTATTTTCATACATTTCTTAATATCTACCTTTAGTTAATAAAATCCCTATTAAATACCAGTCAAAATACCTATCACTAAGCTGCACAACGCTAACGTGGAACAGCTGACATATCTGCACGCAAGCCTCGCGCAAGTCTCCATCTACATTCTCCATTTTGGCTATGAACATAGAAGCTACTCGCTCTAGAGCCTCTGCCGGCCATGCTGTGAACCTTGTTAGATACAAAAAGAAAGTTTTATTGTTTTTTTTTAAATTCACTAAAGTAACTAAATCCTTCCTTATAGAATTGTTTAGTTGAGGCTAGTTATGGAGCATAGAAAGAAATAGAAATTGTTTTAATAGGAACGGAGTATTTTTACAATACCCGAGTTCCGTCTGCCTCTATACTATCCCTCATGGATAAGCGTGAAGCTAAAATTAATAAAAAAGTATATATGATAAATAAAGAAAATAATAGAACTTATGTGTAGAAACAAATTATCAAAAAAACTGTGCTAATATTAGAAATTTTACAATATACCCACAAATATATAAACTGAAATTGTAGACCATACATTACTTATGAAATAACTAACTAATAATATCGTAATCAACAAAATAATTATAATATTAAAAGAAATATAATAAAAACACACATATTAACAGCAAAAATAAAATACATACCAATCAATAGTGCAACAATTGATGAGCGACGGGAACATCCTCAGTCGATTCCTGAAAGCATCACCAATAGGAGAGAGCGTGAGCACTATGCGGAGGTTCGCCTTCACGCGCTCCACGTAGAAACCGAACATTGCTAGCGGTGTGGTTTCCATTTTCCTGCCCTGGAGAAATCGGACATTATAGATGAGGAAGCCTTTTTCAGTCACTCTATTCTCTACTTTTTAGTAGTAGACTTCTTAGTGGGGAACGGAGTGTCTTAACATTCCGCAAATTCAGATACGTGAATCTAAAAAAAGACTTTAAGAGGTGTTGTGTTGTTTCTTTGAAGTGTTTTCTTTCTGCAACTGTCCTACTAACTACACTGTATTTGTTGTTATTCTTTTTAAATCAAATTTGCAATATATTACGGTGCCTGTGGTTAAATTATGATGCTCAATTGCATATGATAGTTGTAGATGCCAATTCCAGTATGACAATATATAATTAATTAAATAATATAATATTTAATTTGCAGAGTTACTTTTGATAAATAATAAATGTGTATTTGAGTAAAGAATGATATTATAGAAATTAAAAAAAGGGATTTACTATTATTCTCTTCTTCAAATTTTAAATTACATTAGTTTTAGTTTAGTTTTTTCATATTATCTTTAAATTAAAAAAAATTAAAACTTACAGTTTCCCTAACAGCCGCTTGCATTTTGTCTAAGATCTCAACTTTCTCGTCCATTCCATATAAATTGGGTATATCGCCTGTATTTAGCAACATATTTATATCTTCCACCATACCTTCATACATTATCTGGAAAAAACGAAAAATAATATTAATTGATAAATTTGAATACAAAATAGATTGCATAAATTATATAGGATTTTCAGGTCTTATATAGCCTGATGTATATTTTTAAGTAAAATGTTTCATCTATTAAAAATAGTAAAGCTCGCTTTGGTAACGAGCTAAAGCGCGGCGTTGAGTCCCACGACTCTACACGCCTCTAAAATTTCGGCGGGAAGGGAGAAATGAAAGTGTGTTAATGGGAACAGTGTTTTAACACTAGGTTCTAGGATCCCTCTCTTTACCCTGTTATGTGCAGAATATAGGGTGAAACTCAAAAATAGAACATAATTAGGTATTAGAAAACACACCATCGCAGCGCAGAAAAAGAGTTGAACGCAATGTTTATGGTTTTGATCACCAAATGGGAGAATTGATTATTTTTATTCTATCGCTCTGGCAAAACAAAAGGCGTCATTCAACGTCTTGCCCTCTATCGGATAAAGCTTGCAGAAAGAAAGAAAGTAAGTATGGAAACACAAATAAATGGTCACCTGGTTATCAGCAAACAGAAAAACTAGTGGTTTCCCAATAATACCAGCTTTCATCAACATTTTCCGAATATCGTCGCGCCACTCGTTCTGACCGTACACTCTGGATATCTCAATCTGTAATTACGATAAATGAATGCTAACATCGTTTGAATTCCGTATATTCAAAATAGAGTCTATTTTTAGTTTATCTTTTTTTATTTTAATAATGGAGATATTTACGATAAAAAATTCTATGTAAATATTTATGATTTACAAAAATATAATAGATTTCCTCACTAATGTCGGAGCAAATATTTTATAAACTTAATCTATACGAAAAATAAGTAAGCAAAAAATAGAAACAAGAAAATAAACATAAAAAGAAAGCTATAAAACATTTATATCTTTCTTTATATAATGTACCTGTATAACATTCATTTCCAGTATACTAGCGGCTAGTTTGACAGCACTACTTCTACCGCTACCTCCTACTCCCACTAACAATAGATTACCTTTAAGGAAAAAACTTTAAAATATCTTCTGAAAAAAATCTGGTGTGGAGTGGAGATAAATAATAATATATTTTCCCAATTAAATAATGAATTGAACTGAGTGGAGATCAAATACATTACTACCGCGTTTACAATCAGTCACTACTAATTAATTAATACTTAACACATACCGTTATCCTGTAATAGAACCCGCGTACACCTCGATATATGATCGAGCGCGTATCTGAACATGACTAGCGACATCGGCGACGATGACACTACGTTATATTCCTCTAAGTAATACTCCATTTTAACTGCCATATCTTCTAAATCTGTCACCTACAATATAAGAAAATCATGTGTTGGAACTTATTTCACCACTCTGAAGTTAGACTTTCTGAAGTTTTGCGCATTTTTATAAGAAAAATTCACAATTTTCAAAGAAAAATTCTAAATATAAATCTACGCTGCCATCTAAGCTAAATTCAAGCTGGCCTCGACTCCTCGACAGTATTATCTGTTTTATGATATTAACACTCTTTCCTCTACTTCTAATCTCTACATAATTAGAAATCTCACACTATGGAGGTTTAAGTAACCATAGTATTCACAAAAAAAAGTCAATGATTGATGAGGTTCTGGGTTTTACCGTACCTATTAAGGAAAAAAATAACCCTTATAAGATCACTTTGTTATCTATCTGTCTGTCAAGAGCTTTTATCTTAGTGCTTGTGTGCTTGGATATATCGAGTTGAAAGTCAAACTATATACCTAGACCTACGGCCCCATTTACTAAAAAAAAACGTACTTCTACATTTACTTTAAAAAAGGGTCGTTCAAGGGCCTTCAATGTTTATACAGAATCCTCGGTGAGCGAACCAGACTTGCGCTTGTCTAGTGTTTTTTTTTTCAGGAGCTGTCAACTTTACCTGATCATAAATCTTAGGATCAGCATCGGGTTCCATATAGTTGCCAAAGAATATATTAGCCGCGTGTTTATTGGAGAACTGCTCCCCTTCTGGCACGTAGCCCATTTCTTTGAGCACTTGGTCCATGTGCACGCGGTAGTTGCCGTATACTGACTGGTATATTATGTCGAATAGTTTTAATCTGGAAGTGAGAATTATATTTTGGAATAGGAAGTAATAGATATATGGACATAAATACGTTTCGAAATAATGTTGTTTTTAGCTGCACACTGTATTGTGCACCCGTATCAGTGTTCACAGAGGTAACCTAGTGTTAAGACTGATCTTCGGGACAGCAAGGCGAATTTCAAGGCCGCGTTTTATTATCTAATCAATTATATAATAAAAATGTATATAAATATATGTACCAAAACATACAATATTTACAATTTCATCATAAGTATATCACTTCAAAACCATCAAAACAACACAAACACAAAGTCCTCACCTATCAGCATCATCGACCAATCTATCATAAAAGACTCGATACGTTTCATGGACCCACAAAAGTACGAGCTTGTTTAGTTCCTTCATATGCGTGGCGGGCACGAGCAGCACGCCCCGAATGACACGGGCGAAGTCGCGCAAGTTGAATAAATAGTGGCATTTACTGGGTGTTGGGAGGAACTGAGTTGTGACAGCTTTGTAGACTTGCATTGTCGCGCCTACTACTGTCTGTGGTAGAAAAGTCGGTTCAAATTTAGGTCGTATTATACCTATGTCTGAGAGAGAATTTATGAATGTGTTAGAGCAGGGGTTCCCAACCTTTTTCATCTCGCGGCGCAGTTACAAGTTTGGTATTTAATGACGGCGGCCTACTCAAGCTAGTTCGCTATTGGAAAAAGAAACAGTCGAAAGACATAGAGATACCTACACCCAAATAAGATCAAAAATTAAAACATCCACAATATGAAATTGACTTTTATTTATTTAAATGAGAAAATTACAATTAAGACATAAAAATAATAAAGTACGACAGTTCTTAGTCAATTCAATGTGACGGTTGAACTTGGTGGTCTCCGCACAGTTTCTCAAGAGATTTTGAGATTTCCGATTTCAGATTTAGGAACAACTCACGGCGCCCTTTTTTACTTTCTATGGTGCACTAGGGCGCCGCGGCGCACAGGTTGGGAACCCCTGTGTTAGAGTATCCCAAAAAATATATTATATTAACTATTACGAATATCAAAAAAATATAAACTATTAAACAGATTAAAAATCATTTCAAATTTATAAAAAAAGTAAGTACATGTATGGTACATGTATATTTGTCTTACCTTGCTCTGCCTAGCAAGACTATCAGGAAATCCTTTAGCGAAATGCCAATCCATGATTGTACCAAATATTTTGCTGAGAGTGTTATCTTCAAACGAGTCCAGTGTGACGAGCAACATGTGTCGCGTCAACCGCGATGATATCGGGTTCGAACCTCCTCCAGGTGGTAACATTGCTGATACAAAGAGCTAGAATTTAAATATTTACTTATATTAGGGAGCTGAAGAGCGCGTTGATTAAGCTCGCTAATCTCAGAAAGCAGTGGTTCGATTATAAAAAATCTCGTTGACACAGCACCTGCAGTCATTTTAGGAAAGTTTGCCCAAATACAATTGTGAAACATTAAAAATGCTCCACCTCATGAAACAATAGATTTCTCAAATATCTACCATATACAATCCGTGATAAATTATTCTCAGCAAATAATTTTATAAAATGTATAGATAAAAATGTATTCTGGGCTAAGTTCCAGCACTCAATATGCAATGTCCTGAGAATTCGGCGGAAACTGAGGAACTGAAGTATCTTAATTACCACGAAGTGACTAAATGCTAGGTACTCGAGTTCCTTATGTCGATCCTCCCGCACGTAACGGAATAAAAAAAATAAATTTGCTCTAATATGATTTTTTTATATTGTTTAATAGAGATCTCGTTTAATTACCTAGGTTTGTATGAATTAATAAATCTATTTATTTGAATAAACAAAACCCACTAACCACATCAACCACCTCCTGGCGGACCATCTCCCGAAGGTCGTACCAGTGCGCGTGGTCGAGCCATTGCCGCAACAGCTCTAGAGGAGGCTGCGCGCCCCACTGCTCGCGTTGTGGCATGCTGAGGTCGTCCACGAATAACACGCACTGTAGGGATAAAAGGTAAGAAAGAGATATTAGTCATGTTATTGTTATTTTTTTTTAGCTTCAGACTGTATCTTGCAGGAAGGGAACCTAGTGTAACTCTCGTTTGAGTGTGATAAATATTTTTCTGAAAACGCGTCGGTTGTAAGTTTAAATCCCGCTTGAGGATGTAAATGTTTGTATATTCATTTCCTCGTTCTGGTTACAACGCAAAGCGCGTAAACAGTGTCGCGTATTATATCTTTGTTGTCATTTTAATACCTTTTTTCCCATAGACGGTCCAAAAACACCTTTCCTCCGTCCGTCCACTTTCGACATAATTATGTCCTGCGTCTAAAAAATTAAAATCACTTGTTTGAATGGCTACAATATTTGAAATATTATAATAGAATATACTATAATTTCTCATATGGCAATTATAAATTATCATATTACGTCACTGCTTCTACTTAGGTTGACTTTGTTTAAGTTCTTGAAAAATTAAACCGGCAGCAACGATATTTATAATTATTTTTATTTAAATAAGAATTTAACAAAAAATGTTTATATAGAGTGATTAAAATCCAGATTTAAAAAAATAATAAATGTAAAAGGTCTAAGGGGCCAGTCATGTGCATGTCTGTGAACTTAACAGAGCATTGTCCAGCAGATCAAAAAAAAAATTGAGTTCTCTTCGCATGCACCTGAGTTCTATAGTTCCTGATAGGTTTTATAAATAGTTCTGTCGTTTTTACCCCTGAAAAAGTTATGTAAAAAAATGATCTGCTAACTTCCCTTGGCAGATCATTTTTTTGCAAATAAAAATCGGGGCGAGATCTGCACTCATAGGGATGAATAAAATAGTTCCTGATAATTTTTAACAATAGTTCTGTTAATTTCACGAAGAAAAAAAT
>JAKRZM010000937.1:347854-440373 GCA_036379175.1 Heliconius cydno galanthus | reverse complement strand
GTAGGTCCAACAAGTAAGATGGGTATTTTAGACTTCACCATTTTGCTGACAAAGTAGCGGAGACAGGCGTTTTCATTTGTTAAAATTATTAGATCGTTCACCTGAAAAACAATATTCTTATGCGTTTTTAACATTAGTTCCGCACTTTTCGCAAAAATTTTAGACACACATATAGATATATATTGGTTGGTTTAATAATACTTTTAGTTCTTTTATATCTCCGTTCTTTAATTGCAACAATTAACAATATATTATATTTTTAAGTCATTTCAGAAAAGCAGCACCTAAATTAGTTTGGAAAATTAATATATAATAATTATATATTTTTTCTAAAAATATTATTACCCAAAAAACTAAGTGCTCATTCGCGACTCTGATCGCCTAAATTAGACCTTCTTTGGAATACCAGGGACCTCATCTGGCTGGACTGACCGTTCAGTAGAATTGGACAAATTTTAATTGCAATTGATAATTGATCATTTGTTTGCGCGGAAATCACAATTAACAATAAATAAATTGTCAACAAGTTTATAACGCTACTCCCCTTATTTATACCCAATCATAGATTCTTAAGGACCCATAAAAAAACGCATGTTCCCATCCCATCCCATCAGTTATCTCCCATCGCCACATATAATAATATATAGGCCATCCACCCATGTCCATGGGGTGGTTAAGCATGATGCCATCTCTGTCTCCGCTTTAGGAGCTAAGAGAAAAAGCAAAGAAAATAGTATAAAAAGATGTCATTAAAAGACAGATAATTATACCTACATTAGCATTAGCAGCCAAAGGCACTTCCTTCTCTAACTCCGCCCAAGATATCCAAGTGCCATTGTTCCGTTTATCATAAACATAATCAAATACTGTATCCCTGTCCTGGAATAGCTGATTTTTGGTTAATTTGAAAGTTTTAGGTTTAGGATAGTTCGTATTAGCACCGTCCATTAGTTTACGGAAGAAAGCATCGAAACTTTTGCGGCTGTCACCTGAAAATAAAAGAAAACTCAAAGAAAGTGAATAACCAAAAATGCATTGCATCAGTGTCTGACAGGAAACGTGATGGACTTTCTGAGGAGTATTTTAGTCTTATTTCCTGATAAGAAAGTGCAGCATTGTGTTACGCCATTCAACACGTAATGTCTGAAAATTGAGTAAAAAATGAGAAACGAAGTATCTTAACAATAGGTTCTCTATGCTTCTAAATATCGGATACAGCGCAAAATTATAAAAAAAAAGATAATAAAATTTTACATTTGTCCAGTACAAGTAGGAACAACAGGAGCTCCAAATGTAACGAGCTATGTTTTGACAAAGCATAAGGTATTAATCTTTACCAATCAAAGGTTTGATATCAGTCGACGCACAGTTTTTTCAGAGAGACAGATTCGAGTTTCACTCGAGAAAATGAAATATTTTATATTTAAAATTTCTTCTTCTGGTCAACGAGTTAAAGCGCTGCGATGTTTCAACCATTCACTACACAATGCCTTCAGCGATAAGTGGGGAACGGAAGTCTTAATTAAAGAGTTTCTAATACTAGGTTCCCAGGTTTCCTCAACCTACCTATGTGCGAGATACAGCGTGAAGTTAAAAAAAACCAATCCTCCGTCACAATTTACTTACCAGTGATAGTAGCGCATAGGCCCCAAAGTAAACTAAACACGAAAGTACACTGTAACCACATTGTACTGACTTGGGACTCCCCTTCCAGGAGACACGTGAATAGTCGTGTGAATGACTGGAAATAAAGGTTTTTTTTGTATAATTAAATACGGCAGAGAGGATATTAAACAACAAACAAATATTCATCTAATTGTAATAGGCTAATTGTTGGTTTGATTCCCACTTGAGGAAATGAAATACTTCATTTTCATTTCCTCGCTCTGGTAAGGAAGAAAAGTGCGACATTGAGTTATACCATTCAACACACAATGTGCCCAGAAATCGGCGGTAAGCGGGGAGTAGTCTCAATGGGTTTATCAGGTTTCCTCTGCCTATGCTGCTATGTGCGGGATATTGCGTGAAGAAAAGTCAGTATACCAAAGAGTTGATTCTTTACAAAAAGTAAGCACCATGTTAGAATTGTTGTGCATAAATAAACAAATATAACGCGATGGTTATGAATTTTTCTCACGTTTAATGTTAGGCAAAATGCAGTGTTATGTTTCGCATCAAACCAAGATATATAATTTATATATTCGCAAGAAGAAAACACACAACCATTACATCAATCACACACATGTAAGCACAACTAAACTATAAATGTATAACTATAAAAGCAAAACATCAAATTCTTACGTAAAATTGATGTATTTCCCCAACTTTGACAAAATGATCACATCTTAGTAGAAATTCAAATATAGGCGGCACAAGCCACTCTATTAGTTCCTGTATAAGTTCGTATTGTTCCGGAATAAGTTTTCTTGTAAGCTGAGTATTGTAGGACGTTAGGAATGCTCGCCAACCTGGAAAATGTTATTATTCTTACTTTTTTTTGTTTTACTTATATAACAATATAGGCCGATAGTATCTGACTTTAAAACGTCACATTTGAACCTTCTGTCCGTAGACTAATATTTGGATTTATAAAGGATCAATATCTTCATTTATACACTTATGCCATATTTTTGCCTCAGATTGGAAGAACTAACGAACCTAAACACTTTTCCATACTCACTTATCTATAATAATTTGCACGCCATTGGCGACAATTGTAAATTAAATAAATAAAAAATGCTTATTATAGTTAGTATAGTTAATTTTACCTAATTGTTCTGGTTCCATATAAATCATTCCACATCGTGAGACTGTGGCCGGAGATGCAAATTCTAAGTCCGCCGGCTCAAAAATCAAATTCATTTTATTGGTCATCTAAAACATGCGTATGATATATTTATTAACTGTTATAATTATACATTTTTATGTAAAATAGATACCGGGTAGAGGATAGAACCATAATGTAACAATGCACAATTACACATTGGAATATGTTTTACTGTAATCAATAGTTGCGAGTTTGAATTAATTTTAATGACTTTAGATTAGATATTATTTATGTGTTCGATGCAATGTAGAAATCTAGTCTTTATATAATAGGAACTGTTATGTACTGTGTTTTTAAGAAAATATTTATTTATTAAAATAAAATATCTGTAAGGAGGTGAGACAGAGTAGTCTCTGTTTATTAGTATAAATAGTGGCTAAAATTAGACAACTGTACAATACTGCTGACGCTACTTTGTTATTGACTCTACCTGTATAATCTCGCCGCTCATCAAACACAGTTTCTTGTTATCATCGAGCACAGTGTTCATGTTCTCTATCCACACGGCGTCCACCGGCCCGTCGAAGAGTATCCACTTGCGATCTCTCGTCACCGACATTGCGTATTCACGGAACGCTATTGCTAGAACGCCGTCTGACCTAATTGGAACATTGTTATTTGTCTAGGAAAAACAGATAACGGACGTGTTGCAAAAGAATAATATTTTACATTTTAAGCAATGATTTGATCCTTTATCTTCACCAAATTTAGTCATACGATTTTAACTTGTTACTAAGTGGTCTATAAGAAATGAATTAATTCTCTAATTCTAAAAAGACAGTTTGAATCTTGCTATATTCACAATAATATTTTGGAATTGTACAATAACCATAGTGGACTTTTGCTGTGTATATGAGGTATGTATGCATCATCATCATCATCCTTTTACAACTTACCACTCATGGGATACCGGATCGAAGCACCCATACAGTTGTCCCATAGTGATCGCCTTGGGGTTTAATATCCTAAAAATAGCTCCAAATTCCTTGTGCCTTGGAGGTGGTTTCATTAACTGTAACGCTCGAAGGGACTCAGCTAGAGACTGGTAGGCCTGTGTTTTTCCTCCCATTGGGGGTCCTACTATCATGAAACCGTGACGGACTAGCATCATCTCGTATATCTGGTGAAAGAAAATTTTTAGTTTGAATGCATATTAAAGATAATATTTTCTTAAAGTTATTGTAAATTTTTGATAATTTAGTCTTGAATTTAAAATCAATTAACATTAATCCCAAAGGCAGAATATCTTTAATGTTAAATTTCTATAACTAAACTATTTAAATTCAATCAATCAAACAATCAAATCAGCCTATTCGAGTCAACTGCTGGACATAGGCCTCTCGTCTGCTCCAACGGCCATCGGTTCTTCGACAGACGTGTTCAGCCCATTGCCATTTCAACGTGCTAATTTTGCGAGCGATGTCGGTAACCCCGGTCCTTTTCCGGATAACTTCATTTCTGATTTTATCTTTCAAAGAGACTCCGAGCATTGCTCGCTCGATGGCACGTTGGGCGACTTAAAACTTGTGGACGGCTAGTTGGGCGTTGGGCGACTGTTAGTTTCCACGTTGCGGCACCGTAGGTCATGATATTTAAATTAAAACATTAAAAAGCCAGTCGTGGCGTAGGGGCACAAAGAGCGACTGTAAACGAGACTGGTTGTGGCTTCGATCCTCAATCGAGGAAATGAAATATTTATTTAAATTTATATTTTCATTTCTTTGTTCTGGCGTCGAGGCAAAGTACGGCGTTGAGCTGCGCCACTCAACACGAAATGCCACCAGAATTCAGTAGAAAATGGGGAACGGAGTGTTTTAACATTAGGTTCCTTCTTCCCACCCTGCTGTGTGTGGAATACAGTATGAAGTTAAAAAAAAGATAATTAATGTTACATAAATATAAGAGAAGAGACTAACTTTAAGAATATTTTTAATCTGATATCTAAAAATGATGTCTAAAGACAATATTTCTGCAATATGAATCAAACATTATTTTTTTTTATTCATAATGATAGAAGAATATCTATCTTCCTGTCGGGAATCTGGGTCGGGTTTGAAATAATGAATTAGATCTCTTTTCTTCGTTCTTCTTACATTTTTTTAATTGGATTAAAATAAATATTCGTTTTTTTATATAAAAAAGTTTTCAATTTTATAAAAGACAAATATATTTAGGAAGAAGTACATTACTTGTATGATTTTCTCTAAATACCACTCAGTGGGTTGCAAGTTCCTCTTCTCGAGTTCCTTGTTGATGCATTTTAATAGCTCAGCTCTGTCTGGTTGGGGGATTTCTACTCCGGGAAACAGATCCGAATATATTCCAGCGAAAAGAGGCACATCCTGTATAACGGTACAATATATTATCTTATGTAAAAAACAGATACATTGTCATAATTATTTTATGTTTGTTGTTCCTACATTTTTGGGGTTTCAAAAAATAATTTAAATAAATACCACTCAGGTCATACTTTCTTTTTAGCATTGGTACGAACCAATGCCAAAAAGAAATTAATAGATAAGATTAGGCAAGCCTCTAAATAATAAATAATATATATATATAAATTTTGAACTACTACTAACTACTTTTGAAAACTCATACCAAAAACTTCATGAAGATGCCAATATACTAAAAAATACATTTTCAACTAACCTGCGACAAAAACTTCGGCATATTAACATCAATTATTGCTCTTAAGACCAACTGGGACTCATCTTTCTCTGGATAATTCTTTTTCAAGGCGCCAGATGCTAAGAGAACAGATTTCACCGCTCTCATGCCGTAATCGTAGTGATTTTGGGATGACAGTTGTTCTGAACATAACTTATATGCTTGCACTATTTTACGTGCTAGACTGAAATTTTTTCATTTAGTTGGGAGATTATGGAGGATATTCTGCTTTTTGGCTGTTCAGATATTCCGTGGTGGATAACTAACACGGCATTTTGTTTAAATGAATAGAATGTAATAAAAATAATAGAGCGTCAGAAACTAAATGGTTCAACAAAATATTACAACATCAAAAACAAAAACTAACTAACCTATATAATTTCCAAATAAAACTCAGCTATCACGGCTTAGCGTCTGAGACTAAACGCGACGGATGTGATTCCGATTTCCATTCGGGAGAATGAATTATTTTCCTTCCTTCGCTCTGATAACGACAAAGCGCGGCGGGTAGTTCCTCTAGTCAACAACTAATGTTTGACCAAAAACATGGGCGATGCGTGGGAAACGAAGTATCTTAACACTAGGTTTCGTCTGCCTTACCTGCTATATACGGGATACAAGAGAAGCTGAAATAAAAAAAAACTCATCACTCACGGTCCAGCATTAACAAATCCGTTAGAATATAAAGTAATTTCCCCAATCATGGCGTAGTCGGGCACCATCATGGCGACAGTGCGGAAGAGCACCTTTAAATTGTCTGGTAGTTCTGTACGACCTGCGTAACTGGAAATTTTTATATGTTAAGTATATTTATAAACATACTTATACTTGGACTTTAAATGTTATAAAGGGTAAGCTCGATGAGAATCTTTAGGTAGTTGTATATTAGAAGAATATAAGATTTTTGTAATAATGATTATAATAATTTTTATTCTTCTATGTCTGATGTGTCAGTCCTGAGGAAGACAACTCGTTGTTATTTTTTATTTAAAATATAATTTACAATAAGCTCAAAATAATTATTAGTGATAATTTACCAACCCAGGGTTCATAGTAATAAACACAGAACAGGTCGGGTCCAGGCTGATCTCTGTACCCTCGAAGACGAATCGCTTCTCTCTCCTCAGGATGGCCATCTGGATGGATAGGATCTGCTGAGCCACTACGGAGAGAACCTCCAGTTCAATACGATTGAACTCGTCGAAACACGCCCAGGCTCCTGATTGTGCTAGACCCTGGTGTATATAGAGAATTTTTAACATCTAAATTTTACTTTAGATCAAAATATCGGACATCATCTCAAAACGCTAACACATTTTATGCATCTATAAGCAATATAAGCAATAGCAAATTATTATAAATACATTTATTGTACTTATTCTTTTAGTTATATATCTTAAAATATAATTTTTCTTACGAACATAAGAAAAAACCTTTTAAAAATACCTAATAGTGTTATGTAGTTGTAATAAATATTGTTTAAAATATTTTTATATTTACTCTTATAATTTACTCGGATATAATAAGCACACAAGTAAATGCAATTAATCATCGTACCCTTGGTTTTCAAATATCTATCAACTAACATCTTCATACATCTCCCACCTTTCAAAATAGGCATAAAGAACCAAATTTAAGAACACAATACCTACCAATAGAATAAAATAAAACAAACATATAAACCTTAAAGAATTTCCCCAAAGCCTTATAATCGAGTCCATCTGAGCAATTGAAGACCACACATTTCTTGGCCACCGCTTTGGCCAAGTCCTTAGTGGTTTCAGTCTTGCCAGTACCCGCTGGACCTTCTGGAGCACCGCCCAGGTTTAATTTTAGGGCACTCATTAGAGTCCTGGAAATTTGATAGGTTTAGCTTTTCATGTCTCCCGTTTTATACAACATACCTTGTTAGATTTTAAAGAGGCAAGATAGATTTTAGAAATAAAATTCAATATTTTATGCAAAAAATTATATGAAAAATAACAAATAACAAACCTCTCCCATCTCATTACTACTTGAGTTTTAAGAGTTTATTGTAACTAAACTATTTTAAATCATAAATAACCCTATAATCCAAATAAAACCATAGCCTAAATTAGTTACTTTAAGTTCATAGACTAAACTAAATAGTTTAAGTTATGGTTTGGGTTATGGCAGGAGTATAAAGTTTTATATTCCTATCATCTTGTTACAAGCAAAAATTATATTAAGATCACTTATAGATTTAGGTATTTCCCATATTTAACAGTATAGCTAGAGATCTATTATTAAAAAACCACACTACAATGCGAGTTCACACGAAAACAAAATAAAAGTAACTACCCACCTATAACATCTATCAGTGAGCGGCGTAGCCACAAGCCTGCCAGTGTTCCCCAGATATTCGAACCCGTAAGCGACGTCCGTAGTGATCATGGAGCAGAGAATGCGGTCACCGCGCCACTGGTACCGCAGTTGGGAGATCCAGTTGAAATCCGTTATGTCTCGGACTTCCTTTTGTACCATTTCTTCTAGGATCGATCGACCTGCGTTATAAATTTTTGGATTGAAATATAATGTAAGTGTGGTAATCTCATTATTAGGAGATGGTGGAATTATTTATTAAGTATTTTATGATTGAATTATCATTATAACTACTAGATTACCTGAAGCTTCGATCAATTATAAAACACTAGATAAAGGATTGCATACAAATACAGCTTAAAAATATGGCAGCAGTTAATATAAACAGAAATTCAAAATATTATTACACACAGACTTATGACATAAGATCATTTCAATAAAATCTAACCTTGTGGCCACTGCCGTTAAGCCTTTGTTTGGTATAGCGCGTAATGGATATAAAACATTTTATTCCTAATCTATCTATCTATCAAAATTTTCTTTCAACTGTTTTTAACCCTCTCCAATTGACGTGATTTTCCCAAAGAGACCGCGAAATATAAAGTTCGGCTTATTACCATTGATTTTCAAATATAAGCACTGCGGCTTTCAATACCTTATAGTAATGAGCTTACGCGTCGGATAGTGAGTGACAAGTGGTCGCAGGGGTCCCACGGGTGCTTAGAGGGAGAAATGTATCCACCAGACTGTCATGTCAACGTTAAGATACTAGATTACCATCTCAGTATAAAAAAAAAAATTACAGTCGAATGGATAACCTCCTCTTCTTACAGAAGTCGGTTAAAAATGAGAATATTTTCTCTATTTTAGATAATGTGTGTTTTTGTATTATTGTCGATATTATAGAATTAAAAATAAAAATATGAAATTTTGCTTCTAAGGAATAGTCAAAACCTAACAAAGACTTTTTCTTTTAATCATAATCGAAAAATTTAAAATGATACCACGTCAGTATACTTAATTGGCGCGGCTTTTAGTTCTGCCACTCAACATCAACCTCAATAATTTGGCGGAAAATGGATAACGAAAATGTCTTGATTGGGAACGAAGTGTTTTAACACAAGTGTCCTAGGTTCTCTCTGCCACAGTTATAAATATATTTAGTTTTAATATTCTAAATAGTCATTTCTTGGGCGACAACGGATACCCATTGTGCATAGAAAAATAGGTCAGTAGGAAACCTATAAGAAAAAAAAATTAAAACAATTATCAAAATTAATACATCCACTCCATGCGTGTTTTAGTCCAGACCAACCAATATTCGTCGCAAATATTGGCCAAATGATGAAATATTTGTACTTAAAAGCACACTGACCGAGGTTGAACCCTCCTAAAATCGAATAAGAACACATAGTTCTCCGTACTCGTATTTTTCTTGCCGTTTTTTAGACTGTAATCCTTCATCTAGGGTATAATTAATCGAAGACCTGAAGAAGACTCATAAGCTATATGCCAAAATTTTAATATATTTTATTTAGCTTTACATATACAGCGTGAATCTCGGACATAGCAGGGTAGGCAACTTTGTGTTAAGACACTGTTCATTATATAAATTGTAAAGGATGTAACAATTTTAACGTCGCTTGATGGAAACGTATGACTGTAGTGGTCAGAGGGCTTGGATTTTTACTTGGTTTTTAATTTATACATGCTATTTTACAGCAAAAAATTCAATCATACCATGAACATCAATAACAATGAGAGCCTCCACTGTAACTCTTGCGCCCGGAGAAAGTTCACCTTGCACCAGATACACTAACGCAGTTATTTGTTCCGTACTCTGTAACACTAATTCGGGAAGAGTGTTGGCTTGGATTGCTTGTATTGCCTGGAAAAGAATCATTTGAAAAACATATAATTGAATGAGATAAAATTTGTTGTGAAAAAGGTAAAATAGCTTCAAAATTTTCCAAAACATCACAAAAACATTGTACACAATATTTTTCTAAATGGTTTAAGTATAGTTTAAAGCGAATGCGACGATTGTGAGTTTATTCTCCATTCGAATCTACGAGTAGGTATAACTGTATTTAAATTTATCTTCCATTTCTTCGTTAGTAAGACAAATCGCGGCTTTGAGTTCCACCACTCAACACACAAAATTTGGAAAACTGAGTAGAAACTGGANCCGAACCATCGATGAACTGAAGGCTGCAATCACGGAAGAAATCAATGCTATTCCGCTGAATATGACTCGACGAGTAATGGACAACTTCCGGGAAAGGCTTCAGCAGTGTGTGGTCAATGGAGGTAGACATTTACAGGATATCATTTTTAAAACCAACTAAATTAAAACTGCATGTTATGTGCTTTCAAACAATAAAATAATTTTTACTGCATGTCGCTTTGTTTTTAATACACACCTTATTGAAATCGGAAAGTTCAATATGACTCACCCTGTACATACATTCGAAATTTATATGACAATATATGGATGTAACAAAGAAATAACTTCAACGTCGCTTGATGGAAACGTATGACTGTAGTAGTCAGAGGGCTTGGACGGTTTCCAAGAGGCGCGGGTTCAAATCCCGCTATGTATTTAATTTATGCATATTTTTTTACAGCATAAAATTCAATCATACCATGAACATCAATAACAATGAGAGCCTCCACCGTAACTCTTGCGCCCGGAGACAGTTCACCTTGCACTAGATACACTAACGCAGTTATTTGTTCCGTACTCTGTAACACTAATTCGGGAAGAGTGTTGTCTTGGATTGCTTGTATTGCCTAGAAGATAATCATTTAAAAACATATTATTGAATGTACGAGTAGGTATAATTGTATTTAAATTTATCTTCCATTTCTTTGTTAGTAAGACAAATCGCGGCGTTGATTTCCACCACTCAACACACAATATTTGGAAAAGTGAGTAGAAACTGGAGAATAGAGAATCTTAACACTCAGTTCCTCCAACCCTTCTATAACATAAGGCTAAAAAAATATATAATTTCGATTTTTCCCACCTCAGCAGTATACTGTATACAGGAGCCAGCCTGGACAATTTGCCCCGGCCAGTTCAACACCCACTCGTCTCTCTTGGTGATCGGGTACGCTGTGATCGACTCTGAGGCTATGTCACGAAGACTGATGATCATCTGCTGTTCCAACTGCTGAAGCCAACGCTCCACCATACCCTGGAGTATTTAATTCAAATATTGGAATATTTTAAATTTTCTTTCGTACTTTGTATGATCATACTGCACAGTATTTATATATATGCTTTTTAATAGTCCGAGGTCACAAGAATATATCTAGAATATTACATAAATCCGTTTAACATAGATTAAACGGATAGCAATTGTAATTGAAAATCATATAAGAGATTTTTTTCTGATTCCAAGCTATAATTTACTGTTCCTATAGTTAAATTTCAAGTTAAAAATATTTACAAAATTACATATCTCTACCAAACAATATTAGTAGTTTGAATCCTTTGCGGGAACACGATTCGAACATTTCATTTTTTCTTTATCAATTGCGTAGAAAATAAAAAAGCTTACTAGATTATCTATATCCATGTACCTCGCGACTAATAAATAAATATAACATCAAAAACTCCAAAATTCAGCACAAACCTTAGCATCAGCAGGTTGTATTGTCGATGACAATTCAACCGTTTCTCCTTCAGAGGAGGAAAAACCCACTATTTCCTTTGCCGAATTAAATTGTAGAGTGTAGATGCCTTCGAAACATTTCTTTAGGTGAGGCTGTACACGCATTGGGTCTTTGGTCTCGGAAAGGATTTCGAGAAGTTCATCGTTTGATAGGAAGAAGAATCTGTGTGAATGAATTTAAGTTATTATCTAAGAAGATATATATTACTTAATGATTAAGAAATGGAAAATTGAAACTGTAAATGAAAAAAATCACGCCATCTAAGTAGAATTTTCGTATTATATGTTAACATTAAATTTCTAAGAGGCGAAATTCTTAGGAAGTAAAAGGAAAATTTAGTAATCTCATTTCATTGATTGTGAGTTCGAATCCTATTGGAAAGATTATATTTAAATTATTTTCATTCTGGCGTATTCGGCGGAATGTGAGGAATGGAGTGTTTTAATACTTGGTTCCCTCTGCCTACCTGCTGTGTGCGGGATACAGTGTGAAGCTGATTTTCATTCTGATCCCGGTCTAATAAAATAAAGCGTTGCACATGACAATGTGTCTATTATAGGTAAATTCACATTGGATATCCTAACACTACTTTCCGTCAACCTAACCACCAAACACCCAAAAAAAGCGATAAAGGGTTAATAAACACCAAACCTGGGGAAGAACAGCCTCTTCTTCTCCAAATAATCATTCAAACCTCTCTGTATGTCATCTAATAGAGCATTATTATACTTCAATTTCTTCAATAAACCTGGAAAATCAGTAGCTTCTAGGACCATAGGTTGTTTTTGAGTAGCCCCCATTATGGTCCTCCATTCCTTGTCCACATCCCGGAAGTTCCTTGCTTCGGTCGGCATTTGACGCATTATGTCCTCTGATGAGAAGATTGGTTCTAGATACATCCAGGTGGCTTGGCACTGGAAATTATAATAACTTATTTATGTCGTTGTTGTGCAGTGGAATATAGTTTGATTGTAGAACGTGACGGTTTTGGGAACAATTTCCACTATGAGGAATTATTGTTTTAATTTCCTCGCTCTAGTAAGTGGACAAGGCGCAGCGTTTAGTTTCGCCACTCAACACAAAACGTTGCACACAACACTAGGTTCTCTATGTCCATATTACTATACGTGAGTTGCAATATAAAGCTAATAAATAATTTTATTAAATATCACTCAATTTCTCTATTTCCTCCATACTATTTTAATCAGACCTAATAATAGACATGGCTACATATTTCTAATAAGAATCAAACCTGCAACCACTGGTCTAATATATCCTGCATACTGATCAACTTCTCCTCCCACGCCACCATATCAGCTTCGAAGGCCTTCACGTATGGAGAACCCCGCATTGTTTGAGACTTCAGGATGTGATCGTCTAACTGTTGCTGGATATCGTCTAAACCAGATAGAATGCCTACTCCTGTATCCCTGTGTTTAATAAAAAAACACTCTAAAACTATAGCTTAACTTTGTTATTATATTAAATTTTCATAATCGTGCGACTATAAGCGCTATAGGTTGTGGGTTACCCACTTGAGGAAATGAAATATTTAATAATTAACTTCCTCGCTCTGGAAAGGAGGCAAACCGCGGCGTTGAATTCCGCCAATCAACACGCAATGCATTCGGGAACGGGAAGTGGGGAACGGATGTGTATTAAAGGGAACTAAGTTTACTAACACTAGGTTCTCATGTTATAATTAATTCGGCAAAGAATAATTTTTCACCCATTATTATAATTAATGTTAGAATTAGAAACAATTATTACCAAATGAAGAATCACTTTTCTTTTCTCACTTTAAGCAATTAGTCACAATTTCTTTCTTTCAATTGATATATCTTTTAATTATAAAAATAAAAAAGAATAAAAATCCAAACCTACCTATACGGAACAACATCAAACTTAACGCCCACCCATTCTTCCTTCATCTTCATCAACGCCTTCTCCAAGGCATATTCCTTAGACGCATATTGCTCAATTTCCTCTAACTGCGAAGCGAACACATGAACTCCCTGTTCCACCATATCTGCTAAACTACAGCCTTCTTCGTGAGATACTTCTGTACCGACGAGCTCGCTTATACGGGTCCAGTGACGGTCTCTCATACCCTGGAAATTTTCAAAACAAGAAAAATGTAAATGAAAAATTCTAATGTTTAGTTATAGGTGGAGAATATTATATTCCAAAATGAAAATATTATAAAATGATATTTTTAAATGTTGAAAATCATAAGCTTAGCCACCGATCGAGTCTTAGGGCTTCTTAATGAAGAGAATTTTTTAATAAGACCTACTTAGCTTTCAAGCTCAGAAATGTCAAAAGAGAGATTTAACGTAAAATCTCAAACACAATAAAAATTTAAAAAATCTAGAAACCACCAAAAAGACAGAAAATCGAAACACCAACCTTATTACAAATAGCACAAAGCACGGGCAAGAGAACTTTGAACTTTTCCACTTTATTCCTGACCATGTCCGCTATGCGTTTAGCACCGGGGTATTCGAATAACTGTTTTCCTAATTTATATAGTAACTTCCACCAAGCTTCCACGTCTTCTGAGATCTTCACTGCGTCTAGACCTAGGAAGGGACCGTGGTACCTGGAAGTATGGTAAGTATATAAGTTTCTATTTTTTTTAGCTTCTTTTACTTTGTTACCAGAGAAAGGAAATGAACATTTCAAAAAACTTTGACTGATTTTTGCTCCAATTTCATTTTAACAAAAAATTAATGACCAAAAATCAGTCAAGTTATAACATATTTGCCAAACCATTGAGACATAAAGCCGAAAAGTCCTCTACTGTCTTACCGAGGAGTTCTGGTTGGGTCAAAAACGACCTACACCAGTTGAAGTTTCTAGAAAATTATAGCGCAGTGAGCGTGTTAAAGTAGTTGATAAGTTAGCGAACCCGTCGTGGCGCAAGGGCACAAGGGTGTGACTGTAACGTGATGGTTGTGGGTTCGGGAGAATGAACTATTATATCTTAATAATTACATTTTTTCTCTCTGGCACCAAGGCAAAAGCCCGGCGTTTAGTTCCGCCACTCAACACACATTGCCTCAAAAATTCGGCTGAAAGTGGGAAAAATGATTGTCCTAACACTAGGTTTCCCACCTACCCTGCTATTTGCGGAATACAGCGTGAAACTGACAAAACTGTTACCATTTTTCATATCCATCGTAGAAATCGTAAGCTGTATGCCACAACTTGAAGAAGGGCTCTATCCCTGCGAGCATCGTCTGCAAACTGAAGTACACGGACTGCTCTTGTTCTAGAAGAGTTTCTTCGTTTATTATCTCATCTGCTTCTCTTTTATCTTCCTATAAGAGAGAAAGGTATTATTTGTAGAATATTCTGTATTCAAAGTTACTAATACGTTATATAAATATCCTAAGCATTTATTTGAATTTTGGACTATAATAGAAACAACAAAATAAAACGGCAACTACATATATATTGGTACAAATATTAAACGTCACTTCAATCAAACTGAAACCGCGTGATGCAACGTTTATGACGATCAGGATATTTTTTTAGCTTCACGCTGTATCCCGCAAGTAGCAGGGTCAGTTCTTTTCGCTTTACAACATTTTAGTATTGGTTCAATTGTTCGATGAAAACGTGGAGTTGAGTTCTGCCACTCACTACGCAATGTCTATAGAATTTGGCGGAAAGTTAGGAAGTGTCTTAACACTAGGTTCTCCCTGCCTTCCCTGCTATGTGCGGGACACAGCGTGAAGTTAAAGAAAAAGTTAAAAAAAAGAAATAATAAAGCGATTGGATACACACTGACAAACTCCTAAATATATCATCGACTTTCCCAACAACTTCTTTCAACAGATCCAAATTAAGTAATGGTGGATCAAATCTTCTGAAAAGTTCAAGTTCTTTCTCATGTTTTCTGAGTTTCTCTTCAAAGATCGCTTTTCTGCTTCTTAGTTTATCTTCCGCCATTGATCTCTTAGTGTTGAGTGTCTTTAATGTTAGATCGATTGTTTCCTCCATGTCCAAAGGCCAGAGGAACACACGCGTGTTAAGATTTATATCTTCGACTAGAAAATAAAAATAAGTTTCACAAAACTCTTTTATTTTACCTTATACTACAAAAATATGAAATACTATTGATTATATTAGAATAGATAAAATCTGGTGAGTATTTTCTTCTTTCTTTTCTTTAACTTTATACTGCATCCCGTACATAGCAGGGTAAATAGAGGGAATCTGCAATCTTAATAGTAGATACCCCTTCCCATTTAGACTAATCTGTCGACCGATTTCCATCAGATTCTAGAGGTATCACATGTAGAGTGCTGGAGCTCAACAATAACACCTATCTCTGGAGAGGAGATGGAAATGTTAAATATTTCATTTCCTCGAATGGGAATCGAAACCAAAAAAGGCACAAGTGCCCCTGCGCCACCACTGGCACTTATCGAATGATCAAGAAAATAATAGCAAATACTTCATAAACATGAATTACAACTCTCGAAATATATATGTATTTGTTTTAATATGATGATATAAATAAACAAAACTATAACTCACAAGACAAATGCGCATGGTCCATCAAAAACAATACATAATCGGCGGTAGTGCGCGCTTTCTCCCGCAAGTCGAACATCGCACAGTCTCTACAGTCTTGTATGTAGCCGATCAACTCTACCAACTGAGCTGTGGTTTCTGGACTTTCTGAGGTCCGAGCTGCCATTTCTTCGTATACGTTGCATATTCTTTATAATGAGAAATTATTAATTACGTGTAAATAGCAGAGTAGGCAGAGGAAACCTAGTATTTAGGTAGTGTTTACACCCTTTGGCCCACTTTCCCCCATATTTTTGAGGCATTAAGTGTTGAATGGTGGAATTCAACACCGCACTTTGCCTTGTTACCAGAGCAAAGAAATAAAAATATTAAATATTTTAAACCCCTAATCGAACCCACAACGCATCTACAGCCACACGCTTGTACCACTGCACCACGACAGTCTAGCAGGAGTTAGGTGGCGGAATAAAAGTAATGCATTTTGGATATACATATAAGCTAGGGAAATATTCGAATGTTTTGTTTTTTTCTTCATTTTTACGTTTTATACAGCATATAGCAAGGTCGGCGGAGCGTAGTAACCAGAATGGAAAATGAAGATAATACATTCCCCTGCGTGGGAATCGGAGCCACAATTATTATTGACTATTGACCCACACAAAAATAAGCCTGAAACTAAAACCTCTACAGGAAATGACAAGCATGCAAAACAGCTTCACGCTCTATATCGCACATAGCAGATTAGCTAGAGGGGACCTAGGAAGATAGGACACCATTCTCCACTTCCCGCAGAAGTCTAGAGGTATTGCGTGTCACCTCAAAAGTAAAAAATAATCTAACCAAAAAAAAATCACCCTTACGCTCTATTCCACTTCCGGTTCACATTAATAAAGTGGTCCACGATATACTGTCGCAGTCCATCAACGACTCCCCATAACACGTCATTGAGTGGTCCACAATCCAACATTATCATGTTTAGAGGTATATCACGACGAAGAAACGCTATTTCATCGCGGAGATTCTCGTACATGTATATACGTGCTGAGAAATCCTATTTAAAAAACAATAGCTGCAGGTTCTATGCTTTACAAGATATTTTAAATAGATCAGTTTTCGTATAGTAGGGTAGGCAGAGTTAACATAGATTAAAACTCAATTGCCCACAATCTAAGCATTTTTTTTTAGGTTCACTAAGCTGTCTCTGCCTACCTTGTTGTATGTCGCTCATGAAGAGTACTAGTAGAAGCTAGGAATCAAGTGCTAATTTAGAAGAAAACAATTAAATAGTGGAATTTAACGCCTCGCTTTGCCACGTAACCAGAGCAAAGAAAGGAAAATATTAAATTCTCAGATTTTTACTTTCATAATTAATTTATAATCAGTTCCACGCTGCATCCCGCACACAGCAGGGTAGGCAAAGGGAACCTAACGCTACACTTCTCTCCCCACTTGTTGGCAAATTCTGGAAACATTCAGGGTTAAGTGGCAGAAGTCAACGCCGCGTNATCAGTTTCGTAACAAACTTTATCAGTGTTGTTACTTATCAGTTACGTTACGAATTCGAAAATGTCCACTTTTCTGATTATGACCCCTTTACGTTTTATACAGCATATAGCAAGGTCGGCGGAGCGTAGTAACCAGAATGGAAAATGATGATAATACATTCCCCTGCGTGGGAATCGGAGCCACAATTATTATTTGATATGACTATTGACCCACACAAAAATAAGCCTGAAACTAAAACCTCGACAGGAAATGACAAGCATGCAAAACAGTTTCACGCTTTATATCGTACATAGCAGATTAGCCAGAGGGAACCTAGGAAGATAGGACACCATTCTCCACTTCTCGCAGAATTCTAGAGGTATTGCGTATCACCTGACAAGTAAAAAATAATCTAACCAAAAAAAAACACCCTTACGCTCTATTCCACTTCCGGTTCACGTTAATAAAGTGGTCCACGATGTACTGCCGCAGTCCATCAACGACTCCCCATAACACGTCATTGAGTGGTCCACAGTCCAACATTATCATGTTTAGAGGTATATCACGACGAAGAAACGCTATTTCATCGCGGAGATTCTCGTACATGTATATGCGTGCTGAGAAATCCTATTTAAAAAACAATAGGTGCAGGTTCTATGCTTTACAAGATATTTTAAATAGATCAGTTTCCGTATAGTAGGGTAGGCAGAGTTAACATAGGTTAAAACTCAATTGCCCACAATCTGAGCATTTTTTTTAGGTTCACTAAGCTGTCTCTGCTTACCTTGTTGTATGTCGCTCATGAAGAGTACTAGTAGAAGCTAGGAATCGAGTGCTAATTTACAAGAAAACAATTCAATAGTGGAATTTAACGCCCCGCTTTGCCACGTAACCAGAGCAAAGAAATGAAAATATTAAATTCTTAGATTTTCACTTTCATAATTAATTTATAATCAGTTCCACGCTGCATCCCGCACACAGCAGGGTAGGCAAAGGGAACCTAACGTTACACTTCTCTCCCCACTTGTTGGCAAATTCTGGAAACATTCAGGGTTAAGTGGCAGAAGTCAACGCCGCGTTTTGCGTCGACACCAGAGCCAAGAAATGAAAGTCACACACTTTGTCCCTACGCTATAACTGTTCTCGATAATTAATTTAGAAATTGAAATTAAATAACTGATTAAGTTTCCTTTCACTAAATAACTATTGTTAAAACTTCTTATTAGACCTATTATTCTTAGACCTTGTTTAGGTAGCATCCAAAATTAGAATTAGAATTAAATTAGATTTCAGATTTTAAAACATACACAATACCTTTAAGTACGGTGGCGGTTCCAAAGCAAAGAACTTCAATAAATCCTGATGGGCAGTTCCATCTAGGATATAGAAGTATTCCTCATATCTGCTGAGAAAACTCAAAGGTCCAAGACGATTGGCGCTGAAATCTCGTAAGCACTTGTTGATAGTGTCAGTCATGTACTGCTCGTCTGGATATACTGACAGTAAGTAGGGATTTGGACGACTCACACCTTTGTATGGGAGATAGTGATCTATTAGTTATATAATTTGTTTTGCCTACATGTTGTATCCCGCATATTTTGCATCGGTCAATTTTCAAGATATAACGCGTCAACTGCCGCAACTCAACGTCACGCTTTCCACCAGAGCGAGGAAATAGAAATAATTTATATATAACTATTGCCCTAACTGGAGATAGAACTTACAACCACCAATTTTCCATTCAGAAAGAAGAAGAGAAGGCAGCGCTATCAAAAAATGATATTTTATTTTGATAGTAACATTTTAAGTATTTTTCTTATGCATAGTAGATCTATTTTGATGAATTAAGGCCAAAAATCCAATGATTTTTGGAGGATTTACAAGTCTAATTGAACTTTTTCCTTACATGTGACAGACGAATAAAAAAAGCATTCCGCTTTTTCTAGCCTACCTTTGCCTACCAAAGAAGAGCCTAGTGTTAAGACACACCTTTCTCTCAATTTCCGAGACATTTACTTAGTGTTGAACTCAACGCCGAGCAATAAATCTACAACACTTACAACACATAATTCTACAACACTTACCAGGATACATAACACTATCAACACTCGGTATCTGATGATTGACATTGATGATGGTGTGGAACCACTTGATGATCATTACCCTCATGTTCTCCAGCGAGGGCTCAAAGTGTATGGCGGTGGAGGATGGGGCGCCCACCACTTTGATGCGAATGAGGGGACGTTTTATGTATGTGTAATCTTTGTATTCTGTACCGTAGTCGTTACCATCCTGTGAAGCATGAAACAACAATTTTGGATAGAATATTTCTTTGATTCTTCGCATAGCAGAGTAGGCAGACAAAACTTAATGGCGACATATATTAACATTTTTATATTCATAACTACTTTATAGAAAGTATATATAGTAGTGGCTATAGATCCACATAGTGATTAAATCATGTAAACAACTGGAAGTCGGGCTTTAGGAAGAACTACATATACTCAGTAAGATTTTCATCTTATTCAATGATAAGGGGCTATCCTTTTTTGTGGTTACCAGTTAGGAACCTTAGTGTTTAGGGACTAGAAATATAGGGATACCTTATATTTTTATAGGTTATTTTTAAACATATGAAATATGATGGGACATAAGCTTTCGGTAGTCTGTTAAAAGACTAATATTAATTCACATATATAAATTAGTAGTATTTGCTGTATTTAACAATAAATAGCTCCAAAAGTTTATTCTGTTAAGTAAATTATCTACAGCATTTAGATATTAGAAGGCCGCCATCCTTCTAGAAGCTAGTGGATGTTTTAAGTAAGTTAAGCTAGTGGATGTTTTAAGTAAGTTAAGTGTATATCACTTACCCAATAGTAAAAAAAATACTCAGCAAAATGGTTCACGCTTCTTTCAACTAAATCTCGAACTTGTCTTGACATCAGAGCGTGGATACAACTGTATGGCAGATAGAATAGGTTCAGTTAATATAATGACTTTTTAAATAATATTACCAAATTTAAATGAGGTAAATGAATAAAAATAATTCATGAAGGACTAAATAGAATGGAATTCTTTTCCAGTTTCACGCTAAAACTTGCGTGGTCGAGATAAAGAACCTCTGATGATTGAAATTGGTTTGATTCAATATAAAAAACTCCGGAGCAGGTAAATGAAAGTAATGAATTTCTGCGAGTAAGCATCAAACCCACAACCATTTATAAGCAGTCCATTATTCCACTGCGTCAGGATGGACTAAAAAATATTAATGAAATATATTTCCATTAATATTTTTTGCATAGTTCATAACAAACAAAAACCTAACAAAAACTAAATCAAGTATATTTCTTCATCTATTTTTTATAAAATGTTATTTGATGATAATGAAAAAAGGCAAGAGTTCCAAGTTCCACTAAGTTTCAGGTTTACATACATCTTCACAAATATACATCAAGAACAGTTCCCCATCCTAACCTGAAGAACTTCTCTACTTGGAACGTGGACTCTTTCTTCTTCTTCGCCACATACACCGCCCAGTGTCTCCTCATCTTCACCATGGTATCTGCCACATCGATTAGCCAGTTCTCCATCAGCTCAGTTCTGGTTTCTGAGCATAGCTGGTTCAAGTGAGTGGTGAATTCGCTTGGATAATGAGGAAACGGGTGATCTGATTGCATTTTGTTCATGTCGCATATGTACATGTCTTGGTATCTAGGAAGGGAAAATTACAATTTATCTTTATAATTCTATTTAAGGACATTTTATGATGAGTAGCGGAATTCAACAACGTACTTTAGTTATGTAAGATGATGCAGGAATGTTATGGAAGTAACA
Source organism: Heliconius cydno galanthus (assembly GCA_036379175.1). NCBI lineage: Eukaryota > Metazoa > Arthropoda > Insecta > Lepidoptera > Nymphalidae > Heliconius > Heliconius cydno. Next base: position 418,985 of record JAKRZM010000937.1, on the reverse strand, counting down.
TATCACACCGATTTCGTATCGGATACAGGAAGAATACTATTTCCGTTTCAGTTACGTATGTAAAATTATTTCGTCAGTTCCGAATAATATTGGTGTCAATAAAATTTATTATGTCAATAATTTATTTCCATTTCAAATTTTATTACATATTAATAAAATTTATAATTCGATTGAAAATGAAAGTATTTTTTAAATTTAACTGACATTTCCAATACGCTACCGTATAAAATGTAATTTATATAAGTAGATAACATTCACCTCTCCTGCCACATCCGCCTCAGCTCCAACAATATAGGATTGCCGTGGTAATAACGGTAATACATCGAGTGCTTGCTCCTCACTGTGTCACCGTGCCACGGCATCGGTGCCCTGATGCAGAGCGCCGGCCACAGAGTCGGGAGGAATTGAATGTGGAGACGTTGTCGTTCTGATTGGTCCTCGAGGATGTAGGCGAGAAGGCATCTAGGAGAGTTTTTATAGATAAATTATATTTTAATTATGAAAATCATGATATATTTTATTAGAAAATTAAAAATAATGAGTTTATTTATTATTCACTTAAACCTTATACGTATAAATTCTTATATGTATAAGGTAATCAATAAGTTATCTACGCTTAGTTATTGAAACACATTGCGTGTTAAAATGGAACTTGTAAAACTATTATGAATTACGTATGCAGTGTGTATGATACAAATACTTATTCCACTGAATGAAGTTTAAATCCGGAACCATAAATTTTATCGAGGCCAGTCGTGGTGCAGGGGCACAGGCGCGCGACTGTAAACGCGACATGTTGTGAGTCCGATTCCCGCTCAAAGGAATGAAATATGTATTGATACTGTATTTTCATTTCCTTGCTCTGGTAACGAGGCAAGGCACTGCGTTGAATTCTGCGCCAATCCACGCCTCCAAAATCCAGTGAAAAGTGGGGAACGGAGTGTCTTAACTTTAGATCCTTATGCTCTCTCTGCCTACCCTGCTGTTTGCGGGATACAGCGTGAAACTGTAAAAAAACAAAACTTATTTTACCTTCTCATAGCCATTACAAAATACTCTCTGATTTCCATTTCGCTTTGTCTTACACATGCTTGGTAAGTTAGTATCATAAGTCTCTTTTTTATATGGGCTGTTTGTTTGTCCACTCTTGTTTTCGCCCTTTTGTAGAGATGTTCAGGATAATCCGGTAAGTGATTTCCTTTGAGAGCCTGTTGGAAATTAATCGAAACTATTCCTATATACTTTGCTTAATTAGTCGTACAGTGAAAAAGGATGTTCTAAACAAAAAAAAATCGTCTCAATTAAAAAGTAATAAAATCTTATTTCAACGCCATACGTTGTCTTGTTATCAGAATGAATAAATTAAATAATTTCTTCCCCCGAGTACAAATCGAACTCACAACCGTCGCATTTAAAGTCAGCGCTATGCCGCTACGCCAGGACGGACTCAATTTGTAAAAAAATCTTTTCATTTGTTCAAACAAAACAAAATATAGTACCGTAGTTAAGTAATACTGTATCCTCTCCAAATCCTTGGGGTGTATGTATCTATAATGCTCTTCTTCTGTTATCTTTAATAATTCTAATTTTTGTTCGTCAGGGTCTCTGGGCAACTCGAATTCCAACTTGGCTAGATATCTAAATTATATGGAATATATTTATTTAAAAAATGTAAAACTTTCAAACTTTACAACTTTTTTAACTTCACGCTGAATTCTACACATAGCAGAGTAGGCAGGGGGAATCTAGGATCCTAGTGTTAAGACACTCCGTTCCCATTCCCTACTTTCAGTGTTCAGTGGCGGTACTCAACGCTACACGCAACGCACTACAAAACGCAACGCACTTTAGCAGAGCAAAGAAATGAAAATTTTAAATATTTCTTTTCTTCGAGTGGGAATCAAACTCACAACCTGTCGCGTTTACAGTAGCACCCCTTGCGCCACCACTGGCCTGTACCCTAGTGAGCAATGGAAGCGTGTTGGGCTCATAACACAGAGATCTGTGGGTCGTAACCAACCGTCTTACCGTAATTGATAATAATTTTAAATTTAGCAAAACATACTTCTTCAATGCTTCCTGTGCAGCTAACTCGGCCTCCGCTTTCTCCTTCCGTTTCTTCTCTATTCTCTTTCTCTTGGCCTCTGCTTCTGCCGCTTTTCGTTTATCGTAAGCTCCAGAAACCAAATCTTCCAAAAGTACTAAACCTAAGAATTACATTAATATTACATAATGAGGCTATCGTACCACAGTAGAGGGATATAGCTTGTCTGGCTGTAAGGAAATGATAGTTGGATAGATTATTTTTATTAACTCGTTTATATATCACACATACACGCACATATATATATGTGTATATTCACACGTGTCATTACACATCCACAAGTGTTAATATCGCTAGAAAAAAATCTAAATTGTTTTATGTCGCTCTACAAGAAAGTTAAGTGCACAGTTAGTAAAGGGCACAAAAAATATATCAAACATATATTTTTTTATATGAAACATATATTTCACCTTTCTGCAACTTATGCTTCTCTTTTTCCTTCTTCAAAGCCTCCAGTTTCTCTTTCTCTCTCTCCTCCCACGATTTTAGAGGTGGAAATTGCACTTCTCCATTTGGTCCTATTGGTCCATATAATTGTGGAGGCGGTCGTCTTTTTGGCGGCATATTTATTGCTCTCAACGTTTTTGTCGATCTTGTATAGCAATTACCTTAAAACATTAAAAAAACCATTCAAATGCGAGTCGAACTCGAATACCGAAGAATGAAGTGAATTAATACTACGTTTTCTCTGCCTACCCTATAATAACATATGAACAACAAACAATGATAAAAAAGATATTCACCTATAGAATCAACAGGTTTCGCATGGTCGATACCATCTCTATAAGGAACGCCTCTCGTCCATGATTTCTCTTGCATCAGTGGTGGAAACTCGCTACAGCCTCCCTCACTGTGACCTTGAACATTTCTTCTATTATAGAATAACTTTATCGAATGTATAATATTTTTTTGTTAACTATATGAAAGACACGCTCGTGGAACAGGTATCTTAATATTTAGCAGATATTGATTGTTTCGAGGCCAATCGTGGCGCAAGACCAAGAGTGTGACTGTAAATACTGGCTGTGGGTTCGATCCCCACTCGAGAAAATGAAATATTTATTTTAATTTATATTTCAATTTCTTCGCTCTGGTGCCGAGGCAAAGCGCGGCGTTGAGTTCTGCCACTCAGCACGCAATGCCTCCAGAATTCGGAGGAAAGTGGCGAACGAAGTATCTTAACACTAGGTTCCCTCTGCGTACCCTGCTGTGTGCGGAATACTGCGTGAAGCTGATTTACTTATTTTATTTTGATTGTTTCCTTTTTTAATGAATGGATTCCAAACTTTATTATTGTTTTTCACTTAGAGTTGTAATATACTGAATCTCCCAGTAAAACAGTATTTAAAGCAGTTGTGGCACACCGACACAGGCGTGCGACTGTAAAAGCCCTGCATTCGGTTCCCATTAAGGGGAATGCACATTTCCTCGTACTGGTAACAATACAAAGCGTAGCGTTAAAAACAGTAGTTGCCATTTTTTGTTGCCATTGTTTTTCATTTATGTTAAATACTTACCTAACTGATGAACTTATCTCAAGCCAAAATTGTAAGTATAGAAATATTTAAATCTGCACTAAGTACTTAACGTTCATAAAATATAACTAAATAGAAGAAAATGTTTAAGTATATACTATATATACTACTTATATATACTTCATCATTTTCTTAAGACTTCTCCAACTAACCTTCAGGAAAATAATTCTTAGCTGCATGTAGTAACTGACTATCCCGTCCCAATTCCTCGTCATATCCGGCACGAGGTATCCAGGGTAACCCCGGTTGTTTCCTATCCTTGGATATAAATCTTGAGGGGCATTTTGGTCTGCTAGAACCAGCTTTAGAAGTTGACGGAGCTGGACGTTTACGATCACCACTCGCCATGTTTAGCTTAAATATTATTCAATTTTATTACAACAAATATGTTATAATTTTTTTTTGTGTATATTTGGTGATATGAAAATGGCTATACGCCGTGCTTTGCCTCGCTACCGTAGCAGGGAATTTTTTTTTTTGAAAATTATTGTCCTTAAGCCGGAAGTTATTTAACCATTTGTAACGATACTTGCATGACATTTCATTATTATAGATATCTACAATAGACTATTACTACAAACGAAGCAAAAATGTTCTACTTGTTTTAATATGTTAAAAAAACTACAAGTAACACCTAATAATGCTATATTGATAAAAAATATATTTAATTACCTTTAAAATAAATGTAAAATAAATGTATCCACTAAATGAATAACTTAGTTATTAGTCATTTTATAAGAAAATAAATCCACGTCAAGGGAATTTCATGAAATAACATTAACAACAACAGGTGACGCGTTGTCACAGCAACGACTTTTTTATGTTTAGATTACCTGTTTTCTGTGGAAATAACTAAGGGATTTATTTGACACGTGATATTATAAGTGCCTAAAATAAATCCGACGGCAGGTACCATAGGTTACATCGAAAATATTTAATATTTTCATTGCTCTAGTTACAAAACAAAGCGCGGAGTTGAATTCCGCCACTCAACACGCAATACCTCAAGAATTCGGCAAATAATGAGGAACGAAAGTGTCTTAATGGGAACAGAGTGTCTTTGGCATTTGGCTCTCTGGTTTCCACTGCCTACCCAGCTAGCTATATGTGGTATATAACATGTAACTTTAAAAAAACTGATGTAGCACTAATTTAAACGTAATTTCCATTCTCATACCAGAAACGAAAACGCGAGAACTTGTAACTAAGATTTTCTAAATCAGTATATTAATATTTTTATAGACTACTTTTTGAATATATGAAAAGTTATACGTATATATTTATCAATTGTCTCATTAATATAAAATAGTCAGGAACAATATTTAAGATTCCTTAACGAAACATTTGAACCTGCTCCACCAGTATAACATAAGAATATCAGGTATAGAAAAAAAATAGACTTAAAAATTTATTGTCATATTTACTTTAAACATATTAGATTTTTTTATTAAATAATAAAATTAACACCAAACAACTTTTACATTTTAGAATTATTATTATTAATATACAATACTGATTCATAGGAAGACAATTTATTTAGTTTTATTAATAATTTTATTATGAAACTTCATTATTAAAATTTCATTCATTTTCACTTTCATATAAAAATGGCAATTTGGCAATAATTTAGTTAAATTAACAACCATATAAACTTATAAATTTAAAAAAATATATAAATAATAATTAAATATGTACTAATAAACACGATTTTTATATGTAAGTATTCTTTTGGCACAGATTGTATAAAAACTTTTAAAATACAACAGTTTCTTATTATGCAAAAAAAATAAATGGAAGACAATATTTTTATTCTGTATTTTTTCTTAATTCATTAAAATATAAAAAAAGTTTTATTCCTTAATCTAAAACCAGCTAGAATCAGTGTCCAAAAGATGAAAAGTGCCATCAACATACGAAATAACATATAAATAGGTTTTTTTTATTTTAACTTTTGAAACAACATAAAAAATCAACTTTTTTTTTAAATCAAATCAAAATCTGGATAACTGGTGTTAAAACACTCAATTCCAATTAAGACACTTCCGTTTCTCACTTTCCGCCGAATTCTGGAGACATTGCGTGTTGAGTTGAGAAATTATTCACTCCAAATGGGGATACAATGGTTCATATTAATCACATTATGTTGTTTATTTTAATAATAACTATTGTAAACGCTGATTCTAGAAACTTCTCTCTACTTCTCTCACTCATTCGTTCCACTTATGATAGAAAATTGTATATAAAAAATTACATCTCATTCTATCTTTAAATAGTTCATATGATACATAAAAAAGTCATGGATATTTATAGTTTAATTGACAACAGTTTGTTTAAATTGTAAGAGCTTTTTTTTGCATATTATATATGTACATATATATTTTTTTCCTTTGCATAGTTATAAAATCTATTAAAAATATTCAGCAAAAATGGTTTTACTCATGGAAAAAACATTTTAATCATAATTTGACACAGTTTTTATAATGAGTTTATGAGTAAAGAGTCTATATAATAATGTATGTACTTAGTTTGGAAGTATCAAAACGGTATTATTATGCATACTANAAAATAATTTCATAAATATATTTAATAAATATTCGTATAGTTCAAGCGGGCGTAGCCGCGTTCGGGTCCACTAGTATGTACATATATATTTTTTTCCTTTGCATAGTTATAAAATCTATTAAAAATATTCAACAAAAATGGTTTTACTCATGGAAAAAACATTTTAATCATAATTTGACACAGTTTTTATAATGAGTTTATGAGTTAAGAGTCTATATAATAATGTATGTACTTAGTTTGGAAGTATCAAAACGGTATTATTATGCATACTAGTTATAATGATAAATCAAATATTATCACTATCATAAAAAAACAAATATAATCTTTAAATAAAATTATTTACTTATAAACTACTTTCATTTGCATTTATGAATTATTTTCTTTCCTATTTAAATAGCTACTAGATCCTTGCCAACTGAAAGAGCTGTCTGTATCGCCATCATTACTTTTTTTGTCTTCATAAGAACTAGGTCTCTCTTTAATATAAGACCTGGGTCTATCTAGGAAGGAATGGCTAAGTCTGGAAGCGTCAAAGTGGTATCCAGCGTTGGAAGGCTTCCTAACTTCGTGTAAGTACTTCCAAGTGTGACTTTCTGGTTCTATTTGTGAGTCGAGGTCCGGTTTTGGGCTGTATAACCATTCTGTAATATGAAACATTAAAAACATAATATAATATGTAATAAACATAAGACACAGGTTAAGGTAAGTTATAGTTTATTTTGTTTAAATTGTACTTTATTTTGAACATATCTATTATATTTATAATTTAAATATGTTTTTTCTCTTAAATATTGTACGAGTGACTAACAGTAATTTTTTTAGTTATATTTAAATCTTTATATGATTTGTACGACTTTCGTAAAAAAAAAGGTATTACAGATTGTTAAAAATGCGAGAAATTAAGAACAAAAACCTTAAAAATACTCTAAATTAGCAAAAAAAAATGTAATAAAATACTATATTAAAAATCTGACCTACAAAACAATAACAATACAAACGTACGTAACGTACGTAAACGTACCTCCATTAGATACTTTCTCAATAGCAGAGAGTAGAAAATCTTTATCTTTAGCTTGTAGTCTCAACATTCGTCTCAACATACCCACCATAGAGCGTTGTGCTATGGATTTAGCTCTCATTATGTATACCGCCACACTAAAAAATAAAAAAAACAATAAGATTTAATATTCGCAATATTTTAGAACGCGATTAATCCGGCTAAATAGTTTCATTTAAAAGCTAATATAGCTTTAAACAATACACACGTACTAAAAATAATTCTAATAATAAAAAAGTCGCCCGAAAATGAAATTTTATTTCCATTTAAAAAAGGTATAAATGTAAAAAAAGAACCAAGAAATATAATAAAAACAACAAATAACTCACCACAAAGCCAACATAACAAACGCTATAGACCCTGGTTTCGTCACAAAATGTATGAAATTGCGCAGAGCGGCTCGCTGGGACAGTTTCAACAGTCCTTCACTGAGTACTTCGTATACACGAGGGTAGTCACGTAGGGGACCACATGAAGGAGATGAGCTGAAAATGACTTATTTTTAATTATTTTAATAACATATAGGTAAAGATAAAGTGCGGCGTTGAATTCCGCAACCCAACACGTAATGCCTGCAGAATTCAAAGGAAAGTGCGAAACAAAAGTGTCTTAATTGTAACGGCGTATCTTAACACTAGGCTTCCTCTGCCTACCCTGCTACATTCGTAATACGGCATGAAGCTGAAAAAAAAAAAACAATAAACTCACCTCAAAAATAGAGAGCCGAGAACAAATAAAGTAGTGAAGAGAGACAGTGTTACCAACATATATAGTACTGTCTGCGTTTGAGCAGCGCGCCACACCTGAGGGTATATTTAACATTTGTATATTTCATTTAATAATAATTAAATAATTTTTCTTAATCACTTCATTCAGTAAATTAAATAACTTGAACTATTATTCTCTTAAATTATATTATATAATTATATATTTTTCAGAAAAAGAAATTGAAAAATTCTCAACATAACATCTTTAGGTAACTTTGTTAAGGTTAATAAGGTAAGCTCACCTTCCTTCCAGTCTGACATGCGCGGAGAGCGCAGAATTTCTTCACATAGAATAATAGCAGACATTTAGCGAGGAGAGCTATCACTAAGAGCGGAGAGAACGCGAGCCCCACCCACAGTATTGACTGATTGTAAATCAGAGTTAGCGAATTATAGGCTATGTTGAATTCTGGTGGCGAACCAAGGATTTTTAGCCTAAAAAAGTAGAAAAATAAATAAATAATAGAATTTCTTTATATAGAATAACAAAAATTTTGCGAGGATAAGTATCACTAAGAGCTCCGCTCTAGAAGAATATGTTGAACTCTGGAAATAGTCATTATAATATATAAAAAAAATTGTGATAAAATTTGAACAATGTGTGATTTATTCAATTTATACTAAATACTTCCATTGCAATGGACTCAGCGTGGTGCAGCAGCACTACCTTTCTTTATAAAGGCGACGGTTGCGAGTCCGATTATCATATAGGGAAATTAATTATTTTTAAAACAAATTCCTTGCTTTAGTAAGAAGCGAAAGTGCAGCTTTGAGTTCCGCGACTCAATATACATACATTGTGTCGAAAATAGAACTCAGCGCGTGAGAAACGGAGTGTCAACACACTAGGACTAATACCATGTTATATATATAATATAAAGCTATCTTTACCTACCCTGTTATGTGCAGCATGGAGCAGACAAAAAACGGAATATTTTTTTTTAAGTGTGTTTACAACACATTCAAGGAAAACGTAAAAAAGGATATATTGCATTTATGAAATATAATTTCACCACTTACTTAAACAACAAGGCCCTTGCAAACTCAACAGCAGGTAATATTATAAGTGATATAAAAGCGTCTAACACAACTAGACGGTACGCCTCCTGCCCTACACGAGTCTCCCAACACTGAAAAAAATACAACAATAAGAAATATTAAAAACTTATTTTAATATATTTTTAAGATCATCCCCCAAAAATTTTCTTAGCAATGAAAACAAATCAGCTTCACCTGTATCCCGCACACAGCAGGGTAGACAGAAGAAACATTATGTTAAGATACTCTGTTCCCTTTATAAAATTATCTATTATTAGCTTATGTGTTATTCTGATGTATAGGGTACGGTAATGTTTCATGTAAATCAACAGATTTACTGAATGCCGTGGATATGCGTGAAAGTGGAACAAACCTCCATCCTCAAAAGCTTTCAAATTTATAATATTAGTACAATAGGATAGGATTAAGTAAGTGTATATAATAATTAGAGAACTCCCCAACTCACCGTATCACCCGACTTCGCCCAGTAGAACAGCAACAGCACCAAAATCCCTATATCTAACAGCCAAGTCCTCGCTATCGTCACGTAGAACGCTGTTCTAACGTCGTAGAACTCCAATCTAAATAAGTTATTGAAGTTGTTTGAGATGGTATTGGGTTCAAATTTGAAAGAAGTTTTGTGATTAAGTATTTTTTTGAGTTCACGCCGTATCCTGCACATAGCGTGGTAGGCAAATATAAGGAACAAATTAAGCACTCCATTCCCATTAAGACACATCCGTTCCCTATTTTCCGCCGAATTCTGAAGACATTGCATATTGAGCGTCACTCGAGAAATGATTATATTTCAATTATGAAGCACAATTGTCGGTTTGAGTCCCACTTGGGGAAATGAAATATATAATATTTTATTTAGAACCATGGCGTAGAGTTCTGCCACTCAACACGCCAATATTTTAAGGGTGGTGCATAGGTAATTGAATGTCTTAATATTATGTCGAGTGTACAGTGTCATGTAAGAATTTTAAAATAATTCTAAAATAACATTTATTTTTAAAAAATATACTGCTCATATTTTAAATATTTTTGAAATTAAAAATATATCGCTGGGACTGAATTTAAATGGATTGGACTGGACTGGATTTGGAAACGCAACAATTGTTGGTTCAAACCCAACATTTATTTTGTGACAAAAGTTTTAGTAATGGTTATTATTAAAAATAAAATGTGTTATCCAAGTTTTAAACAATATTAATCGTATAAAAAGAGTTTAACAAATAATACTGCAAAACAAAAAAAAAACAACCAAAGAAAACAAAAAAAACTAAACTCACTTAACAACAACATTAAGAAGAAGAGGACAAACACACACCACCGCCGTCACTATCATCGATATGTAGACATAGTGACCGATCTCTCCTCCTATCTCCTGACTCAGGAGTGTCCAGATAGCGTAATGGACACCAAAAATGAAGACTAAAGTAACTGTAGTGACCAGGATATTGGTGATTCGTCTTCCGAAGGTAATCCAAGGTGTGGATGTGATTTGTTTTCTATTTTGCTCAGCCAGAAGTTCCTGGTTAAAGAAAAAAAAACTCCTTTATTGATTTTCAAACTAGCAGTAGTAGATTCGAATTACACTTGGAGGAAAGAATATTTTCATTTCATGTAACAAGACAAGGTATGTCTGTAGTTGACAACACGCAATATCCCGAAAATTAGGCGTAAAATAAATATTTTCATTTCCTCGCTCCGGTAACGAGGCAAAACGCAATGCCTTCAGTAGTCGCCGAAAATTGAGTAACGGAAGTTTCTTAATGGAAACACTAGTCTCCCAGGTTTTCTCTGCATACCCTGCTAAGTGCATCATACATACAGCACGAAGTTAAAAAAAGTGGAATAAAAATACTAAATTCACCTTAAACTCGTGATACAGAGCTCGAGCTGCCAAAGCGGCTGCGCTAGGACTCGCGATACCGAAGTCCCACCCGCAGAACAATTTAGTGGCCAAAGCTTGTCTTAGGGCTTCGCCGCCGCCGCCCGAAGGCTCAATAAAGTTACGTCGGTAGGAATACGCTGTTCTATATAACGGAGAGAGAAATAAGCAGAGAAAATAATTCATTATAAATAATCGCAGTTCTAAATGTGGAAATAGAAAGTCGAACGTGTTTAAATTAAAAGTAATTTATGATTGATCAATAGTCAACAATGTCTATGAGAAAGATTTAACTAGATTTATTAAATAAATAAATAATATAAAAAACAATATAGTTCAGTCATGGCGAGTTTTTATTTCTTCGTTTTAGTGTGAGTCAAAATGCGGCGTTGAGCTCTCGTCACTTATCACAAATGTATCCAGAATTCAGCGGAAAATAGTGAATTGAAGTGTCTTAAGGGGAATGGAGTGTCCTAAAAGTAGATTCCCTCGATCTACTGCTTTGTGCGGGATAGCGATTAAGTAAATAAACACAATATAGTGAAAAAACAATAAAATACTCACCTATAGCACAACACAGCAAAAAACATCAAATACAAACAGACCATGGTGAAGAAATACGCAAATGGCATGTTATAATGTAAGGGACCATTGTTGACGGGGCCGTTGTGATAGTGTCCGTACAATAATAGTGTATTTTCTAAACCACCCTGAAATAAATGAAATAACACATTTCAATCAATGAGGCAGAGCGCGGCGTTGAGTTCCATTAATCAATATGCAATATCTCGCAAATTCGACGTAAAGAGGGAAACGGAGTACACAAAATGAAGTATAAAAATATATATATCAAAAGACAATCTGAAACAAAGTCTTGAAAATAACTCTAGATACGAACATACACAAAGTAAAAAAGAACTTACCATCCCACTAATAAAATCCAAAGGTGCTAAACTATTTGTATAATTCCGTCTACTGTCAAAGAGCGTTTGTGGTACCACTATAAAGGTGATGACGAGGATGGACAGCATCAGGTTGACTCCGAATAACCACCTCAGAAGATGGAAATAGGAACCGACTGCTGATCCAAGATTACCCTCAATGTTCCTGATCGCCTCGTACCAGAGCTCGATTGAGAATAGGAAATCACGGGAGCGGTCACGAAACTGGATAAATTAAGAAGAAAATGTTGAAATGCTGTCTTGTGTAGAATAATATAACACTTTTTTAGCTTCACGTTGTAACCTACATATAGTGGGATAGGCAAATGGAACCAAGTGTTAAGACACTCTGTCCTCTACTTTTTAAAAGGGGTTATTTATAATGGGGGTGTTTGCTTTTCTATTTAAAAACCTAGTAAGTACCGTGCCGTTTTTATTCGTACATTTATAATCTACGAATGAAAACGGCATTTCAAGCTTTTATATCGATCTCAGTGCTGAGAGCAATTTATAAAAATCTAAGATTGTTTTGCCTCGGATTGTATTAATCAAACTAATATGTATTTTTGTTTCTATAAAATATTTAGGTAATAACGATAACATTTAGTTATCAAAATATAAGTTTTTATTTACTCTACATAGGATGAGGAAAAGCGTAATAAATGGACGGCGCAATTTTTTTCTTATGCACACCAAAAAATCTTACCCTCTTCCAAGCAAAACTAATCCTATACTTCATTCTCTTGAACATCGATATCGGCCGTTGTTTGGAACGAAGACTGACAGACGCTGACAGCTTGGCGCGTACATTTCGTTTCATTGTTAACCCTTGAGGTAGATCTCTTAGCGCTTCCCTGTAAAAATAATAAAAAAAATCCTTTTTAAGATATTAAAAAAATCAATTTCACTCTTTTTCCCCCTATTTTCTGAATATTATAGTCATTCCCCTGAAAGAGATCGCACCCACAATTATCCCGTTTATAATAAGACACAACGGCATAGCGTTTGACTGTCAACGCGATGGTTGTGGATTTGATTCCCACTTGAGTAAATTATTTTTTTTTCATTTCTTCGTTCTGGTAAGAAGACAAAGCACGGCATTGAGTTCTGCCCCTTAACACAAAAAGTTTCGAAAACTATTTGTAGGCAACTCTGCTTTATGCGAAATTCAGCTTGTATCTGAAAAAAATCCCGTAACCGTCACCCTTTCATTATACGAGTCCTCACTTACCTCCTCAACTCCTCAGAAATCGGATTATCCTCCATGAGCTGGTGATGCTGTTCCATCTCCCGCACAATGATGTCGGCTTGCTTGTCGGCCGCGTCCGGCGTGTCTGACATCGATGCTTGGAGAAGCTCATTCTGTTCACTGTTCACTCTGCGTAGTCTTAGCGTGTCTAAAAGGAGAAAATACAAAAATATTTTTAAAAGAAATTATATTTAAATAAATTAATAAATATATTTGTTGCCGCTCCACGCTTTATCCTGCATAGCGGGGAATCTTTTGTTGAGACATTCTGTTTCCCAATTTTATAGGTACGAAATTGGCCTGTAACAGAAATCGAACCAACCTAACCATTGGGTTTATAGTCAGAAATTGATAAGGATAGAGGGTAGACTCTACACATATAATGCTTAATTGAGGGCACTGTGGCCCAGGGTGACTGTAAATGCAAGTTTTGGGTTTGATTTTCACAAACCTAAAAAAGAAAATTTATACAGATGAAACTAAATTAACTAAAATTCATAAATTTAAAAAGTATATTATTTCATAGTTTAAAATTGTAACTTTTTACAAAATTAGATTTTTGAAAGGTTTTTTTATTTCACATCATTTATTTTATTATAAAGAGAAATATTTTAAAAAAAAATTATTACATTTCATTAGATCTATATTTACTATATAATCTAACAATAATAATAATTAATTACCTATTGGAATTTCCATTTTATTATCAACATAGATAATAAATTTCTAAGAAAAAATAGACACTAGGTAAGTTAAAAAATAATAAAATTTAATGATTTAAACCAAATTCACTAGTACCTCTACAGTATTCTTCTTTACTAATGAGAAAAAGTAGCATTCATATCTGATTCATACTTACTATTTCTTAGGAAACTTTTAACTTAATTAGACCTTGTTAAGAACATGTTATAACAATTGTAAATCTGATTTTTGAAGGCATACTGTTGCCTCAACAGGGCCGTGATGGTTGTGTTTACAATTTTTTTTTTAAATATTTTTTATCATTTCTTTTTCCAATAGAGTTTGGGTAGATATTTTTCTACAAATTATAAATGCAAGAGTATTTGTGTTAAGTAAATAGAAATGTTACTGATTCAATGTTATATACATAAGTAATTATTAACAATGTTTTAGCAATAGGTATAAGATTTTTTATGTTATATTAATGTATTTTTAACTAAAACGAAGTGGAAGCTTATGGCTAGAGTGAGTGGTAAGAGAAGTAGGGGAGACCTTGGTGGACCTTTAAGAACATGTTCATACATTGATGATAATGACCCTCTAGGCATATATGAAGTTAATGTAATGTGTGTGGAAGGTAAAAATGAAGTGGAGACATATTAATTGTTGTTACATTTAAACCACATTGTTGTTTAATAATAATACAACACAGATAAAGTTTAATAATAATTGAAAGACACCATGTTGTTGTTTAATAATAATAGAAAGAAAGATGAATTTCAAAATTCATTAAAAATTTAAATAAAAAGACATAGGTAAATAGCAATATAATTGAATTAGATTAGTATTAAATATCGGGACACAAAAACTATGTAACTTTAGATAGATAGATTTTTTTCTTAATAATAAAAAGTATAAGCAAAAAAATATATAACCAAAATCTCAAATCAAACAATAAGCTAATAAGTATACTCACTATGTGGATTCTGTCGAGAGGGCATGAAGTTAACGACCTGCCTGGCTACATTGTTGCGGAGGGTAAAAGTACGCCGAGCATTTGCTGGTCTCATTTCTATATTTTCTGTATCTTCCTCCATTTCCATTTTAACTAAAATATAGTATAAAATACATAGCTTTTTTAAAATAGAACTAAAAATAATACACAAATAATATATTAAACTTACTTTATGAGTCTTTTTATTTACGTTTGTGACTCATTAAGAATTAAACAAGGAAGCTAGACTATTAGATATTCACGGCATATTTCAAAAACATCTAGATTTCTTTATAATATGATAATTATAAGATTAGATAAAATACATATATGATATGATAAGATATGTGATAAATAGTTTCAATAAACAAAAATAAATATAAATATAAATATTTGTTTTGATTTGAGCAATTATTTCATTTTGACATTGACAAATATAAAAAAATTGTATATACTGTGGGTTTGAGTCTAATCTATACCAATATAATAAAGCGGAAGACTTTGTTTGTTTGTTTGAACGCTAAGATCTCTTGATCTACTAGTCCGATTTACTTTGTTTTTGTTTTGTATGAAAGCTGCATTCTTCAGAAGTGCTATAGGCTATATAACATTACATTACACATACAAATTAATATATTTTTAAGTACTTTCTAATTTGACATGCAATTTATTCTGCCATTTTAATAACAACCGTCGCGTCGCTACGCAACCGTTACCGCAACATTTTGATACTTTACCTTATGAAAATAAATATAATAGTCACTTTTAGCATTTTATCTAGATTGAAATTATAGTTTACTGTATAACATTCTAATAAATAATTAAGGAGTAATTATGTAATTATTTACTGTTTATAATTAATTTAAACTACACTTTGGTTCTCTTCTTATTTTATTTGATATTGCCCGCTAAAATTATCCTATTTAATAGAGAGAAATGTTTAGTTATTTCGTAGAGTCGATATCTATATACACACGCACGGAAAACTTTAGGTACTTTTTCTAATATTAAGAATACCTATCCTTTACTTACTTTTAATCCTTTTGTTGGTTCATTTCCATAACTCAGATATTTTTTTCTAATAACATGTATCTACTTATTATTATTTTATTTTTTATTTAGGCCTATATTTTCTTACTAATTCTAATGAAAATTGAAAATAATTTCATGAATATATTTAATAAATATTCTCATAGTTGAAGCAGGCGTAGCCGCGTTCGGGTCCACTAGTAGTAAAATATAATGAAAAAATACGTAGATGTAGAAGAAATATACTGATAGACGCCAGTCTAGTCTAGAAAACCAGCAAATTAATTTATTCTGTTAAAGAGACAGCTTAAGTCTTTATACCAACACGTACAAATTAAGACTATTTAACAATTATCATTCTTATAGAGTGGATCAAACTTAAAACCAACACGATTTATTTTTTGGCCTTATGTATTAATGAATATTGGTAATGTTTAAATAAATGTAACAAGACATTGAAGAAGATTGTTTGCCACTTACTCCAAAGCTCTAAAATAAATAAGATATTTTAAACGGCCGCATCCTATTTAACTATTAACAATATAGAAACAATTGTATTTTTTAAACACACAAATAAATTATCTGAAAAAAAAATTAATTCCTTTTTTTTTTCAAAATATACTCAACTAAAAATAATATAATCTATGGACAATTGACAGTTCTCCTTTTTAAACTTAAATTACAATGTCATATCCATTGTGTTCTGTGAATTCCGTTCGGCACTTCTATAATAATTATTTCATTTACACTTACAGTGACTTCTGTTTTCATCTAAAAATGAAAAATCTATTATATAAATTGTGAAACTTATCATTCATGTGTAAGAAATGTAAGAGAATAATTTAATACATACTTTATTACTTACTTTCTCTTAACAGATCAGTATATGTATAATATATATCATAATCATTGAATGTTTAAACATTTAAAATAAATGTTTCAATATTTATTTCTTATATAGATATATATTTATTTTATTATATAAATAGGAAATATTTGAGTAATCTATGAGAAAATAATTTCTCTTATATTTTTTTATCTAAACATCGCGACATTTAAGTATAACTACTCATTTCCTGTTTCGTCACAAATGGGATAAACACTTTATATCCTATATAAGTTTATATCGAAGGTATTTTAAAACTAGTGTTCTTTGTTCTACATAGCTCTCCTTACAAAATGTTATATTTCAGATCAAATGCTTAATTAATATGGCTTCACCATCAAACGTGACAGTTCACACTATAAGAGCTATATTAAATGAAGTTATAGATTCTCTTGAGTCACCAGACTATGCCGCTAAGTTGGATGAAGCCAAAGAAGCTGCTGGAAATGAGATGTTAAAAATGATGCAGCTTGTATTCCCAATGGTAGTGCAGATTGAAATGGAAACTATTAAACGTCATGGTTTCAGTGGTTCTAGGGAAGGTATTATATTTTTAAATATTTATTATGACACTTATATTGCATGGAATATTATGAAATGCAAAATTTTTAGAATTATAAAAATGAGGTACTTTATACACAATAAGCATAATAAAACATTGGTAAAACTGTAAATCAGTTCAATTCTTTAGTTATGGTATTTAGTATGTTAGTTAGACAAAAACATTTACAATTTTTTACCTTCATTAAGATCTACCTTCAAATCCATCCAAAACAGGTATAGTGCAATTCACACAACTAGTCCGTGAGATGGAGAGTATGGACAGTGAAGTAGCTCGTCTCCACAGTCAGATAAGAAGCCACTACTTGCCTCCTGTCTCTATTAGTTCCACTGTTGATACTTCTTTGTAAATGTAAGTATTTGTGATCATTAAATTCATTTTTAATAGTAATTGTTTATAAAAAGAGTGACTTCACACTGTCCCCTGCATATAGCAGGATAAACAGATAGAGACAGAGAACCTCATTTTAAGGCTTTCTTTGCACTTTATTTTTGCATGTCTCAATGTGTTTTGCACAACTTAATAAAAATAATTTAAATATAAACATGTGCAAAGTCTGGATCAAATCCACAAAAATTAGGTTTGCTTAGATTCTGTCCCACTTTGCCATAATGATTCCTATATTGTTCATAATATATTGATACAAATATTTAGTGACAATTTATATCCTTTGCCAGGATATATAGCTGAAGAACCACAATAATTAAAGAACTGCTAATTTAATTTAAAAAAAACTAGATGGTTATAATTCGGCCACTCTTTGTGAAAAATCTAATTATAACTTTATAAGTAGTCTGTCTGCGTTTAAAACATTTTTGGTTATTGAAAAAAATCTCTTTTAATATTCATTAATATAGTATAATACATTGTGAGGCTTTCACAGCCCAGTAGCATAGTGTATTACTGTAAACACAATAGTTGTGGGTTCAATCTCCGATCTATGAAATTAGTCCTGTTAAGTTTCTTGTGCCAGTTCTTTAAGAAGAACTGGCGCAAGAAACTCAACATCAATCCTCACTAAATCTCAACTAAATCACACAACAAACTATCCTGTGCAGGATGAAGCGTGGAGCTGACGCAAAAATTATGCCTAAGTATTAAAAAAAATATTCACTTCTGTTTTATTAGTTTACAGACACTTTATAATGAAACCGTTGTTTTATCATTTTATTAATGACTTTTTTATAATTTCAATAAAATTGTATTTGGATACATGTTTTATATTGATTTTGTGTTACATTCCTAATGTTATTAATTTTCATACATGACCTTAATTTCATTTTCTTTTATAGTAACTTCCTGTATTTTCTCATTAATCTTGAACCCAATCATGCCAACTTAACTTCATGTTATTGTTACGATAGGGCTCATGATTTCTCTTAGCTTGAGAGAACCCATAGTTTAACACTATGTCCCAGGTTCCCTCTGCCTATCCTGCTAAGTCTAAATGATGTAAAAGGAATTTACAATCATCGTGAATATAGTCAACTTCCAACTTCAGTAAACGACTAGTAATAGCTTACTTTCCACTTCCAACTGATCCTTTACGTACGTACGTACGTACGTATTAAACCTAAAATAGCAATGACTGTTTAGTTCAAATTAAACAATTACGCTGTTTCCCATATATTACGGGGTTACAAAGAGACCTAGTGTTATGTCTCCCCTAATTTCCGTCCAGTTCCCGAGACATTGCGTGGTCAGTAGGGCCGGTAAGAACTCAACGCTATGCCTTGTCTTCCTATCAGAGCAAGAAAATGTAGATAATTGACACCCCGAGTCAGAATCTAACCCATAACCGTTGCGTACAGATTTACGTTCAGACACTTTGCCGCTGAACGACGATGGCGTCATTTATATTAAATATTTCTTATTTTAACTAAGAATCATAAAGTAAACATATTCTTTATCAGACCATAACTAACAGATAAAAGAGATTTAGTAGACTGCATGAAATGTGAACAATTATGAGAATTCTGAATATTATATAAGTCATTATTACTAAAGTATTTATTTCTATTCATTTTATTTTTGTGGAGTGGTCCAGGAAGTGTTTTTTTATTTGATGCTTTGATCCTAGAGAGTACAAAGTAAGTTTCATGTCAATCAATGTATGTATGTACAATACATAATTACATTTAAATTCCCTTTTAATATTACAAGCTTTTATTGTATTTCTTACAAGCATAATCTGACACAATTCAGAGTATCTGGTTGGGCTGAAATTTTGATATTTGATACGATTACAGTCCTGATGACAATGAAATAACAAAATAATAATGTTGTCGCAACAAATTAATTTTATTTAAAATATTTTAACTTAATATATTTTTAATGAATTTTAATTTTAATTCCAGTGCACAGTGTCCCATCATTAGTGATAACAGAATCTCAAACTTTAAAATGAAGAAAAGAAAGTATTACCAGTTTTTTGTGTGTGCGTGTGTGTTGGTGGGTGTTTACTACTTCTTCGGATTAGGAGACTATATGTTCTTAAAGAGCTACGACGACGACTTCGATTATCCCTTAAATATAGATATCCGACCGATAGTGGATGAAGTGCTTTCAGGAAAAAAACCTTCAGTGGCACCAACTAATTATTATCCCTACAGATTTTTAACCAACTCAGGAAAATGTTCCACTTTGGAGAAGTTGGACTTGTTTATAATAGTTAAATCAGCTATGGGGAATTTTGGACAGAGGAACGCCATACGTCAGACTTATGGCCAAGAGAATCTCATTCCAGGAACGATCGTCCGAACTTTATTCTTCCTTGGTGTGGACTCACCTAAATCTGATACTCAAAAGTTAATAGACATCGAAATGGCAGATTACAAGGACATAATACAAATAGATTTTCACGATAGTTATTATAATAACACAATAAAAACCATGATGTCGTTCAGGTGGCTGTACGAGCATTGCCCTACCGCCGACTATTATCTTTTCACAGACGATGACATGTTTATATCAGTAAAAAACCTTCTAGATTACGTCCATGGTGGTTTAACTGATAGTACAGTGTCAGATAATCAGGATATATACGCGGGTTACGTGTTCAAATCCGCTCCTCAAAGAATACACTCGAGTAAATGGAGAGTTTCCTTGGAGGAATATCCGTGGAATAAATGGCCACCGTACGTCACGGCCGGTGCTTACGTAGTGTCCAATAAATATATGAAAATGTTATACGCCGGAAGTTTATTCGTGAAGCATTTTCGATTTGATGATATATATTTGGGCATAGTTGCTAAGAAAGTTGGTATAAATCCGGTACATTGCCCCAATTTTCACTTCTACAAGAAATTTTATAGTCTAAATGGCTATAAAAATGTGATAGCCTCTCATGGATATGATAATCCGGCTGATTTGGTAACAGTGTGGAATGAACAAAATGAGCAGAATAAACCCTGATGACTTATTAGTTAAGCAGTAATAGTAGTTTTTCTGATTTCAGTAGGTTTCATTCTCATTTTAATCAGATAGTGCTGAAGTTCCTTTTTTTATTGTATTCAATATTGTTGTTGATTGATTTATTAATAATATTTAAGCAAAAATAAGTACAATGTAAAATTATTTATTTAAAAAAGAACTTTCATATTTGTTAAAATGTCTTTTTGGTAGATTTAACTTTGAAAAAATGTTTGAATATGTTAAATATCCTTTACTTCGAATATGTATAGATAAGTGATTTATTTATTTTAAATAATTGAGTTTTTTTTATTGAAAATAAATAAAAACTTATTTGTGACCGTTGTGAGTTCGATACCCACTCAGGGGAATCAAATATTTAATATTTTCAGTTCCTCTCTGTGATGAAGAGGCCAAGTGCTGCGTAGAATTTAGCCATTAAATATGCAATGCCTCGAGAATTCGGCAGAAAGCGGAGAACGGAACACGATTTTCAATGAGAACGTAGTGTATTAACACTAGGTTTCCTGTGCCTACCATGCTACCTGCGGTATACAGAGTGAAGATATAATAATATATTTAAAAATTAGAAATTACAGCGTATTTTTTACTTTTCTGCTACTCAATGTATGTGTCATCTGATGCCTATATTTTTTTATTACTTTATAAAGATTTATACTTTGATTATTTATGTATATTGTGTTGTTATCACTCATTTTTAATATAATTATCTAGTATTCTAATAAGTACAAGGTTTATTGGAGGCTCAATAAGAAACTGACTAAAAATTAAAAACTAAAATAACAATTACTTACTACAAGTCACTTATTTATTTTACTTAACGTTTTTAAGTATAATTATACTATTTGTTTTTCTATCATTTTTTGTATAAATTTTCTGTATTGATATAATATACATAACATCTTATTAGCCAGTTTCTTATAGGAGTTTAATAATTTTTGCTCATATTCAAATACTAATTATAAGTTTTAGCGATAATTTTATATAAAACTAAATTTAATGCAACATCTACAACATTTCGTTTTACTTTCTTTTTTGAAAATGTTATTACTTGCATTAAAAGAAAAATATAAAATTACAAATAACTTTAAAAGATGATTTTTAAATAAACACAGACATTTTAGGTAATCAAAAATATAAAAATTAAATACGAATGTTTGAAACATTGTTTATAATCACTAAATTTAGATTTATTAGAAGACTGTTTAAGGAATCCTATAAGTTTATTTTCTAGAGTTAATCTCATAATAAGTACTTATTTTATAGTAAAATTATTATCATATTTTTCTTTATTAAATGTCCTTAGATGTATAGCACTGTTTTTTTTACCTTATTTTTGTTCATATATTTTTGTTTAGAACTTTAGAACAAGAGTATATTTTATTAAAAAATATTTAAAAAAATAGCTACACGCTGTATTCCCCACACAGCAGGGCAGGCAGGAGGAACCTAGCGTTAAGACATTTCGTTCCTGTTCTGGAGGCATTGCGTATTGTTAGGCTCGTATTTATAAATCGTTCTCAACTCTTATCTAAAATACACCCAAAATATCGCCTATCCCCTTTTTAGGAATTATTCATCGCTCAGAAGGGTTACCAATAGCGCTACTGAGTTTAGTTCCCAACAGGCTTAGATGGCAGCGCAATTTTATTTTACTACTGATAAAACTGCTGAGAAAAATTTAATAAAACACATTAACTTTTATTTAATTAATTTTTTTATTAACACATTATATATAACAAAATTTGCGTATTTATACTTATTTAAAATTATAAAAGTAACATTTGTATAATATAACGTCATTTTAATATTTAAATATAAAACGCGCGGAAGCGCGTAGCCAAGTTTTTTTACAAACAGAACTGGCGAGCAGCACCGTGTGTTATTTTACACGATATGCCTTACACTACATACATACTATTTGACTTCAATTGAACTGAAATACAATTATTCCATATCAACATTTTTTTTAAATAAATGTGAAAACTGCATCTGTTTTTGTATTTTTGAGTAGATATAGAAAAATATATTTTGATCTATTTTGATGTATTGATTGATCAAAATAATCTTTGTCATATAACATTGTCCGTTTCGTTTACGAAAACGAATATAATAAAAAATAACATCAATATAATAATGAACTGGCAATGTCATCTAAAATTTGAGCAAACCATTATCTTATATAAAATATATAAGAAATAACATCATATTTATTTATTGAAACATAATTCCACCAATTATAATATATCCACTAAGGCTAATTATTCGAGGAAATTTACCACTTTTATAAAAAAAAGTATTTAAAATACAAGTAAAATGTTTTTAAACAAAAACTTAGCACCTTATTAAATATAAATATATTTTTATAGATATGTAAACAGAATTTAGATTTAACAATTAAATTCTCATTGAAATTATTGCATATAAAAAATATATTCTAGTTTCACGTTTTATTCTGAAGAAGTGTGCCCCTACGCCACGACGGCCTCGTGTTATATTTTATTACAATTAATTGACTTGTGAATCGATAGACACATTACATAAGCTGACTTTTTTCATAAATGCACAATATGACCAAGTATAATATTTAATTAACTTTTATTGTCGTTTCTTAAATATAAATAAATATAACAATCAATAAACATCCTTTATGCATTATAAAATATTATTTTATATAAATTTAAATATATTTATCATGTACACATCTTTTCAACAAAAACAAAATTAGTTCGTTATAGGAAACGCAGCATCTAATTCTTTAAAGACAAAAGTTATTTTCATGATGGCCAACCACATTTCTTCGTCGTCGATGTGACAATGGAGTGTTAGACGAATCGTTTTGTCGTCGAACGAGACGCCTTTGACTATGACGCCTTCATCGTTTGTCGTCTTACAATCACCCTGTATATGACATTTTAGTTTTATTATGTTTGTCCTTGTAGTACTGGGTTGCAGATATATATTATATATACACTAAAATACCTGAGTTTCAGTCAAACTGACTTGCGCCAGCCTCTGCAAGACCTGGCCAGATGTGAGGGAACTAGACTTGTCTATCTTCACCAGGACTATGTTGGTGTGCTGACCCTCAACATCCACGGTGAAGTTCTTGAGGAATAGACCTTGGATTGCTGGGGACAAGAAAGATTTTTTATTAGATATTTTAAGAAGATTATATTAGATTATTGAGGAGGTGCGCCACAGGTAGACGATGATTGTGGGTTCAATTCTTTCTCGCCAGAAAGTTTCCATTAAAAATATTTTCATTTTCTTGCTTAGTCAGTGGTAGATAGACCAAAAGGTCATATCCTAATAAATTAAAAACTTTTACATGTTATTTTTTAGCTTTACGTTGTAGTATTATATAGTAGAACTTAGTGTCAGCGTGAAGCTTTCTGCACCTTTCGCCCGAATTTGGGATTTTGCTTACTAAATGGCGGAACTCAATGCCACACTGTCTTACCAAAGTAGAGAAATAAAAAAATCATTCTTCTAAATGGGAATCCAAACTCACAATCATCTCTTTAACAGACAAACTGTTACTTACTGCATGACGGTGAATTATATGTTTCGTTAATATTAAACATACTAACTTTTCCCCAATATTTGAGCTCGTTTATGATCGATTCCCAATTTGGGGACAATTTCATCTAAAGCCACGATGGCGGCCGCCGCAAGGACTCCTGCTTGCCTCATGCCACCCCCCAACATCTTGCGGTAACGTCGGGCCCTTGAAAAAAACCATTTAATTATATTATTACATTAAGAAATTTTTACTAGTGCGAATGTGTACGCGATGGTTGTAAGTTTGATTCCTACTTGTGGGAATTAAATATTTTATATTTTCATATACTTGCTTTGGTAACCAGGTTAAGTGCAATGTTGAGTTTCGCCACTCGTTAATTACAGTCACTCTCAATTACTTAAATATCTTATACACACTTAAAATTATTATACACATTTTGAGGCCGAGGCGCAGGAGCACAATCGCGTGACTCTAACTCGACGGTTGTGGGTTCGATTATCACTCAGGGGATTGAAATATTATTTATTAATATTTTAATTTCTACGCTCTAGCAACAAGGCAAAAGCTCGGTGGTTATTTCAGCGAAAAGTGGAGAACAGAGTATCTTAGCAATAGGTTTCCTTTGCTTAGTCTGCTATTTGCGGGATACAGCAGAAAGGTGATAACAAAATACACACTTATTACAAGATAATAAAAATATTCTAATTTACATTTCTAGGTATATTTCTATTAATTATTTAAGAAGCGCGAATTCATATCCCGTGGGCCGCTATTTATAAACTATTCTAGAAGAGCGTTATTGAAATGCCGTTTCCATTCATACATTATAATCTATGAATGAAACATTTAAAATAACAAAAGAACTATAAAACAAAATGAATCTAATACTCACTGCTCAATAAAGTGATAAGATCCAACCAATGCCGACCCGACCGGTGCAGAGAGATTCTTGCTGAAGCATATTGCTACACTATCGCAGTTTTGCACTATCCGCGCTATCGGCACATTTAGATATGCGGCGGCGCTAAACGCACGAGCACCGTCCATATGCAGGGTTAGGTTGTGCGATTTACACAAATTAGATAGATCATCTATCCAGTCTAGGGGAATTACCTAGGGAATAGTCATTACTTTTCACAAATGTCCTTTATTTTGAAAAAAAAAAGCAAAAAATCTTTATTTTAACTATATTTATTCTGAAATAATTAACAAAACAAAATTTGAAAATATTTTATTCTCAAATTAGAAAAAAATTTTTTTTTTTACTCATTTAGTCTGGAATTTAATTTACAACTATGTAGTTCTACAAAATGTAATGTTCTACAAAACGACAAAATACACGGACACATGAAAAGATTAGTTGTATGTAGGCTTTAAATAACTAGATTAAATTATGATGATTTCCTGACAAGAAACATATTTCTACATTTACTTAAAAAAATATGGGCGTTTATATCGCAACAAACGCGTATTTCGACACTATAAACGGCATCAAAATTAACAAGGTACTGCCGGTTGACAATAATGAAATTTAGCAGCTAGCATCTACAGGTACTAATTCAGGAAAAAATGTGAAAACTATATATTGTGGTTAAATTCTAAAAAATAATACCTTAATAAAATTTGGTATTAAAGCCGCTAGTTCAAGTGAGGTATCAAATGAATGGGTTTTTTGCAAAGCTAACCCTGAGTTCCAGAAAAAGCTTCCTTACAAAAATTGGAGGTCTCGACCAACCCTCGGTGGGCGAGCCCGACTCGCGCTTGTCCGGTTTTTTATTTTAAAGAAATTAGATATAATAATCGAACTTCCTTATCATTTATACAATAGCATTATTATTTATATACACAAGTAATACTTATCATAAGAAAATATTGTTTCTTATCTTCAAATTATATTCATAAATCTTTAATTAGAAGTAACTTACATCTAAGCGGGTTTTTATATAATAATTTGTTAATTATTATATAAAAACTTAAATTAATCTACTGAGTTATTACTTCGATTTCAATGCCACATAATATAATACTAAAAGGTAAAAATATATTAACATAAATCAACAATCATTATCAGTGGGAAGACAAAAATAGTTTATTTGTCCAAGTGGTTTTTGTTCTACATATACCCTTCCTAAAATATATATCTTACTAAAATTATAAATGTGAAAGTTTGTGAGTTCATCCTCACCATGTGTTTCAGTTTCACAATTACAGTAATATAGCATAATACATCAGAATAATGTATAAATTATAGTTTACGTAAAGATTTTGAATATTTTGTCTATGATATAAGTAGAGCCATCCATAAGAAAGTAATAAATACCTTTCCACCGCAAAAATTGTGTGTATTCTCAAAGGCAACCATTATAGTAACAGGTTCATGTATATCTGAACCCCTTATCCTTCTCTCTAATTCTTTTAATTCAAATGTACCATCTGGGTTGTTTTGTATTGTACTGAGTTGTACTCCAGCAAGATGGGCCGCGCCACCTTTAAAAAGATTTATAATTACAATTTGTTTTTTTAAACATATGAATGATGATTGTAGGTTCGATTCCCACGCTATGGAACAAACTATTTAACAATTATTACAAAAAATAAAATGCATGGTGTTTAATAGGGAATGGAAAGGAATAAAATGTACAGGTAAAAAAAATTTACATTTAAAAATTTTGACATGCACCTCTTAAAAAATATCTAACCGATTGTTATGTTTAAACATTTTCAAAAATATTTTTGTCCGTGATATGGAATAAAAATTAAAAAAATATAGAAACATTTTTATATAAATGATGTTTTTTTGCATTCATTATTATTTGTTTTGCTTTATTTTATGTAAATTAAGCTGTCTGCAAATAATTTCAATGATAACTTGTTATTTTATATTTTAAAAGTGTTATTTGACTACTTTATAAATTTTATATTAGTACAGGTGATGACAGAGAATAGAAAATAACATCTTTTCTTGTAACTTATTATTAAATTCTGCAAAGTTTTTGATAAAAGTATTTAAGAAAGAAAAAGAAATATATATTTTTATTTCTAGTGCCTGAAGTATTAGTTTTTAATGAATATTGACTTTAAAGTCATCAGAATTTGTAAATAGTCTGAACTATTTAAAAATAAATAATTATGTAGTTCTAGAAGGTGAAGCCGCAAGCGAGTCACTACTCACTAGTATAAATAATTATCTAGAATATAATATAATATAATAAAATATCAAAATATATATAAATAAATAATAAATTGATAAAAGTTTCGTATTATAATTGACATAAATGGTACTCATTACAATTATAATAACAATAGATTATTTATAGAAATTACACAACTAACCTTGTTCATATCTAAAGATGTGAGATAAATTGCCCACAATCGCTTCTGAGCCTCTCTTATTGCAATGCACCATGACTGAAATTATTTTTTACAAATTAATAAAAAAAAATCTATCATAAACAAAATAAAAAATCATTTTTTTCCCATGGAGTCTGAGCCCACAGCCATTGCTTGTAAAATACAAATTTTACAAAGGGGCAGCTTTCAATGGCATCAATGATGAATTTTAAGATTGCTTATAAATTAAGAAATCAAAATCTTAGCTTTTTTATTTGTTAAAATAGATTAATGTGATATAAACATGGTATCCATTTTTATATCATGTTAATACCACCAGTACCAGTATAAATATAATTTTCCTTAACAGGACCTGAATAGAGAAAATGGTCTGTGGTAACTGCAGCTGTAAAATACTAATAAAACATTCAATTTTTAGCTTTACTCTGGATCCTACATATGGCAAGAAACCTGGGAACCTAATATTAAGACACTTAATTTTCTATTAAGACACTTCCATTCCCAACTTTCCACTGAACTCTTGAGGCATTGTGTGTTGAGTGGCAGAACTGAATGCAGCACTTTGCTTTGTTATTAGAGTGAGGAATAAAAATATTAAATATTTCATTCTTCTAAGTGGGACTCAAACC
Source organism: Heliconius cydno galanthus (assembly GCA_036379175.1). Taxonomy (NCBI): domain Eukaryota; kingdom Metazoa; phylum Arthropoda; class Insecta; order Lepidoptera; family Nymphalidae; genus Heliconius; species Heliconius cydno. The sequence goes on along the minus strand of JAKRZM010000937.1, from coordinate 390,745 downwards.
CTCAACCATTTACAGAAGAAACATGTCTACAATCACACTCTTGTGTCTCAGTACCACAATCTAAACATAATAACAATCCCTCAAGTTAAAATAAATAAACAACATTCCCTCAAGTTAGATTAGAACCTACAACAAATGAGTTAATGAAATTAATATTTGCGTAAATTACATTTTATAATAATATAAAAATATGTTTAAAGCAAATACACAATATACATAATATATTCAAGGTCCATTCTGAATTATTTTATTTAAAAAATGCATATAAATTATATAATACTTACTAGCAATAAGATTAGCCATTGTACCACTAGGTACAAATAATGCTGCCTGTTTCCCCAACAAAGTAGCAACTTTACTTTCCAAGGCATTAACAGTAGGGTCCTCTCCGAAGACATCATCACCCAGAGCAGAATTCACCATAGCATGTTTCATAGCCTTAGTGGGCTTAGTTACTGTATCAGATCGCAAATCTACGATGTACGCCATTGTATAAATTATTTAAAATTAATAAATATTCAATACTTAGATGACCTTCGCAAATAAAAAAAATATCCTGATCTGAATTTATGTAGTGTTAAAGTAGTAGACTAATCAAACTAAATAAGTTTTGAGTTTCACCGGCTATTTTATATAATGCTTGAACCTTGACGTCACGATAAAATAGTCATTATAATATAATAAATTGTTTTTAACTTAATCTTTTTAAGGTTAAAAGTTTTAAAATATTGACAAGTTCATAATAATAATATACTTTGTTGGATATTATTGATAACTTTTATATAATCTACAATACTTATGGTATAGTCTGTACTTCAACTAGACATAAAAAAATTAAATCACTGACATTGCATAATTATAATAAAAAATATTATTTCATTTATTTATGATATATCATTTTCATTTATTAATTCCTTTTTAATAAATTTGGTAAAAATCTACTCAGTTAAAAAACGAACGTAATTCAAAGTCCGTTTTCATTTACGACACCTTGACATCTTGTAAAAATGGCGACCGCCGATTGGTCAGTTAAAAATTAGAACGTTTGAAACTATGTAACCGCCAATCATGCGCGCGGAAACCAACACTCGCTGTCAGAATTTCACAATTAAATCGTACTCGATGTTTGATTTGACACAAAACGGATAGAATCGGTGTGATTTGTGGGTTCGACTTTAAGATTTTACTTATTAAAAAACATTTTAGTATTCCATAGGCGTATAATACATAAGTGTAGTATATTTAAGCATCCCTTTACAATATTCGATATACCGTCCAATTGAACAACGAAAACTTATAATATAATTCGGTCAAAACGTGAATTCGGGCGTCGACCGGTCCATCCCTTCTACTTGTAACCGTTGCCGCTGTCACACAGTCACACAATCAGTCGCAGTCGCAATCGTCATTTAGTAGGTGTCGTGTCAGCCCCGCGGCACTAGAGTCAGTCAGAACCGGTGGTTTCCAACAACGTGTTGTCAGTTGTGTGGTGTGACCGTTTAATGTGGTATACAGTGCCGGTGTCAGGTTATCGTAAGGGTCGCGCGGCGTGATTGGGCGCGATGGTGGACATGGATAGAAACGACCCGGAGCTCCGGTACCTGTCGGTCGATCGGAACAGTTTCAATGACCCGGCGACGCAGGCGGAGTGGACGCAGAAGAGGTTGGTGTGGGTTCCCCATGAGAACCAGGGTTTTGTCGCTGCTGGGATTAAGGGAGAGCGTGGAGATGAGGTGGAAGTGGAGATCGCGGAGTCGGGGAAGCGGATTCTCGTCCAAATAGATGATATTCAAAAAATGAACCCACCCAAGTTTGATAAAGTGGAAGATATGGCAGAGCTGACTTGCCTCAACGAAGCCTCTGTGCTGCACAACATCAAAGACAGATATTACTCTGGACTCATTTATGTAAGTATTTTTTTACTTGCCATAAAGATTATACAAAATAAGTAACAGGTCCCCATATCTAAAAACATTAAAATATTTCCTAAAAGTAATTACCACTAATGAAGGTTTCTAAATACTTCTAATAATGTGGAGGCATTGTTAACTTTCGAGTGTCTGAATCATTCCTTACTAGTGAGGTCATGCTTAAGCAAACATTTTTGGCTTAACTGTCTATTGTACTTCACTATGGAATTGCATGTACATATTTTATTATGGGTGTAGTATTGTTATATTTAAAGGTTAACATTTACCTTAAATTATAACAATATTATGAATTATGTATTTTTTTAGCTTCATGATATATCCTGCATATAAAGCATACTAAGGTAGGTAGAGGGGGTTCCCTCTGGGAGTTTGGTTTTGTGTTAAGATGCTCTGTTCCTCTTGCACTGTTTGATTTTTAAGACATGTTGAATGATGAAGCTTCACAACTCAAATCTCTTCTGTTCCGTTTAGAAGATATATATATAAAAAAATAAACAATAGGTGAGTGTACATACATACATGTGTATATATGCTCATATTTTCAATATCATGTCAGGAATGAGGATATATTAGTATTTAGGATAATTTGATTGCTATATTTAATACATTATAAGGAAATATTTATTGGTAACTTATTTACTATGAAATTCATGAGATCATATTTTTACAAAAGATGAATAACAATGTACACAATTTTAAGAATTGTTAAACAAACAATAAATATTCATAAGAAATATCAGTTTATTATTAAGAATTTTATTTAGGACATTGTAGCTCAGCAGCACAGAGTCTTATTGTAAATGAAGTTATTGGATTTATTTCTGTGAGTGTTGTGGGTTCGATTCCCCTTCAAAATATTGTGTGGGCTGACTGTGTAGCAAAATGTCTTAACACTTGCTCCTCTGGCCTTAAGTGTTTGTACTAGGCCAATGGAATAAAAAATATTTTAAGTTTTACTTATACTACAGTACCCAGAACTTAGTAATGATAAAACAAAGTGCTGTATTGAGTTCCGCCACTCGAAATGCAATCAACCTCCAGTCTTCACGGAGAACAGAGTGTCTCAACACTAGGTTCTCAGGGCCATCTTTCCATTCTGATATATGCTTGATACAACATAAAGCTAAAAACATGTCATAACAGTAGCTAAAAATATTGTGTAATCATTATTATTATTATCAGCTTTTATTTTATAGATAGCCTGTTGAATTCCACTTGAAAATAAGAAATAATTGTACTAAACAGTAACTTACCATTCTGTTTATAGTATATAGAATTATAGATAGTGTTATCAGTCAACACTGACTCACTCCACCACCGTGATGAAAGCATGTTTGATTTTAACTCTTTCACACTTATCTGTCCACATTCTTGTATCTTTTAACAATATATATGTTTTAGTATTGTATGATCTATTTGTATGAATGGTATAGGACTAGTTTAATATATATTATTGTAGGGCTAAGTACTGAGATAGGTATAAGAGATAGAGATCTTATAAGAATATATAATACTGACATATTATTATAAAAGTATTCATTGTTATTCGTATTGTAGTAAAATTTTATATTTTTATTTCCGTTAGTATCAACATTAATTTTACAATAATTGCAAAATCCTATTGAGGAATATCCTATTGGATGTCTAGTTACTTATTTGATGATAAATTTCAATGGAAATTTGATAGAAAAATAGACTGCATTAGAATAGTTACAACAATTTGCTATAGGTTTAAGTAGAACCTATAGATTCTGTAGGAGGGTCTCAATATTTTTAGAGATGATGACCATGATAATGACTTTTTTGATCACATTGATTTTATCCCTTAGCTTAGCTCTTGTATAAAGATCTTACAGATAAAAATTTTAAAAAAATCAGTTGCACGCTGTATCCTTCACATAGCAGGATATGCATACGGAATCTAGTATTGATACACTCCATTCTCCAGTTTCCGCCTAATTCTGGAGGCATTGCATGTTGAGTGACGGAACTCAACGCCGGGCTTTGCCTCGACACTAGAGCGAATAAAAAAAAACAGTCGAATTGATAACCTCCTTTTCTTACAGAAGTCTGTTAAAAAATAAAAATATTAAGAAATAATAATACATTCCCTCGAGTGGTGATCAAACCCAAAATCGTCGCGTTAAAGTCACACCTTTGTGTCCGTGTGCCTCGATTGCCTCCATACATATAATATATATAAAAAAACTATATCCAAATTAGAGACTAAAATACATTTGCCTATCCACCCTACGAACAATTCTTTCACGATCACCATAAGCTCCATAAGCATTCAATAGGCCTTTTTCATACAAATGAAAAGAATTTGGCACCAAAAAAAAGAGAGAAAAAAATCAATTAATTACAATTTCAATAAATAGAAAGTAGCTAAGATTTTTTTTGTGGCGCCTAAACTTTTTGTGCTTATCACAAACACTTGCTAGTATTCTAATTTGCGTTCGTAATCGCTCCAACGGGTAAGATCGCTTCTAAATATAACTAACTAATAGTTCAATGCTCTTATGTGACTTTGTTTCGGAGTTACGGTCGTTGGTGGATGTTGACTTTCGATGGTTTCTTTCCTTTTTAGTTTCACGCTGTATTCCGCGTTTAGCGAGGTAGGTAGAGGGAATGTCGTGGTAAACCACTTGTTGAACATTTTTCGTCTGGCTTTCGAGATATATTGCGTGTTGAGTGGCGGAACTCAACGCCGCGGTTTGTCTAAGAGCGAAGAAACGAAAATAATAATACTTACCGTTTATTATTTTTAGTCACTGTCGATGTAAAGTGTTCAAATTGTGTTTAGTGATGTATGATGTCATACATTGCATGTCATTTAGCGTTTGCATCGTTCTTTCTAAAGGTCGATTTGATGATTCTTCAATGTCTTTTTGTTGATTTTCTCAATTATGGTAAATTGTTATATCTAATTTTTGCCGCTGTGGTGTAAAAGGACGTTTAATTGTACTCGTGACGGCTGCGGGTTCGACCCCTGCTCGGGGAAATGATATTTAATTTGTTTTCTTTTTCCTATCTCTGGATACTAAAGCACAATTTTGAATTGCGATATTCAACACGCAGTGTTTCGAGAAATCGACGAAATGTGGGAAACTTAGTACTAAGTTTAATATAAGGTTCCCTCTGCCTGCATACTATATGTGTGAAATTTATGCCATATATAAATAAAAAAAACATACTAGAAGTATACTGTGACTCTATGAGTCACCAAACCAAACAACCATTGTTATATACTTGTATCAGAACGGAGGAGTTTGGAACTTCTGCGACATTAAAGTTCCTTTCGTAGTTTGTTTTATGGTATATTTATGGAGATTAGTATAAATTATTTATTTTCTGTAGAGTTACTATTGCTGCAATCTTAGCATTTGTTGTTGATTTTACTTTATTGTTGTGTATTTTCGTAGTTATAGGACGTTAGGATGTAGAGATAAGTGACTAATAATTGCGTTTTTTTTTATTTCGTATTGATTAAATAAATACATATTAGTATATATATAAAATATTTCACAGAACGTTCAACAAATTATATAATATCCTATTTTGAAACATTACTAAGTCACTTCATTCAAAAATAATTTTACTACACATTCTGATCTAACAGTGCCAAAACCTCCACTAAAACAGAGAAAATTTTGTATTGCTTTGACACTCCGTTCCGTTCCTACATTCCGTCATATGGCTCAAAAAATCGGCGTAACCTAACGCCGCGCTTTTCACAGTTACAAAATGAGCATATATTCCAAAATCTTAATTCCATTACATTCGTCCGAACCGTCATACCAAGATGAATGTCAAGGTGAGGTACGCCGTCCGAATCGCGCCGCGAGGTCGTTGACCCCGCCCGGTCGGGGGGAGGGAGGGGGGAGGTGCGCGAATGTACCGCCGCCGCGCCTCGCACCTCCACTGGTGTTGTGTGCGCCTGGTACTTGTGTGGTGGTTATTTTTTTTATGTATGACGATTGATATGATATGGGGATTATTTTTTGTTTTTTAGGATATAATTTTGTGTTTTATGTTTTAGTTGTTTGTTTTTTTTCTGAGGAGAGATTCTTTTCTGTAGTTTTATATTTGTTTTGTTTTTTTTTTAATTTATATATTTTTATTTAAGCAGAGGGAGCCTAGTGTAAAGACACTCCCAAATTTCTAAAAAAAAAGGCTCTCCCAGCCTTCCAATAAATTTTCGAGACATTTTGCAAAGTGTTGAAAATCAACCCCGCACTGCGTCTAGCCAGAACAAAACGAGCAACTGTATCCCGCACACAGCGGGTTAGGTAGAGGGAACCTAGTGCTATACGACACTCGTTTCGCCACTTTCCTTGGAATTTGGGGAGCATTGCGTATTTATTGAGCATGCTTATTTAAAACAAGCGAAATAAATTACGGAATTAGCAATAGTGCTGACCATCTTGTAGAATCGCGTTGGCCTTTCAAAATAGAACCACTGTAATGCATGCGTTGGTACCTATACTCGATAGATTGTGTGTGACGTCACACTGATAACAGATGGTCGCGCTGATAACAGTGAGTTTTATATGTTTGATAAAGGTTTAAATGTATTTTTGTACTTGTTAAAATATTTCTTATATTGGTATTTGTATTTTCGTTTCTAATAATATAAGGTAGCGCTTTCACGCTTTTTCTTGTATGGTAGAGTAGGCATGGGGAACCTAAAGTTAGGACACTAAGTTTCCTAATGACTGCACAACTTTCGAGATATTGTCTGTTTAGTGGCGGAACTCAACGCCGCCCTTTGTAAAACAGGAGCAAGGAAACATAAATATATATAATCAATCCCCTGAGTCAGTGCAATAGTAAAAATAAAAGCATAAATTGAAAAAAAAGGCTAACGTTCGACTTAGTACTAAAGAAGTTCTTCCAATTAAGTGACTGTTGAGGGCTGATTTCTAAAAATCCTCAACTCCCCCAACGCATCGAGTCAGCTGAAAGTCAATCTCCTTCAGCTATATAGAGATTTTTTTATACTTATAAGAGTCAAAGTCGAATCCTATTTGTATGAACGATGGGCCATTGAATTTTCTTTGAAGAAATATTAGCTTTGGTCTCTAGTCCTTAAGTTTTAATGTTTAAGGATGTATTTTGCATAGCTTTTGCCTGTAATGCTTTACAACGCACCCTATTTCAGTCTGGTCTCGTCGTTTCTCCCGCGGGGGTAGACAGGGGCGTAGACGAGGTCAAATGGAAGTTTCAGACGCGAATATATTGTTTGTATTAACTGATACGCGTGACGTATGCCAGTTGTTAAGTAGGAGGGTAAATTGAGGATGCTTTGAGGTGATCTTGAGGTATGCGAGGTTGAGGTCGATGCTTGCGTGTCGTTTGAGATGTTAGGAATAAAATAAAGTTGACGTGCAATTTTGTTTTGTGTGGACTTTGAGATGTAAAATGGAAATTATTGTACAATTGCGTCATTGTTGTACGAAACAACCGATTTATACTAAGATCAATATTTCATCAATGAAATGTAAAATAACTTTGAATACTAAAACTTAAATAAACATAGAACTTTTAAATTGTACGTATCGACGACACCGGCTGGCGTGGTCACTGCTGCGTCTTCCCTTTTTATCTGCACTGCGGTCTGCAGATGGGGCTATGCGTCAATCGCATATAGCATTCTGTTATTTAGAACTCGATTTACTTACTATTTATTATGTTGTACTTTGGTTTTTTTAAAGACTGTAGTCTAGTTAGTTTAGTGTCATAAATCATGCCTTATAAGGTATTTATTAGCTTTTGTCTATGGCTACGCATGGATATATGGAAATAAATAACAGTTGTGCATGGGTATATGTCACCTTTTAAGTGTCAGAAATAGCTCTGATCGCAGGTATAATAGGGATAGTTGGAACCCAGCATATATTTTTTTTATTTAAACTAGTAGTTCTCGAGATTAGTGCGCCACCAAACAAACTCTTTAGCTTAGCTTTGCTTAGCGATAATATTCGAGTTTTGTTTTGAAGATATACCTACATAGAAAATTGTCGATCGATTATTGATGTGCTAACAAGAAGAGTAGAAAACAATTTGACGTAGAGTCGAAAGTTGAATAAAAAATTGGACATCAAAGGATTGCGACTGTTACGTCTTAAAAGTTTTAAATTGAATTTCTTTGTTGTTGTTTTCTCCTATTTACAACATTGGTTTCTTTACAAAACCTATGTGTGACATATTGACGCAAACTATTTTCATTTATTCATTCTATATGGTGAAGAAAATATAAAATCAGTGAAAATTATTATTTATAGATCCATTCATCATATAATTGATTCACGTGCACTGTCCTACGTAACTTTGACTGTGAATAGTCCAGAACATGAATATTTTCAAACTGCTGATGTAATAGTTTGTTTTATGTTTCTTTTGACGTACTATTGAGCTTTCAGCAAATAGCTTTTAAATATGTCAAGGTTTTTTAAAATTTTTTACTAAATTGTGTTTGATTCCTTTTACTATAAGCAAAAATGCTATTTATAAAATATAGGTATTATAGATTCATACTTCTTGATCTTGTTTCATATTTTACTCGAGTAAGGATTAATTTTGTAGTGATTTATTATAATATTTATTGTTTTTGTCAGTTGTAATATAACAATCTGATATAATAAATAGTATTCTTCAGTTTCACGTTTTTCCCGTACAGCAGCGTAGACTCAATTCTCGAGATATTGCGTGTTTATTGGAGAAACTCTACGTAGCTCTTTTGATTATATTCTGTTTACATTTAAACTATACCACGACAGACAGACTTAAATATAATATTAATATTTAATTATACATTCTCATAATATAAGTGTAATTGCCTACATTCGATCACCAGCGATCTTGTGATCGCACACGTGTCTCTAGACTGAATGAAATGTTTGTATGAGCGTCGGTCGGCTTGGTGTATGATTATCGTAGCTATTTTAATCGACAACGTCAATACGCCGCTTTCGTTTACCTTCCGTTGGTGTTTTGTTTGAAATTTCAGTGTAAGGTTATTATTATAAAATTTATTTACTGTAAGTTTTCCTTGAAAAAATAATAAAAATGAAGGTAACGTTTGTTTTGGAGATTTGTGATGATTTTGTATTATGAATTTTGTTCTTTTTGCATACTGGATATGCAATGTCAGTACGAAATTAACGAAGATCAGTAACCCAAGTGATGTATCACTGGATTCCCAAGAGTAGGTGAAGATTACTTAATCATGATAGGCTAAAAGTGGCCAGCCAAAAGAAAAAAATTTTTTTTTGCAAATTGTACCGACGAATTTGCTTATATTAATAGATTGCACACAATTCGAGCTAGAAAAACATGAAATAAAACTATCGTTATCGCGTTGAGATATGCTAACTTACTAACGGACTGAAAAATTATCAAAATGAAAAACAAAATTTTAAAGCATTTCAAGTATGAGCTACTGATATGATTATGGTATATTTCTTACGGTAGGTAGTAGGATAGTCTTGGGTCTTCCATTAAGTACTAAACAAGTCCACCATAGTTTTATTGCTTCACGGACGTTTATGTTGTCTACCGTCTAGACGAGCCGAGCCTTCCACCCCTTTTGATGACCAATTTGTTGATAGCTTTTGGCTATAGGCTTTTGTTGTTTTTTTGTATTTTTGCCATTTCTAGATTTGTGTTGTTGTTTTTGTTGACTACCAAGTTTTGTAGTATAGTATAGGATGTGTGTGATAATCATTTTGTTTTCCACTTTTCATTAGGTAGGTACTTAAATACAGTTGTTTAAAGATACTAAAAATAAAAGTGGCAACAGCTGCCTATATTTATATTAAAATTTGAACGTGATTGAGCTTAATTAGTCTGGGTAATAACCAAAGACGACGACTCGTTCCAAACACCAATTATTTACACAAAAAAATAACCAGAAAATTTGAGTATTTAAAGAAATCAGAACGTATTATAATTCTACAGTTGCACAACATTTATCAGTTATCCATTAAATTCTTTTGAGGTTTCATAATCTTTCATTGTAACGAACTGACAATGTACAAGCCAAAGCCCCGACCAATATGCCACTATTAATAAACCTTAAGATAATCTCCCACCATCTGCACTGCGAGTGTAATACGTGCCGGCACCTATCAACTTTACAATTACTTGGACCCTTTGGACGCCCACTCACAGCGAATGCGTACAGGGTATCAAAGAATATGAACGCAGAAAATTACTAATTAAATTATACGCCTGAGTTTTGCTCTGGCAACGACACAAAGGATGTCGGGACTCGGTTTTTATTTGAATTAATGCGAATATGATTGCTCATGTAATTTGCATTTGTTGGTTTACCCCTGTTGACATCGCTGAAATTGTATATGTTCAGTTTCTTTTAAGAATTTGGTATAAGTATTGATGATTTGTTAGATTAAAGTGTGACAGGTATTTATTGGTAACCTTAAAGTCTTGAAATATTTGGGAACAGACAGAAATAATAGGAATCCAGGACAAGAGTTGTTTAATTAAACTAGGAAGACATCTTATATGGTCATATAAGCATTTAATTTACTGGTACATATTATCCATTTAAAGTTTAACCCATAAAATGCTTAGTGACCGAAAATGGTATTCCAGAGTGGGTGTTGCGTAGCCCGAGTCGTGCCGATATTAAATACCAGTTGGGCAGATATTATCGAAGAACTTGCAAACTGCCTTTCTCTCATTTTCAGTGACACACTTGTGTGTTGTATGCTACCAAATATGGTATATTCGTGTCAATTTAAAGCTTTCACTTGAAATAAGGGTGCTTGTAAAGAACTGTATTTATATTAATCGAGTACTCTTTGAAGATTTATTAAATATTTGACTAAATGAAATGCCTCCTTTCGTATCATTGGGCAGTCGTAGTGAGCAATGTTTTGTTTTTTATAACAAGTAATAGTACAATAGAGACACAAACAATAGAGACTAGCGAAATAATTGTTGAAAATTCTGATAGTGAAAATGTCCCATCTGAAATATGAATGAAATATTTTCACAAAAAAATCATATGTCCATTTGCAGCAGCATTTGTTGGGTGTTGCTTTTGTCCTGTAAAAAGTTGTTCCTTTGCTATGTATGGCTTAATTCGTCTAACAATCTATCAGCATGACTCGCCTTCATATGTTCTCCGTGTATACCTTAAAAGGCAGCGTTCTATCCGCCATATGTCAGCGGCTGCGACGAATCACGACGAAAACGAGTCCAAGCGATTATGTTACTTTGCAGCGTGACCTAAGTGTTATATTTGTGGTGTGAAATTTTGCAAATGTTTTGAGTATTGCCATAGATAGATGTATGTTTGTGCTTGTTGGGAAATAGCGTTACAGATGGTGTAGCATTGATTAACTGTAAACGGCGTTAGGCCGCAATCAGTGTTCGCATTCATGCCACTAGACCTTTGAGTCAGTCACAGCTTGAAGCTTTTTTGTAGCCTTAAAATTTAAAAGCTTTTGATGATTTCCACACTGTCACTATTGATAAATTGATAAGTGACGTCGTTGACAGCAATATTATACAATTACGCAAGTTTTGTGAAGGGCTGTGAGTTGTAGGTTTCGTCTTATCAACAAGTTTTAGCAATGCGGGTGTGCCTTTATTCATATAAACTGGTTGTTTTGGAGCACAATTTTTGTAAGATTAACAAGTGGCCTAGTTAGGGTCTGACTTCGGTAAATGTTTTACGTGAAATTTTGTAAGATATATTTTAAATATTTGTAAAGACGCTGAAATAAGATGAGAGATCTTGAGAGAATCTAGTACCGAGATATTGCTGCTTAAATATATACGAACAGCGACGCGATGGCGCCGATTACAGGACACTTAAGTAAGAAAATAATATCAAAAATTACAACAATCTTTAAAAGCAACAGTTGAACATAATTATCGCATCCAAATGGTACCAATTTATGAAACGTTCATACAAACTTGTGTAACCCTGTCATACCTTAAACGTCCACCGGTCGGACCTTCGGCAAGTGGGTCAGCTTAATGCCATCTGGTCGCAGGACAGCGTGTGATGTAACGGTACAACGTATGCTGCGTTAAACCCTGATTCTTTTTAATTAACTCGACGTTAATGATGGATATTACGAAAAGGTGTTTGGGTGTCTTGCAATCTTTGGGCGTATTTTTAAATTGTGACTTTAAAAGTGGCTTGGTAGTTAGATATTGTTAATGCCTAAATTGTGGTACGGTATGTTTATGAGAACGGAGTATCTAAAAACTGGGTTCCTAGGTTCCCAAGTGCCTTGTTCTAGTTAGACAAAGCGTAGTTTTAGATAATTGGACAAAAAACCCAAATTACTTTGAACAATCGTAATAGTTGAAAAAGAGATCAAAACACTAGAAACTTTGACCACACCCATCCATAAATTCGTAGTAAGTAAAAGAAAATTTAAATTTAAATATCAATTGAACAAAGAAACATTAAGGGTTCGTTTAGTGCAAACGTCTTGTGAAACTTTTCATATATTACAAAATAATCTTGCATCTTACGACTCCTATAAAGTGCAAAGTGCGTTTACGATAACTACAAAATGTCCATATATGGTGATGTTTGCCAAAAATTTTGTATTACAATAAAAATCCAGTAAAATCTTTACCATAATATATTGAATGCGTGCAATCTCTGACCTTTTTCATTTAACTGGTCTTGTTGGGTTTTACGTTCGTTTGTTTTGATAATAATTATACGTTGGAGAAACTTAAAAGCTTCAGACAATATATTTTACGCATCTACCAGACTGTCGTGCCGCAGAGGTTGTGAGTTTGATTCCCACTCAGGAGAATTTTATTTTCATTTCCGCGCTCCGGTAACCATTGAACGCGAGCCATTGTGATTGGGAACGGAAGTGTATTATTGGAACTTAGTGTCTTAACACTATATCCCCAGGTTCCATCTGCCTCACCTGCTTTATGCGGGATTCACCGTGAAGCTGAAAAGAAAAACAATATCTCATTACATCTATACGCTCGGTAAATCATAGTCGCGTGCTTGATACACATCTACTCGACTGTATAATAGTTGTTGTAATATGACATCACAATTTGGTTACGTGTCATCTGGTTGGTGGTTCCCAGCGTTCCATTCTTTTGTCATGTGCGAAACATCCGTGTTTTGTCGACTGATGTATGGCAATATCTTCATTTGTTCTGGTACTTTTGACGCCAATTTGAAGATATATTATGAAATAGATTTTTTTAAAACTATAGGTTTTTTTTAGCTTTACACCTATCCCGTACATGTAGTAGGGCACAAAGAGGAAACCTGGGAACGTAGTGTTAAAAGACTCCGTTCCTATTAAGACTTCCGTGACCTCTGGGCCACGACAGCGTGTTATAAGAATCAAAAAACTCTTTCGAGTTTCAAAGATTGAATTCGTATAAATTTTATTATTAGCGCCATTACAATTTGCAACATGCAAGTTGCAAGTAAGCGCAATATTTTATGCATAGTTCTGAGAAGTAACAGACTCTTGATCGCAAGAAATATCGATATTAGCATACTTTATAAAACTTTTTGATACTGTCGTGTCTCTTTCTTAAGGTCATTTCAATCACGATTTGTTGCATTCTTGTTTTTTTTTCTTTCCCTTTTTAGTTTCTCGCTGTATCCCGCTTATAGATACCTATAGGCGAATAGCGAAACTCATTTCATACTCATATTAGATACTTTGTTCCCCACTTACTGATCAATTTACGAGGCGAAGAATGGCAGAACTCAATTCATTCCGTTGAGTGGGAACCGAACCCGCAGCTGTCGTTTTTACAAGTAGACGCTGTGCCGTTGTGCCACGACGGCCTTTTTTATATTTTGATCATGATAAGAGCTTATTATACCTAGTTTGTATATTTGATAAATGTTTTATAAGTTTTATTTTTATTTCAGGTAAGTTGCTGATACTTTTATTTATCATATATCTTCAAATACATTTAGTACATGAGTAAGTAAATTATAAAATATAGATAATTAGGTTAGCTGTCTTATGTTAAATTAGCTTTTGCCCCGTGGCTTCGGCTGCATTATCAAATGGAAATAACTATTAGTTGAGTGTGTATAGGGAGTATACTCACTACTGTTGCCAGACGTCCTTATTTTATTGCTTAAAAAATTAGATACCCTGAGCGGGATAGGCATGGTTCCTCCCGCTTTTCGTTGACTATTCCAAGCACTGTGAGAAATCTTCTTCTATTTTTTTAATAATCTAGTAACAATTTCAGATATATAGAGTAACTATTCAGGTACAGAGTAAATCAAACAGAAATTCTTATAAGCCTTCCTTAAAAGATTAGCAAAGCACGAAAAAAAAAACAAATCCAGCAATAATCTTATTAATTTTGGATTTGTACCTCAAAAGTTAAAAATACAGGTTACATATATTTTTTTGCTTTAACCGTTCCACTTTATTCTTTACTGTCTCGAAATTCATCTCTTGACTGCCGAAGCGGAAAGTTGAAAAAATACTTAAATAATTTCCTGCAGCGAGAATCGAACTTACTGGCACCGCGGTCACAACCATGCATTGGCGTAATGACTTCAAAATATTCCTTTTCAAATTTGACTATCGCTTTATTTATTTTCTTTATTACTTTTGTGTTTTCGATAAAGTCAATTAGCATTAATTGGTCGTTTATATTCAAAATAAGGAATCAATTGTCCCGAAGATACTTATTTTTATATGAAACGTTCTTATAATATAGTTTACTGTTTTTGTTTTTAATTTGAAGGTTTTTTTTTTAATAATATAGTTATTTCTGGGTTCAAAATTCAAATCCCATACGGGGTAGTATTTATAATACAGTTAAAAGTATGGAAGCAGTGTCTGTCTGCAAACGCGATAATTGTGGGTCCGATTTCATTCGGAGGAATTAATTTTATCCACTTCTACACTGTAAAGGCGTAAAACTAAATATCTATTTTAGGCATAATATTCTCATCAGTTAGATTACGTATCGTATAAAAGAGTTTATAAAAACATTCAATTACCTTTCATTATTACAGTATTTATGTAAATGATTCAAAATAAAACAATTCAAAATAGCATTCAATTAAAATATATAATCTGTGGAAGCATAGCGTAGGCGTTCCGTTACACGGTCACAGTATCGGCATCTGCCGGTCATTGTCGCTCGGTCAAGTGAAACGGAACGGGTCGGGTCGGGAGGTTGGCGATGGCCTGTCTTTTTTTTTTGTTCTTTGTTTTCATTACTTTCTTTATTCTTTTTTTTGTATTGCTTTAAGTGTTTTTTTTTTCGTTGTATTGCTTGTTTTTGTATACATAATTATCTGTGGAACATATATTTTTTTGACTATGCTAATGCGAAATAAATTATACTCCATTTTAAGACATACTGTACAACCGATTTTGGAGACTTAACGTATTAATTGGCGGAAGTCAACGCCGAGCTTTCTCTTGTAATTAAGAAAGGAAATGAGCATATTAAATAATTAATTCACTTAAGTGGGAATCGAACCAACTACAGTCGCGTTTACGGGCACACTGACCGGTGTTCTATTTAGCTTCCCGCTGTATGCCGCATATAGCAGGGTAGGCAAACTGAACTAGTGTCTCCTTTTTTGTTTATTTTATATATACAAAAACATATAGCGGCACAGTTAATTAAAGTTAAAATACCTATTAAGATCGTCATGTTTTGCCTATATTTGGTCATGTGGAATCGAGTGTATTACATTACGACACTTGCGTAACAAGTTGCCAAGAAAAATGCAATTTTAACACCGTTTTGCAATAGTTGTTTGTTATGGAGATTGAAAAAACGTGAAGCGACAATTGCGGGTTCAAATCCCGCTACGTCCAAATTATTATACGTTTTCTAAATAAGTATAATATTAGTTCTGTTGTTACTTGTCAATTGTATACTTTGGGCTTTGGTAATAAGGTTCGATAAATGTAATTTATACTACTCGGAATTGTAACGAGACGCGCCAAGGACGTTTTTAGGCGTGTTTCTTGTTTTAATGATTTAGGGTTACTTCTGTTGATGTAATATTAGTTTTAATAATATTGTAGTTATTTAACTTTCAAGAAATACGTAGTATATGTTGGTTTTGTAATACTTAACAGAGTTATTAGTTAGTTAATATTTAGACATGGAAAATACTGAAATTCTGTATAGAGCCCTTAAAAGAACAACAAGCGGTGCAGACTCAAGTCCCGTTATGTTAAATATTTCAATGTAAACATTTCATTACAATAAGACTTCTCCTTTCTTATTATACTTATCGTTCTTTTTCCAAAAAAAATAAGGTTCATGAACTTTAAACAAAAAAAAATGTTCAAAGTAACACCGTGTCGAATAACAATATCCACCTTAAGTATTTTACAAGTGAAACTCGTCTTATCAATTTTGTGAGCCCCAACGGAATCCTGTCGGGTCAATCTTGACCGGTTTTTGGTTCCCCCCCTCTCCCTGGTTCCCCCACTTCTCATATATCCTCCATAAGAGCGAAGGTCGGCGCACGCGCACCAAATTGTGTTTTGTATAACAATATGGCAGTTTCGGTGCCTACCGGATGTGGACGCGCGAATACGAGTAGATGCTTTTTAATTTAATGTACCTTTATGTTTTTTGTTTGCGTTATGTCTTAATATAAATAAAAAAAATCTTTTGTTTATTGTGAAGATATCTTTCTTTTTTTATAATATATTTTTTCTACAAATATGAATTTAAATAAATATTTCATTTCCTGGAGTAGGGATTGAACCCACAACCAGTCGCATTTACAGTCACTATTTGCGCCACTGCGCCACGATCGGCCTCAGCTGGGGCCTACTTAGCGTGAAGTTAAAAAAAAGAAACATTAAAAGAAAAAACCGAGTGACCTCACCCTCCGCCCAGAGATGCAATGCAGTTTAATAATTACATCCAAAGGTCGCAATGAGGTCGGCGACCCGAACCGATCGCTCTCTTATCTAATATTAATTGAAAAACTTGTCTGTATTCTAATTAGTCGTAACGGAATATTTGGCGTTGATTAGTCGTATGCTTAACGAATTATTTACTGTATATTCATATAAATAAGGTTTACATTTGATTGTTGGTAACGTGGTAGTAAACATCGTCCTTAGAATGTTTTTTCCTTAATAATAATTATTCTTAATATGTTTAATATGTGATTTAGAAGCCCTTTTTGTATTTTAATTAACCATTTTCATCATGTTTCCCGCTCTGATGTCTCGAATTTTTTACGGTGCGTAGGGAACGGAGTGTCTAAAACACATATTCTCTCTGCCTACCCTGCAAATTATATTATATAAAAATTATAAATCTGAGAAAACGAAATATTAATATTTTTATTACCTCGCTCTGGTAACAAGGCAAACTGCGGCCAAACGCAATGCCTCCAGAATGCGGCAGAAAGTGAGAATGTAAGTGTCTTAATGGGAGTGATTTAAGACTAGGTTCCCAGGTTTGCTTTTTGTGGTTTAAATAGTAGGTATGGTAGGTAGGTACCTGTGGCATGCGATTAATGAGCGTACATCATTGACAATAACAATTGAAGGCTGTCTTATATTGATCCTTTTGTATTGGGATGTTGTAATACATGGAATGTTGCTGGTACTTATTAGTTCTTTTGTTTTCTTAGTTATTTCATCATTTTATAATGATACAGGTATCTCCAAGAGAATAAATTTTTGTATAATTTTATATTCGTAATATATTTAAAATAATGTAATTTTGTCCTATTTCCGACATATTGGGGAATTCAACGCCGCGTATTGTATACCAGCGCGGGGAAATGAAAATAGTTTATAATATAATCATTCCCCTGTCAGGATCGAAGCTACAGCTGTCATGTTTACAGTCTCACCTTGCGCTGTGCCACAACGGTCAGAATGTGATAAAAGATTTACTATTTACGCCCTTAAAAGCCGTGACAATCTCTTAGCACCTAGATGATATATTTTTTTAAATGTATCCCACACACGGCAGGGTAAGCAGAGGGAGTCTGGAAACCTCGTGTTAAAACACTCCGTTCCTCATTAAGACACTTAGGTTCCCTAATTTCTGCTGAATTCTCGAGGCATTACGTGTTGAGTGGCGGAATTTTACGCCGCGCTTTACCTCGTTACCAAAGCTAGGAAATAAAATGAATATGTTAAATATTTCATTCTTCCGAATGGAAATGGAACCCGTAACCATTGCTCTTACAATCGCACGCTTGTGCCCTGCATCTAGATTCTAGATGTTATGTAAAATGCACACCAGACGCGTTAAAATTAAATTACTTATTGGCGCCGCTCGTTTTATCGGATTACGTTTGAGTGCGATTTGTGTTCATACTTCGTGAAAGCTTAAAATTGTTACTATAATAGTATTTGTATGAACATGAGCAAACCATGAGGACTCCCCGGGAGGCATGAATGAGGAGGACTAGTGTAAAAACAACATTTGTTCTGTAGGTATCAGCAAATTAATTGACGCTATCGTAGAGCAGTGGGATGATGTCTGATTTTAGAAGCGATTGGTGTGAGTTCGATTTGCACCACAAGGAGGAAGTTATTAGTGACTCGTGGCGGCAGTTAAAAATCATGGTTTTGGGTAACACATTAAAAAATACTATAAAATATTACAAATATTATTATGCAATTAATGTTTTTTAAACTAACTCCATTTGAACCGACTACATTCAGGGTTGGAATGTATATCTTGAGCCCACAATGTAGGCTCAGAGGCATCAGATATAGGTATATTTAAAATGGTCGTATGTTTGACGCAAAATAAAACACAATGCTTATATCGTAATAAAGCTTCGTGAGGCCTCGTGACTCATTGTAACGGTCTGTTTTTTAAATATATGTATATATTTGTATGTATGTATGTATGAACGACATGTGTTGTGGCGAAACGAAACGAAAACGTTAGGCATTGCGTATTGGGTGGGGGAAGATGGAGATACCAAACTTTTTATTGTTGGAAATGTAAATCTATTTTCTGTAAAATGAGTCAGTACCGCCTAAGCATTACGCGCTCATTTCTCTTTCATGAGGGAAGCAGGGCTTAAACGCGACGGATGTGAGTTCGATTAAATGAGGCAGGTTATAGACTATATAATATTAAATTATTTTTGATGTAACCCCCTCTGATGATGATGATGAGACTACAGGGGTCGGAGTAACCTCGGGCACTTTCATGTACACAAGTTTTTTGTTATTTTCTTATGGCCACGTGGACGAAGCCGCTGTTAATAATTAGTAAATAATATAACAAAGCAATATTAAGTAGAGTTTTAGTGTGTAACTCTAAGTGAATAATGGTCGTAGGTATTTCACATTTAATCACGTATCGGCTAATAGATGCTTTGTGAGGTCATCTCGCTTATCTTATTGCCACTTTCTAAAATAAAAAAAAATTATGAGCTTCACGCTGTTTCCCGCATACGGCAGAGGGAACACATTGTGAACACATTCCGTCTTGAGTGGCGGAACTCAACGCCGGGCTTTTTGTTTGGTGCCAGAGTCAAGTAATGAAAATATTAAGAAATATTTACTTCCATTACAGTTACACCCTCGTGCCCCTTCGCCATGACTGCCTCATTGCCACTTTCTAATTTGACATTTTAAGAAATATACATGAAAGTTATTTTTAATCGTTCATATATTTACTAAATTTCGATAAATATTTGGCACGAACCCATTTAAACCATCAAGTTCAACTCGTAAAAGATCGTATCGCGTTTCATATGTTTAAAACAAAGACGTATTTTTGGAGTTCATTAAAATCATCGTGTAATTAATGAAGAGGCGCGAGAGTATACTCTCTTTTGACAGTATTGTAGTCTGTTAAAAATTTCATTTACATATTTTGACAGCATTTGAACCTGCACTGACTTTGATGTCACTTTTGCGTTTTAACTCGATAATATATACTTTTTTTTCAACTTAGTATAAGTTGTCTGGTTGAATGCTCTAAATCTCAGGAACTAATTAATTTTTTTTGTGTTAGATACAACTATTTATCGAGGAAGGCTATAAGTTATATATAGTTACATCATGTTATTGGCGCAGGAGCATCACACGTGTGGCTGTAATCACTACAATTTGTGGGTTCGATTCCCACTCGAGGAAATGAATTATTTAATATTTTCTTTCCGTTGCATTGGTAACGAAGAAATGCGCAGCGTTGTGTTGTACTACTCAAGAGAGTGGTGAAAGTGGGGGATGTGTCTTAATGGGAACCGAGTGTCTTAACACCGTGTTCCCAGGTTCCCTCTGCCTACCCTGCTGCTTCTATGTGGGATACTAAAAAATATATCACGTAAATAATTTCCATGTAAACCACTACCTGCAACATGTGTCCAATGTTATCTCACGCAATTAGATTGTTTCATAGTTATACACAATTCTTAGTTATTTCCAATTGACCACGAGGGCAAAGCTTTGGTATAAGCTAAACTATAATGTGACTACTTATACCTTTACGTTTCATAATTTGATTGTTTTAAAAGTACTGTACAATCATTACAATCAAAATTATTGTATTCTCTTGAATCGCTTAAAAAAATTAATGCTTATAATACTCAGTCGATTTTAAAGTGTTATAAAATTATCAAGGTTGTAAAAGTTATTATAAAAAAAATGTGCAAAATCCATACATTATTTAGTGAGAACCGAAACATTGTTTAATGCAAACCTCCATCAGACGTGTCAATGTACCGCGTTGTGGATCGGCAGGGTTGTCTTTGTGTTATATTGAAAGAAATAAATTATAAAATAATAATTAATTTTAACTAAAGAATTGTAAAAAAACACGTCAAAAATGTGGGCAAAACAAGAATCTGTTTCTACATCAGCTTCACGCTGTGTCCCGCTGTACACAGGAGGGTAGGCAGAGGAATATATATAGATATATTAAGATACTCCGTTCCCTGCTTTCCGTCGAAATTGGGAGACATTACGTGTTGAGTGGCGGGACACAACGCCGACACCAAAGCGAAGACATGTAAATATAGTTTTAAATAAATATTTCACTTCCAAGGGTGGGGATCGAACCCACAACCAGTCGATTTTGCACCATTTTGTGCCTCTGCGCTACGGTTGGCCTACTTATACACTATGAAGATAATTATACAATTTAAGAACCTTTACTAGAAAACGAATTGGCGATGGTACAATAATTTATATTTTCTTGAAAACATGTTGAATGTGCTGTTAAATTATCATAAATTGATATTTTGCTCTTGACTAGTAGTTAGGAATCGGTACTCTTTTCATCATCTACTCGTAAGCTAATTATATCATCACATAATTATTATTTTACCCTAAAATAAACTCCTCTAACGAATTTAAGGATAATTAAAATTACATTACACAATGCATCTAATAGAAAATCAAGAACAGTTGAAACTTTACAAGGTTAAAAAAAACATATCTTATAAATAATATTAGATTCATATCTAATGCACTAAGTAAATATATCTATAGACAAATTATCAAATCATTTAATTGCATTGATATGATTCCAATAAATACAAATTACAATACCTTTATCTGCGATCTTGCTCTATTTTAAGGCTAATCGAGTCATTGTGTATTGAGTGGCAGAATAAATCAAAATAACTCATTCACTTACTCAGCGAGTGGGAATCTAACTCACAATCATTGCAGTTACTGCTCGCTTGTTCTAAAGATTATATATATTCTTAACTTTTAAGGCCCAAAGTAACAAGTTAACCGCCTACCGTAAAAAAAAATTACAGTGCTTGCATTTTTTAAGTTTTTATTTGGCAGCCCTATTCCACATACGCACTGAGGTCGTTCGCTCGCCTCCACATCATAAACAAAGTGCAGACTTTGAAATATTTTTTAAGAAACTAATTATTCATATTTCAAAATAAGCAGAAAGAAAATTTATTGCATTTGCATTTTGTTCCGTGTTCTTCGTATTAGTGATGTGTTTTAAATTAATATTTTATAGGCCGTCGTGGCGCTGGGGCGCAAACGTGCGACTGTAAACACTACAGTTTGTGGATTCTATTTCCACTTGGAGAATGAAATACCTAATATTTTGGCATCTTATACAATAAAACTGTGTAATGAGAACGCTAACGTACGCAAAACAACTCTATAATATTATGTGTTTGCATTATCGCTAAATACCCATACATACATACATACATACGTAAATATATTATATACATTGGGGTCGATGACTAACTATCTATTTTGGAATATTAACATACATATGTATATGCCGCGTTGTAACTGTTTGATAGGGTAATAGGTGTATTTTATTACTTTTGTATACGTCTACGTTATATTAGATTAGAATTTTTTTTTTAAATTATTAGTTTATTGCTTTTTTCTTTATTTTTTGGTTTCTGATCGAAACTTTTCTTAAGTGACCAATATACTTAACAAAAAAACTTAATTTATTTAAAAAAAAGATTATACTTTTTGCCGAGTTTCATGGAAAGTCTGATAAATTAATATTGGTCTATTCTTACAAGTAGGTTAAAAAGTCAAAAAAATCATCAAATAAATATTTAAAAAACGAGAAAAGACGAAAAGAAAAAAACGAAAAGAATAACATTATAACAAAATTGGTGTTCATATATTTAATTTAGTATCAATGATTCAATGGATTGACGAAGTCAATTGGATCGACCTAGAATTTGTTTTTTTTACACACAAAGTGAATCAATCGCTTGCTTTCGGAGAAATGTGCGTAATTACGTACACATACTCTGAGAAATCGTGACTCATTGTAAACCGCTTTGAACACCATTTAAGGAAAACAGATTGCCATATAATTAGTCATTTTGATGGATTTTTACTTTTTTCTTAAGTTAGATTCTTATTTTGAGGTGGATTCGTGTATCACGAATAAAGTGGTGTCCAAATACTTTGTTTTCCACATTCTAGTCATATTATAAGGCTCTAATATTATTCCTTGGACGGCTGGCATATAAGGATGTATTTTCATATGAAAAAATTTAATATATTACATTTTCCCTAGTTAATTGAACTTACAACTATCGTGTGTATAACTTGAGAACGACGATGTCAATATTAAAAGTTTTATTTATCTCATACAAGAGACTCANTAAGTGACCAATATACTTAACAAAAAAACTTAATTTATTTAAAAAAAAGATTATACTTTTTGCCGAGTTTCATGGAAAGTCTGATAAATTAATATTGGTCTATTCTTACAAGTAGGTTAAAAAGTCAAAAAAATCATCAAATAAATATTTAAAAAACGAGAAAAGACGAAAAGAAAAAAACGAAAAGAATAACATTATAACAAAATTGGTGTTCATATATTTAATTTAGTATCAATGATTCAATGGATTGACGAAGTCAATTGGATCGACCTAGAATTTGTTTTTTTTACACACAAAGTGAATCAATCGCTTGCTTTAGGAGAAATGTGCGTAATTACGTACACATACTCTGAGAAATCGTGACTCATTGTTAACCGCTTTGAACACCATTTAAGGAAAACAGATTGCCATATAATTAGTCATTTTGATGGATTTTTAGTTTTTTCTTAAGTAAGATTCTTATTTTGATTCTTATGTTGATCACGAATAAAGTGGTGTCCAAATACTTTGTTTTCCACATTCTAGTCATATTATAAGGCTCTAATATTATATTATAATATAATATTCCTTGGACGGCTGGCAAATAAAAAAAAATTATATATTACATTTCCCCTAGTTAATTGAACTTACAACTATCACGTGCATAGTATGTGAACGATGATGTCAATGATGCCATATTAAAAGTTTTATTTATCTCATACTAGAGACTCAAACATGCTTTCCCCCGTTTAAATTTATTTTTATATTAAAGCCAAGTTTCATGATAATCGATTAAGCAGTTTTGGCGTGAAAGTGTAACAAAGAAACTTACATTCACATATATAATATTAGTATGATCGGTAACATATTTATTTACTTTGTGTATTAATATTAAATCTGATTAGTTTGTTGATATACTGGTTCTGTGACACGCCCATGGCAGGTATTTGTGGACACGAGTTTTGCGATTCGATATCGATTTGGTTATTTATATACATACATATACGTACATTTATTTATCAATCGTCTGTATATTCATCAGTATATATAAAATTTATTGGTTTTAATGTGGTAAAGCTGATATAGACGACAGAGCCTGACTCCTGAAATAAAGAAATGCTTTTCAGGGTTCGATACTCACGCAAGGGAAATGAATAACGTTCATGACAAAGTTCGGCATGACGTTCCATCACTCGACTCACAGTGTCTTGAATTACACGGAGAGTGAAGAACGGAGTGTCTTTTCATTAGCTTCTTTTGGTCTCCTCTGCTATATATTCTTCTCATATATCTTCTGCGGGATTAAGTGTATGGCTGGGTTGGTCTTTGTAATTCTGATTGTAGGTTCAAATCTACATTAAAATCAGTATGACATGAGTTCTTTTTGCAAAATGATTGTAGCTTAAACAAGTTATTTCTGTCTTCCTTCAAAATATTAATTATGAATATAATTTTCCTCAAAGTAAAATTTCATTATTCTGACAGCAGCGCAGGTCCTTTCATGTCCTGTAGAGTTGCCCACTGTAAAATTTAATTAACATAATATTACGTTAGTAGGTAAGGAAAAGCTATCATATTAATATAAGCTTTTTGGCAGGAATAGACAAAGGATTTTTGGCAGGAAGGTCCTGTATTTTGATCCGTAGTATGGCAAAGAACTCAATACTGTCGTGTAAGCGACGGAACTTAACGCCACGCTTTATCTTACCAGACAGAGGATATGAATATAATTCGTTCTCCTGAATAGGGCTTTAATTTATAACGTTGCGTTGACATTATTTAGCTTACGTATTGATTCAGACGGCATCTACAATTGTAATATGTTATTTAAACAAATAATACTACTAAGAAAAACTTACAATTTCTATAATTTATATTATGATGTCAAAAGGCTTTAGGGGAAAGCGTCTAACAGTGAGTCAGCGTCGCGGACGCCTCCCAGTAAGAATGGGATGTATCACGCGTGAGTCAGACAATGGAATTTTTAATAATAATGGAATTTATCATTTTAAAGGATATTAAAACAGTTTTAAAGATAATGAAACCGCAATTAAAATGTACAGATAATATTGAGATATTGTGGCGTTGAATTATTTTCATTTTCTCGCTTAGATAACAAGACAAGCGCGACGTTAAGTTCCACCACTCAACGCGCAATGACTTGAACAATGGCCAGAAAGTGGGAAATGGAATGTCTCTTAACTCTAGATTCCCTCTGTCTACACACGGGATACCTACATATTTACGTTATAATTCTAAGTAAATATACATAATTGGCTTATATAATAAAAAAATAATGTTTATATTGATTTGAATAGTACAATTATGTTTTTATGTGCAATTTCGTTAAAATTATACATTTTCAGGAAATAGAAAATTATATATAATCTCTATATATGGTAAAAAACTAAATCTAAGCATAAATATTGAATTTAATAACATATATTTAAAGTACAAAAAAATCAATAAGAGGAGTGGACTTTAGTTTATAATTTCATAGAACGATGCGTGTGGCCACTTCCCGGTAATAAAACGGTATAGATGCGTTCTGGTTTTATATAAATGTAATATATAGATATGTATGTATGATACATCGAAAGGTATTTAGAATGCAGTATATTTATTTATAATTTTCTAAACCGTAAAATACACTTTTTATTACAATTGTATAGAATTTAGTAATAAATATAAATTTGATGTAAGTCTCTAAGTAGCAGAAATGACAGTCCTTCGAGTACAGAATGACGCATCGCGCTCGCCGTGTGATGGTTTTTTTTAAATTGTAAAACGGATATGTAGCAAACCAATTCATTTATCTGTGTTCTCTATTTTTTTTTTACTCTGCGCAACAAAATTTAAAGGAAAATGTTTTTTTATTTGGAAAACGTATAAAAAATTGAACGTGAAAGGCTACATATATTCTAGGAGAAGCGCGGGTTAAAATATAGCTTTTTCTTAATTTTTTTTCTCTGAGTGTAGAATAACATTTTAAAAATGTGAAAAAACTATTAATTTATTCGGTCTTCTATAAATTACCATAATTTTTTAACGGATGCATGGTAAGCTTAATTTTTTGATCTAGGGCTTTATCTTGACTGGAAGCTCTGTCTTTCGCTACTTGCAGTGATTTAAAAAAATAAAAAGAAATGCTTTGGTAAAAACAAAGTGGGGCGTCGAGTTTTATCACTCACCATGCGGTATTTCAGAATAAACTTGATGCGCGGGGAACGGAGAGTTGTTCTCTCTGCCTATCCTGTTATAAGCGGGATAAAGCGTGAATCTAATAAAAAAAAAGTATAACAATTTTGAATTCTTAATTGCGAAGATAATTGATGATTGACGATCATGTATACATTAGTAAACATTGCAGACATCACAATTACCTATTTGTATTATAATATGTTTAAAACGTAAATTCAATTATACCTATTACAGATTGACAAAGTGAATCTGAGACTTGAGAGTTAAGATAAATAACTCGAAAGCACTTTGGCGACGAAATTAATTTTCCAGTCTGTTGCTAGTGTATTATTTTAAGTAGCGATGTCGAAGCTGTCGAAGCGCAGTTGAACAGCGTCTGACTGCTGTACGATGGTTGTGGGTTCGATTCTCATTTGCGCGAATACATACAGTATAAGAAATTGGTTCTCTATTCTTCTTTTAAATGCCACACAGTATTATCCATATTAGGCATAGATTTTTCTTATCTTGATAGATTCTTTTGTTTTTAATGATTTCTTTTGCTTTTGTACTTTTTGTTTTAATTTAAATCTAAATTTTATTAAAATGTTATGTTATAATGATATTAGGTTATGTCTAATTCAATTAAATTATTCAATGTAATGTTGCCACGTTCATATGATATAAAGGCCGCAGGTGTCTAAAACACATTTAAATTAGATGTTTCATTTACTTTGCTATATTAATACTTTTTCTAATATTTCATACACATGTTACGTAGTGAGTCTTACTAAATATCAGTAAACGTGATGATTATATTTAAATTATTTTCATTTCCCTGCTTTGAATAAAATGCGGCGTTGATTTCCGCCACTCAACACGCAACGTTTTGACAATAATGCGGAAAGTGAGTGATAAGACACTCCGTCTAATTTGTCTTATTAGGTTCCCCTCTGCCTAATCTGTTGTACCGTAAAAGGCATGATGTTGCTTTTTCATGCTTATTTCCCTAACAGGAAATAGATTGCCCTCCGTAGAATTAATTTCAAAGGAAAAGGGGATTTGTGAATTTATTTTATTTATCTCAAAAAATTACAAACATGGTAAGTAGGTACCTACTTGTTAATCGTTCTCAGAAAATTAATTTTTCCATATTTAATTTGGTGATTCATTATTAAACAGTCGAAATTTTTACACTTGTAATATAAGTATGATAAAATAAATATATTACAAGATATGCGCAAGTCGAAGATTACGGTACTATACGTGATTCATGATACAGATATTTGGGTTTTGGGGCCTAAAACCCAGTAGATATTTAAACTTTTTGTAATATGTAAAAAGGTGAATCATTAAAATATTATGATTATGAAGAAATGCGCTCAGGTCCGCTACACAATGTCTCGAAACACAATGTCGCATAATGTCTCCAAAATTGGGCGGTGCGTGGAGAACAGTGTCTTAACACTACGTTCCCACTGTCTACCTTGTTAAATGTTGGCTACAGAATGAAGCTAAAGAAAATATTAAAGGAATAAGTATGTGTTTTGCAATAATCAAATCGAACCAACTACGTTCCTTTTATAACAGTTACCCAGTCATTTTATATACAAAAATGTTAAAGCTCATATCAGAAATATATATTTAGAAATAAGCAATCTACAAGCACTCCTATTGCAGTCGAAATTGGAAATGTTTCATAATTATTTTAAGTGCCTCCCTCAGTCAGGCGCGTCCCCTCGAGCAGGTGTACTGACGGTTTGACTGTTTTAGTTTTGTATGGATATTTTTAGTTTTTTAACTTGCAACTTGCATTTTGTTTAAAATATGTATTATTAAAATATATATTTATAAAATTAGCACATTAAAAGATTGATTTATGAAATGTACGGATAAATAATTGCTATGAAGATGGAATCTAATGTTAAAAGCCCACGTTTCCCGCTATCTGCCCAATTTTTTTTTAATTGTAAGTTAAGTTTGAGAATCTAACGCCGCACTGTGTTTCGGAAATTTAAGCAGTCCCCCGAATGGGAATCGAAACCTCAAACCATAACGACCATGTTTACGGCATGTCCCTTAAAAAAACTATTATTTCAACTTTAGCTAACTTGTAAGATAGCATCGTATATGCGAATAGACTTATTCGTTATGATGTCATACTTCATGCATACATTTTGTATATGTATATGCTAGTACCTAATCGGATATTACGTCATACCCATTATCTTATCGCTGAGCTCTATACAAGGATTATCTCATTTGACAGTTCTTTTTATTTGGGTCGAAACGTTTGTTAGGGTTAATAAGGGATTTTGTGATTACTGCAATTTCTTTTTTCTAAGTTTAGCTTCACGCCAGAGAGACGAGAGCGCCAAACGCTACGGTCTCTATATTACTTTATCGATCTCTCTTCATACGTGCCCTCCGGGGGGTCCCTATGCTTTTTACGTGAGCTACTTCCAGTGGCCGAACTGTACGCCGCGCTTTGCTTTGTAACCAGAGGGAAGAAATTAAAGTATTAACAAATAATAATTAATTCCCCCGAGTCATATTCGAACCCACAACCGTCGCGTTTTCACTCACCTTTGTCCCACTGCGCAACGAAAGTCTCTATATATGCCACTATAAGATAGTAATAATTGAAATAATTACCAGATAAGTGTTCTCCGCTGCAACAGTCTATATGGCAATGCAATAGGCCTATCAGCGGATGCCGTGATACTGCGGCGGTATCCTGCAAGCCGGTGAACGACCCGCGATAGTAATTATCGCCATAGTAAACACTGATTGGTCCACATTCTTTTTAAAACTGTAGTTTGTATTGAAATACCTGTGTAGTATTGAATATTGGGGTGGTTTGTGTTTTAAATATTCTTTAAAAGTCAGTCGTGGGTGTGACTGACTGAAAATGCGACAGAATGCAATGCCTTTAAAATTCGGCAGAAAGTGTGGAAATGGTGTGTCTAAATACTAGGCTCCCTCGGCCTACCTTTCTAAATGCGGGATACAGCTTAAAAATACTTGCGTTACTTGTAATTTAAATCTCCTTAAGGTATTTCTGACATTTTACTTATTGATCGACGTGGAAGTACACCATTACTATGCAGCAGTCAGACGGAGTAAATTATCACTCTGTTCCTTTTATTCAATCTCAAAATAAAATATTCCTTAGTTATAAATCAACTAAAGCAAGCTATTTAGAGTTGTTGAATTTGCTAGTTCTGTCAACAGTTTGACACGTCCGCGCCCCGGAGTGAGTGTGGCATTGTTTGTCCAATGGAAATTAGTGATTCGATATGTTGGTTGACAGGTGTCGGCTAGGGCGCGGTGGGATACCTATATTAGGTGAAGGTTGTGGGTTCTTTTTCGCAATTATGTATTCTTCTTCTTCTTCTTCTTCTTCTTAAAGTGCCTCTCCAACTAGTGAAGGTTGGCAGTCAACTTCGCATACTTGGTCCTGTCCCTAGCCAATTATGTACTAACGACATATGATTCGTATATTTTGTCGTTAATGAATGTTCTTTATCTTTAATATATTTTCACAATTTCAATATAGATTTTAGCTGTATAAAAGTTTTAGGTTCGAATCTACTTATTTATGTGCATGAATAAGCTACGTAATATTGGTTAAGGATTACTTTTTTCTGTTCAATATCAATAAGGAAAGCGTAGGGATGTGTCTCTATGTCACACCACTGGTCTAGTGGTAATTTGTAGTGCTATATAAATAATTTGTATTAGATCAGTTTTTTTTATTAATTTATAAGATGAATAAATAATCTATATCGTATATAAAAAAGAATCTGTTTTTTTATTTAATAAAAATATTGCAAGTATAATAATAATTATAATAATAATTATACTTGCAATATAATAATATTCAACAGAGTAAAATTATTTCCACTTCATTCATTTCTCTCCATTGACCTGTATAACATGGATGCAGAAATGAGACCAAGGGCGCTTTTATAAGCTTTTCATATAGGAGAAAATAATACTTTGAAAAATGAGGAAATCCTTACTTAATATAAAAAGTCATTTTAAAATAAATATTTTATAATTTACAATTAAATTGTTCGAGTCTCGACCGAGGATCGGCCTTTAGCCAGGAGATAGTTGTAATGGCATAATTTTTCATAAGAAAAATATTATAATTANGCGTCATTTTGATATTCATCCTTATGAAAATAAATATAATAGTCACTTTTAGCATTTCATCTAGATTGAAATTATATTTCTATAGAAATTATATTCTTATATTTCAAGCAGGCGTAGCCGCGTCCGGGTCCGCTAGTCGTATATAAAAAAGAATCTGTTTTTTTATTTAATAAAAATATTGCAAGTATAATAATAATTATTATAATAATTATACTTGCAATATAATAATATTCAACTAAGTAAAATTATTTCCACTTCATTCATTTCTCTCCATTGACCTGTATAACGTGGATGCAGAAATGAGACCAAGGGCGCTTTTAAAAGCTTTTCATATAGGAGCAAATAATACTTTGAAAAAAAATGAGGAAATCCTTACTTAATATAAAAAATCATTTTAAAATAAATATTTTATAATTTACAATTAAATTGTTCGAGTCTTGACCGAGGATCGGCCTTTAGCCAGGAGATAGTTGTGATGGCATAATTTTTCTTCAGAAAAATATTATAATTACTAAATTATATAACCAATAAGTTTTTTTTTAATTTCTTGTCACCTTTATTTAAATAAGATTAAAAATTAAATTATATCGTTTAACAATTGACTTCTGAAGAGTTCCACTAGTCAAGTCCTGGCATCATCATCAGACCAGCTCGATGATACCATATTACTTTACTGTACTCTCACCTAAGCAACGTATGGCAGTTCGAATTAAGATTCTTAGATTTTATTAAATAGTAACAAAGTTTCATAGCCCGTTCAAACCGAACACAAAGTAGGTAGGTATATCTTGTTATTTCTCATACAAAATTTGACACATATATAAATGTTTATAGGTAAATGTTTGGTTAGCTCATTTGAGTAGTGCGTGGGTGTAAGTTGTTACTGCCTGGACGATAATCACACAATAAAGCTTATTATGTTAGGAACTGCGTCATTTATATAAGACTAATTTTATCTTTTTATCTTCTTAATTCTTTCTATTATAGTATTTTTCGACAGCTGCGATCTAGGAAGGCTTATACATATATGTATAGGCTATATTACATCGTTAATCGTTTCAAGGCTGGCAAAGCTGCAGGTAAAAGCTAGTAGTGGGAAAAAAGTGGTAAAAACCTTATTCGATTTGAATGCAATTTGACTATCAAACAGCTTAAGTAGAATTCCAATATAGATACATAGCAGGGTAGGTAGTGGGAACCTGGGAACCTTGTGTTTTGAACCTCCAAATTCCGGAGACATTGCATGTTAAATGGCGGCACTCAACAAATTAAATATCATCACTTCCTCCAATGGAAATCGAACCCACAACCGGTCTTATTTACAGTCGCATTCTTGTGCCCCTGCGGCTCGACTGGCCCCTGACTCTCTTAACTCCTATTATTAAAAGAATGCTAAATTTTAATTGTAGCGTGACTAAGAACTAATGTAAATATTATGTAGTGGCGTATTGTTTAACTAGTACGTAGAAACTGTGTCAGTTAAATCCTTATATGGTAATAACACGCTAATCGACAGTTGACATTATGGTTTTTTTTAGCTAAAAATGGATCTAGAAATATTTCTTTAACTATCAGCCCCTACCCAAAGTATCGATTTAACTCCACAAAAAACATATAATTACAAAAAATAAATAATTATTTTGTACACGCTCTCAAATGACCATATATGGTCATTAGTCAAGTCACGTACTATGAACCTTGGTCGCCATAAAAGTTCTATGAGTCACCCCCAGCTCAGGACAATTTCAACCTTATAACTTACCCAATAAAAGCGAATTGGTAAAGCGCGGTATGTAGGCGATAGATATGGATTACCTAGTCTGCCATTTTACTATGAAACGGCAGCTGTGTAGAGGATTGTATAGTTTCTATTGATTGGTTAAGGTTTATATTGAAATAATTTAATATAGATTTTAATATATGATTTATAACCTATTTAGAATATACATGTCAGTTGTGAGTTCGATTCCCAGTCAAGAGATGAATTATTTTTATTTCCGTCACTCAATACTCCATGTTTCTAGTGTCTTAAAGCTAATTTATATCTAGGATTGTGTAAGTCGACGTCTAACGACGCAATTAGGATCTCTTAAATTATAATAATGATTATCGGCCTTGGTCCTACAAGTAAGTGTATTTCTTTGATTTTATGAAACATTTTCCTTTTCATTTTTATGATTATTTGTAATCGTAATTAGAATTCAATACAAGTTTAAATTCTTTATATGTTTGTACGTTTGTTTAGATTTCCTGAAGAAACATTTGATATGGGTTTTGTTCGAGGTTTCAATTTTTTTAACTTCACTATGTACCTCTCATGTTGTCAGCTTAGAGTGTATTACCTGCTCGAAAATGTACAAAAATACTAAATTTACTTTTATTTTATTTCATATAGTAGAGACTACAAGTTAGTTTTAGGAATTATAAAAACTTTCTGATACTCATAGTTTGTGTAAGTCTCCTCATTATTTTTTTCATATATCCTCCATGTACAAACATGGATCAGTTACAATTTTATTATATGTATAGATAGATTACGTGTTCATCAAGTTATAGTTAGCCACCTAGTGTCCTTGCGTGCACCGTAGCGGTGTTTACATAGATGCGCCATGTTACTAACCGACTGTGACTAATATACTTATTAATATCATTGAAATATGCTATTATACTAGGTACTAATATAGTATATAGGTAATTGCAACGTGTTTGTTGATATTGTTTGCGGGGTTAAGGTTAATCAAAATATTTTTTAACATTAAAAAATCTGGAAAGTAAGTCGAAAATATTTTGGCTTCTTTCTCAAATTACGCTAAATTTCTGCGTCGAAGCTACCTAATTAATTAAAAAGAAAAAAAATATCAAAAATATATATTTTTGGTTTTAAGATATGCTGCTGCTGAATGAGGGCATTCAGCAGGGTATGTAGGGGAAGCGGTGCGTGGGAAACCTAGCATTAAGCCACTGTTGCAAGCGTATCGCCTAAATTTCGAAACATTGGCGGAACTCAACACCGCGCTTTATCTTGCTAGAGGATTGATGGAACCTACCTATAATCGTCGTCCGTCGTAAAATTTTAATTTAGTACACATAGAAAGTGTGTTCATTAATATTTTAATATAAACACAAGGCAAAATGTAAGTGAAACTGATCAAAAGAGTGTTTTGCATTAGAATCCTTTGTTTCAACCGACCGTAGCTGATTCAGCAGGAAATAATTACGCATTCATTGTGGTGTTTGTACGACGTGGTAGTAGAACTTATACCACTTTGTATATTGTTGTTTGATATGGGGAAATTAATATTGCCTTTTATTAAAGTAATTAATTGTAGCTTCTTTTCTTATTTTTTTATCTCTTTTCTATACTAATATAATAAAGCGGAAGAGTTTGTTTGTTTGTTTGAACGCTAAGATCTCTGGATCTACTGGTCCGATTTACTTTGTTTTTGTTTTGTATGAAAGCTGCATTTTTCAGAAGTGCTATATATAACATTACATTATACATATAAACTAATATATTTTAAAGTACTTTCTAATTTGACATGCAATTTATTGTGCCACGTTAATAACAACCGTAACGTCGCTACGCGACCGTTATCGCGGCATTTTGATATTCATCGTTATGAAAATAAATATAATAGTCACTTTTAGCATTTTATCTAGATTGAAATTATAGTTTACTGTATAACATTCTAATAAATAATTAAGGAGATGTCACTCATTCGAAATGACCTAGCCTTCGGGCGGCACAGTATGAGTATGACCGACGCGAAAATATTCTTATAGTTCAAGCAGGCGTAGCCGCGTCCGGGTCCACTAGTATTGTATAAATCTCACAAACATCTGTTTCTTGGCTTTTTTGACAAACGATAATAAAAACAATCTGAATATTTATTTGTTTTAACGTACTTCGGGTAGTGTTGCGTACCTCTGCCTAAATAAGACTCCCTGATATGCTTATCCACAATCCTCTAAATATTTAGCTCATTAAATAAATTTTCCTTGTAAATTCAAAACAGCATTGGTTTAATATAAACAGGATATAATTTTAATTATTATATTTTTGATATTGATGTGCAGTGTTGTTTGTTGTTATTTAAGATTTTGTGCGGATCATTAATTTAGTAGGTAGTAGTTACTTACAATGGATTGTAGATTTTAAATATTATTATGATGTATTCAAGACACTGCTCTAAACTTTCCATCTTGGTTAGCCAGGCAGAACCTAGTGACAAGACAAGTTGTTCTTCGCGTTTCGTAAAAGAATAAAGAATATTTCCTCGCTCAGGTGAAAAGGCAAAACGCGACGTTGGGTTCCGCCAATCAACGAGCAATGCCTAGAGAATTCAGTGGATAGTGGGTAGGAGAAATTAATTAATGCGAAAGGAGTATCTTAACATTAGGTTCCCAGGTTCCCTATGTCTACCTTGACATGTTAATTGATGCTAAAAAAATAATACCGTTATTAATTCCAAGTACAAAGTTAATATGTATAATATTGATTGCATGGATCTCGGTAATACTTTTTTGTCCGTTATGTGCCAAGGTCTTTGACGGTCACGACTCTGTCCGGTCTTGTTTTTCCAGATTTCTTAAAGCTTCGCTTTGCAATAATGTTAGTCATCATAAGTTTTATGGGTGTGGAACCACTATTTGACAGTTATTCTTATTATCTTTTACATTGCATAATGTCAGAGAGAGACAGAAAAGTCACTCCGTTGGCCACTTTTGGATGGATAAACCCGGGGGATGAACTATTGTTATTTCCTCACTCTAACAACAAGACAAAGTTCTAACACTTAACACGTAATGTTTCGAAATTTTGACCGAAAGTGGGATATAGAATGTCTTGACATGAAGTTTCCTCTGCGTACTTGTTACATGCGGGATACAGCGTGAAGACAAAAATAAACCGCTATATTACCTACAGGTAGTTCAATAAATTTCAAACGTTTTCCTTTCGCAATTATTTCTCTATGCCCAGGAGTTGTCTGGAAGAGATCGCTTCTTGCGTAATTTACATTTCCGTTGGTATCGAAGCTGCGAGCCCCAGATGGTGGATTTAATAAATACAGCTCTAAAAACTTTAAAGCAACTCTACCCTTTTTCCTACTTTCCGCTTAATTTTTGACACATTGCGTGTCGACTGGCGGTATTCAACGCTGTGCTTTGTCTTTATACAAGAAAATGAATATAACGAAGCCACGACGACGCAACGGCCTCAAACAAATCATAAAATACAAATTCAAACACCAATGTTAACGTAAAAATATGTTTAAACATGTTTAACGAACGTAACTTTGAGAAATTCTGATCTGGTGACTCATCACTACGTGACTGTGCCGTACCTACTCGCGTATTAAACTTTTATTCATATGTAAGCATGTATTATGTTTTACAACTGATTACACATACATATAGGTATATTGTCGAAAATATATTATTGATTGTCGTTGTTGGTGATGGAGAGAACTCATAACGACAGATGCCATATCTGTATAGGTGAACATATATGGCAGGAAATCATTATTTCAGAGGCCGTCGTGGTGCAGTGGCGCACGTGTGTAAATGTGGCAGTTATGGGTTCGATCCCCAATCGAGAAATGAAATATTTATGAATTAATTGAATAAGAATTGTCTAACCAATAGGCAGAGAGCTGTGTGCGAGATAAATATCGATAAATTGTTAGATTTACTTATTTAAAAAATGTTAATAAACCAAATTAATATTTAACACACGCGGTGTGTCAACATTAATAATACTCAATCATAGCGCACTCAATCACTGATATTTAAACGTAAATAAAATATACCTAAAAAGGATCTTACCAGCTCGACCCAAAAACTAACTAGGACACGTTTGCTCAATCTTTAAGCCCAACAGGTATTGCACTATGGTATGGTATACATATCCATTATGGTCCAAGTCATGCCAAATTAGGAAGGCATGTCGTGGAAACTGTGCCGCGGCAGTTCTTATATACATAGTATGTACTTCTATATACACGGGCACAAAATGTGACTGTCAAGGCGACTGGGTGTGGGTTCGATCCAGACTAGAGGAAATGAAATATTTATTTAAATTTATATTTTCGATTTCTTCGCTCTGGTGTCGAGGCAAAGCGCGACATTGAGTTCCGACAATCAACTCCCAATGCTTCTGGAATTCAGCTGAAAGTGGAGAACGGAGTGTCTTAACACTAGGTTCCTTCTACCTACCCTGCTCAGTGCGGGATACAGCATGAATCTAATTAAGTATATAAACATTATGTAACTCTAACTCGTTTCCATCAATCACTTTATGGATTATGGATTTGTGTAGAGCTTTGCGAAACATTTATTTGCTGGAGTTTTTAAGTGCTAGAGGTTTTAAGGAAAAACCATCGTGTGTCGGGGCTTGACTGAAAATGCAATGGTTATAGGTTCAATCACCATTGGGAGTAAATTGTAAAATTTATTTGCTGTGGAAAAACTAAAAATGCCACCTGGGTTTCTACATTAGTAGAGAAAGTAATAATAGCAAGACAGCAATTTTCTATAAATCAAATAATACTTAAATAAATCTATCTATCATGTTTACACAAGTTTAGTGGGTCAGATTGCAAATTGATTCAGAGCAGCAATTGCCCCTGTTATCAGCTATTGATAAAACTATCAATCGTTTGTAGTTGCCGCGCTGATAAGGATATCTCTATGTATGCTTTGATCGGAGAAGAAATCAGGGTGACCATGTTTGTTGTTACTTTTCAGTTACTGTATACGATCGTTTAAATGTCACAAGGAAATGACGTCGTAGCGAAAGTTGTGTGTTCGATGTCTAAGTGACGGTGTGAGAGAAGTGAACTAAATTAATGAGTAGGTACGAAGTGTTTTAACAATAAGACCCCATGTGCCCTCTGCCTACCCTGCTATGTGCGCGATACAGCATGAAGATAAAAAAAAAATAAATGGTATTTTTACATTATTTACGCAACAATAACAGTGTCGCATTATTTCCCCATTTACAGATGTCAGTGTAATTAACATTGAACTATATGGAACATAAAGATATGGCCAATTTGTAAAATTATTGTATTCAATAATAACATTTGTATTTGCGCATTAAAATTTATCTTAGACTCTAACCTCTTTAGCATTGAATTTATAGTTTATTAATGGTTTTAACAAGTAAATAGTTTAATAAGTAGATTACTAGAAATGTTAAACTATGCTTTGTGTTATTATAAATGATATAATACTAACTGAGAACAGCAGTCCTGGCGCAGGGACAATTGCTTTCGAGAATATGAAATATTTTATGTTTTCATTTTTATGCTCTGGTAATGATCATGGTATAAGGCAAAGCGAGGCGTTGAGAACCGCTACTCCATTGGAAACGAAATACCTTGACACTAAGCCCCCAAGTTCCCTCTGAATAAAACAAAAAAATTACATACAGTATCAGTAAATTGTGATTTCAATGCCCACTCAGAGTAGGTTTAAACCANAGCTCTTTGCGAAAGATTTGTTGGTAATATTTATTTGCTGGAGTTTTTATGTGGTGGAGGTTTTAAGGAAAAACCATCGTGTGTCGGGGCTTGACTGCAAATGCGATGGTTATATGTTCAATCACAATTGGGAGTCAATTGTAAAATTTATTCGTTGTGGAAAAACTAAAAATGCCACCTGGGTTTCTACATTAGTAGAGAAAGTAACAATAGCAAGACAGCAATTTTCTATAAATCAAATAATACTTAAATAAACCTATCTATCATGTTTACACAAGTTTAGTGGGTCAGATTGCAAATTGATTCAGAGCAGCAATTGCCCCTGTTATCAGCTATTGATAAAAGTATCAATCGTTTGTAGTTGCCGCGCTGATAAGGATATCTCTATGTATGCTTTGAACGGAGAAGAAATCAGGGTGACCATATTTGTTGTTACTTTTCAGTTACTGTATACGATCGTTTAAATGTCACAAGGAAATGACGTCGTAGCGAAAGTTGTGTTATCGATGTCCACGAG
This sequence comes from Heliconius cydno galanthus, assembly GCA_036379175.1. Classification (NCBI taxonomy): domain Eukaryota; kingdom Metazoa; phylum Arthropoda; class Insecta; order Lepidoptera; family Nymphalidae; genus Heliconius; species Heliconius cydno. The sequence continues at coordinate 352,399 of JAKRZM010000937.1, read as the reverse complement.
AGGTATTGAATTATAACGCATTTGGAGAAGGGAGTGTCTTAACACTGAATTCCCTAAGTGGCAGTGTGAGAGAAGTGAACTAAATTATTGAGTAGGTACGAAAAATGTTACAATAAGACCCCAGGTTCCCTATACATACTTATATTATAGCTCTGTGCGGGATACAGCGTGAAGCTAAAATATATATATATATATATATATATATATATATATTTATTTATATTTATATATATATATATAAAAATGTATTTTTACATTATTTACACAACAATAACAGTGTCGCAGTATTTCCCCATCTACAGATGTCAGTGTAATTAACATTGAACTATATAGAACATAAAGATATGGCCAATTTGTAAAATTATTGTATTCAATAATAACATTTGTATTTGCGCATTGAAATTTATCTTAGACTCTAACCTCTTTAGCATTGAATTTATAGTTTATTAATGGTTTTAACAAGTAAATAGTTTAATAAGTAGATTACTAGAAATGTTAAACTATGCTTTTGACAATTGGAGAGCAGAGCCTCTCGAGAATATGAAATATTTTATGTTTTCATTTTTATGCTCTGGTAATGATCGTGGTATAAGGCAAAGCGAGGCGTTGAGAACCGCTACTCCATTGGAAACGAAATACCTTGACACTAATCCCCCAGGTTCCCTCTGCATAAAACAAAAAAATTACATACAGTATCAGTAAACCTTCTTGACTTTGCAGTAGTTCGAAACGCTCTATAAGCTTCACGCTGCTTCCCCCGTACAGCAGGGTAGGCAGAAGGAACCTTGTGTTAAGACCTAGTGATAGTGATTGACCTAGTTTCGAAACGATATATTCCTAGAATATTAGTTCTACTCAATTGATATAAATGTAATTCTCATTTATTTAGATGTCGTCAACACTCTTTATTAAGCATGACATATCTATTGGACGAAACAAATTCCAATGAAACACTTCTTTTTTGTAAGAAAATATATTTATAACTCTATCAAAATTATATTATGATCGTTTGATGGTTCGTTACGGTATAGATGGTAATGTACATATGTGTTCGATAATATCTAATATTAGATTTTTAGTTAATATAATTTTTTTAATGTATATTCATGTTTTCTATATTTTGCTATGCTAATGCTAAGTACTAATTGCTTAGAAACACGTTATCTTTATTTATTTACTCAAAGAACGGAAAAAAACAACGGTAAAGATTTTTGCAAAAATATTTTTTTACTTTAGTATAATAATGGAAACGTCTAAGTATTAAATCGCATGCTATATTGAGAATGAAACTAAAAATGTATTTTTTTTTTCAGACATATTCGGGGCTCTTCTGCGTGGTGGTGAACCCGTACAAGAAGCTCCCGATCTACACGGAGAAAATTATGGAGAGATACAAGGGCATCAAACGTCATGAAGTTCCACCCCATGTTTTCGCCATCACCGATACAGCCTACCGTTCTATGTTACAAGGTAAAGTGGAGAAAATTAAATCATTCATTTATTTTTACATTCACGCTCTATCCCGCGTCTACACGCGGGATCATCCCTGTATAACTACTACCAGTAGGCATAGGGAACTTGAGTGTTAGGACACTCCTTTTCACACTTCCCGCCGAGTTCTCGAGGCATTGTGTGGCGTCGCAACGCTCAAATGAAAATAGGAATATTAAATATTTCGATTAGGAATCGAACCCACAACCGTCGCGCTTACAGTCACATGCTTTTGTCCCTGCGCCTACAACTTAACCAAATTTTCATGAGGTACCCACGTACGACCTGCAAGTCTATTGTTAGCTTTTCAATGCAAAGCTCTACTATTGTAATACTATACAATAAGTTTTTAGCTGGTAGAAGTAATGAATAAGTTCAGTAAAGTAAACGTTACTTAGGCTTTTGAAGTTACATAACAAGAATCTTAACGTCTTTTATAATGTTTCTTTCCATGCATTTAATAAATCTGTTACATACGCAAAATTTAATTAAAAAAGTATAATTTCCAGATTACTTTTTTCAGTAATCTATACTAATATAATAAAGCGGAAGAGTTTGTTTGTTTGTTTGTTTGTTTGTTTGTTTGTTTGTTTGTTTGAACGCTAAGATCTCTGGATCTACTGGATCGATTTACTTTGTTTTTGTTTTGTATGAAAGCTGCATTCTTCAGAAGTGCTATAGGCTATATAATATTACATTACACATATATACTAATAAATTAAAATACTTTCTAATTTGACATGCAATTTATTCTGCCATGTTAATAACAACCGTCGTCGCTACGCGACCGCGTTCGTTACCGCGTCATTTTGATATTCATCCTTATGAAAATAAATAAAATAGTCACTTTTAGCATTTCATCTAAATTGAAATTATATTTCTATAGAAATTATATTCTTATATTTCAAGCAGGCGTAGCCGCGTCCGGGTCCGCTAGTAAAAGATAAATATTAATTGGGAACGGATTGTCTTAGGTTCCCTCTGCCATATATCCTGCTATATGCGGGATACAGCATAATTAATATACCAATTAAATCATGTCCACCTTTTGTTAGATGCGTTTGCTTGGACTAACATAAGTTAATTAGGCCACTACTTCCTGCATCTTCGCATCTTTGTTAATCTATCATGAAAGATAAACTATCTACGTCTACTGAGCGGTAATGCTATGAGTATATAGCTTTTTTTCAACATAGCAAAATGTCAGAGAGAGGGAGAGTTAAGACTCTGGCCTCCACTTTTCGCTCAATTATATTTTTATTATTTGCATGTTGAATGGCGGAACTTAAGCGGTTTGTCTCTACAACCAAATTATACAGAAAATATTAATAAAAATAGTTTCACCTAATATATTTATTAGTTTTCCATGTTTATCTATTATAGCAATTATAATGTTATAATGGCATGTTCTGTGTATAATTATATGTTTAAACAAGTGATAAGTAACAGGTTATAAAGTAAATTAACATTTATTAGTGTTTTTTTGCCCCTCATAATGGTTTTTCTATATTTATTGGAAACTAGTCGTCGATCGCAGTTTTGTTTGGACACAATGAAAAAATCTTATTAATCCGTAGGAATATTAAACAATCATCTCTCAGTGCCGCTCTTTACTTCCTAATCATAGGTAGCCATGTCAAATTTCAATTTTCGTCTTAGTAAGAGCGTCCCGTTTCATCTTTTGGATAGGGAACTCTAAAATAACTTTTGCTTCTTTAAGCATACATATATACAAAAGACTTCATTATAAAAAGCTAGATATTACAATATAAATTACAATATAAATATGTAATAATATGACGTCAATAGAATTTTATTACGATAATAACCAATTAAAAAGTCTAAATTGAGTTATTTTTGCATGATAAGAGAATAATATATGTATGTATTTATGTATATGTTCTTAATAGATTACATTATATAGCAGTATTATACATTAAGAATGACATTTTTAATATAAGATATTCATTGATGATTATAGTTTCTAGCGTGTTTGGATTAGTATTACAAGTATAACCTGAAGCCAGTAATGGCGCGGGGTACATGCGTGCGACTGTAAACATGATGGGTTGTAGGGTCCATTCTCACTCCAGGAAATTGGATATTTAATACTTACATTTCCTCGCTCTGGTAATAGAGGTAAAAGTGCAGCGCTGAGTTTCGCCACTCAACACGCAATGCTTTCGAAGTTAGGCGGAATTCCCAGGTTCCTACATGCGTGGAACTAAAAACCTACCTACATATAAATATAATAATCCTTATTTCAATTCTCTGTAGGTATGTATTTTCATCGGCATACAAAACCACCATTAGTCAGTGATAAGCGTGACAAAATGTGGGGCCATTTGTCTAATTGTCTTACTAATGGCAGCGAGAGTAGCGATAGGGGAACTTTTTTAAAACTTTATACTTTAAAATTAAATATTTCTTGAAGCCGAAAGTTAAGTTATTGTTATAACGCCACCGCCAAGACGCCCACTTAATAAAATTTGAATGGCAAATTTTCTTATTTAACTTAAAGAACTTTTCTTTTATACATGTGAAAAATGTTGAGGCGATTGGAACGCGACGGGTGTGGGTTCAATCACCATTCAGGGAATTGACTATATTTAAATTATATTGATTTTTTCGCTCTGGTAGACAAGGCACAGCGTTACGTTCCGCCACTCAACAAGCATTATCTTGGAAGGGACTGTTATGACATACCAGGTAGGGAATCAGCCGACTTTGCTTATGCCGGAAACAGTGTAACTTCCATTTTCAATCTATTTTTTCGTTTGTTATTTAACTACAATAAATACGAAAATAGATAACATTTATAACGAACAAATCATAAATACGTCTTAAGCACGTAAATGATTTTATTGGAATTTCGCGCTATTGTTTGCTAGTTTTAACTATCGTTGGCTTATATCCAGGTTACCATAAATATCTACTTGTTAAAAACATGATGCTTACTGGTCTCAAAGCATGAAATATTTATATCCATACCTATATTATAAATTCGAAAGTAACTCTGTCTGTCTGTCTGTCTGTCTGTCTGTCTGTCTGTCT